>OX454334.1:61426933-61951922 GCA_949716465.1 Chalcosyrphus nemorum | reverse complement strand
AGTCGCACTTTCCCCTCACCAAAAAATAATAGAAGTCTCTATTTCCCTTCTTTTATTTGCGCCCTAGACAACAAAAATACATTACTGATTCAACACATTAAGAGCATTCTGTTTCACTTCTTTCTTTCTTTTGGGTTTTTTTTTGTGCGATGACAAATTTATTTTGCACTAGCTATTCAATCACAATAAAATTGACAAACAAAAATTGCTCACAACAATTTCTCACGCACTAAAAATTAGTCCCCTAATATGCGTAGTAAGCTTACCCTCCTTGGAGCACACACATAATCATTCCAAAGCCAATGGTTAATTTATCTCCTCCCATTGAACCACCATTTTTTATCTCTACTTCTCATATCAAATTCGCTTACCTAATACTCCATTTTTAAAATTGGCTCCTCCCTATTCAGCAATAATACTCTCTAAAGTAACGGTTGTTCTATTCCCCTATTCAATTTTATGGATGGAAGCCAAACCTTCTTCTTCTTGCTCTCTCTCTTTATGGCACACACACAAACACACATAACACAAATTCGTTCGGGATTTGCGATTGAATCAAATGATAATCAAATCTAAAATAAGCAAAAGCTATCATTTCTGTAGTAATTATTTAATGGGGTGCAGTGTCATCAAGCTACCCTGGCACCAAAATAAGTAAAAAATAATTTCTCAGTACCGATTTGAGACGCACTATCCACACTAAATTCCGCTCCTAATACGTGTAGGTAGTGTGCTTATCCTCTTTGGAACACACAAAAAACATTCCAAAATCAATAGTAAAATTATTCTATTCAAGTCAAAGTCTCGCATTCTCAAACTAAATTCCGCTCCTAATACGTGTAGGTAGTGTGCTTATCCTCTTTTGAACACACAAAAAACATTCCAAAATCAATAGTAAAATTATTTCCTCATTCAGGTCCAAGTCTCGCATTCTCAACTCCTCTCACAGCTCGTCCCGCGTAAGGCCCGCTTATCCCTCTTCGCGTTCCTTTCTGCTGCTCATTGGATAGCCTACGGACTCCAAACTTCTTTGAGCTATTGCAGTCGCACTTTCCCCTCACCAAAAAATAATAGAAGTCTCTATTTCCCTTCTTTTATTTGCGCCCTAGACAACAAAAATACATTACTGATTCAACACATTAAGAGCATTCTGTTTCACTTCTTTCTTTCTTTTGGGTTTTTTTTTGTGCGATGACAAATTTATTTTGCACTAGCTATTCAATCACAATAAAATTGACAAACAAAAATTGCTCACAACAATTTCTCACGCACTAAAAATTAGTCCCCTAATATGCGTAGTAAGCTTACCCTCCTTGGAGCACACACATAATCATTCCAAAGCCAATGGTTAATTTATCTCCTCCCATTGAACCACCATTTTTTATCTCTACTTCTCATATCAAATTCGCTTACCTAATACTCCATTTTTAAAATTGGCTCCTCCCTATTCAGCAATAATACTCTCTAAAGTAACGGTTGTTCTATTCCCCTATTCAATTTTATGGATGGAAGCCAAACCTTCTTCTTCTTGCTCTCTCTCTTTATGGCACACACACAAACACACATAACACAAATTCGTTCGGGATTTGCGATTGAATCAAATGATAATCAAATCTAAAATAAGCAAAAGCTATCATTTCTGTAGTAATTATTTAATGGGGTGCAGTGTCATCAAGCTACCCTGGCACCAAAATAAGTAAAAAATAATTTCTCAGTACCGATTTGAGACGCACTATCCACACTAAATTCCGCTCCTAATACGTGTAGGTAGTGTGCTTATCCTCTTTGGAACACACAAAAAACATTCCAAAATCAATAGTAAAATTATTCTATTCAAGTCAAAGTCTCGCATTCTCAAACTAAATTCCGCTCCTAATACGTGTAGGTAGTGTGCTTATCCTCTTTTGAACACACAAAAAACATTCCAAAATCAATAGTAAAATTATTTCCTCATTCAGGTCCAAGTCTCGCATTCTCAACTCCTCTCACAGCTCGTCCCGCGTAAGGCCCGCTTATCCCTCTTCGCGTTCCTTTCTGCTGCTCATTGGATAGCCTACGGACTCCAAACTTCTTTGAGCTATTGCAGTCGCACTTTCCCCTCACCAAAAAATAATAGAAGTCTCTATTTCCCTTCTTTTATTTGCGCCCTAGACAACAAAAATACATTACTGATTCAACACATTAAGAGCATTCTGTTTCACTTCTTTCTTTCTTTTGGGTTTTTTTTTGTGCGATGACAAATTTATTTTGCACTAGCTATTCAATCACAATAAAATTGACAAACAAAAATTGCTCACAACAATTTCTCACGCACTAAAAATTAGTCCCCTAATATGCGTAGTAAGCTTACCCTCCTTGGAGCACACACATAATCATTCCAAAGCCAATGGTTAATTTATCTCCTCCCATTGAACCACCATTTTTTATCTCTACTTCTCATATCAAATTCGCTTACCTAATACTCCATTTTTAAAATTGGCTCCTCCCTATTCAGCAATAATACTCTCTAAAGTAACGGTTGTTCTATTCCCCTATTCAATTTTATGGATGGAAGCCAAACCTTCTTCTTCTTGCTCTCTCTCTTTATGGCACACACACAAACACACATAACACAAATTCGTTCGGGATTTGCGATTGAATCAAATGATAATCAAATCTAAAATAAGCAAAAGCTATCATTTCTGTAGTAATTATTTAATGGGGTGCAGTGTCATCAAGCTACCCTGGCACCAAAATAAGTAAAAAATAATTTCTCAGTACCGATTTGAGACGCACTATCCACACTAAATTCCGCTCCTAATACGTGTAGGTAGTGTGCTTATCCTCTTTGGAACACACAAAAAACATTCCAAAATCAATAGTAAAATTATTCTATTCAAGTCAAAGTCTCGCATTCTCAAACTAAATTCCGCTCCTAATACGTGTAGGTAGTGTGCTTATCCTCTTTTGAACACACAAAAAACATTCCAAAATCAATAGTAAAATTATTTCCTCATTCAGGTCCAAGTCTCGCATTCTCAACTCCTCTCACAGCTCGTCCCGCGTAAGGCCCGCTTATCCCTCTTCGCGTTCCTTTCTGCTGCTCATTGGATAGCCTACGGACTCCAAACTTCTTTGAGCTATTGCAGTCGCACTTTCCCCTCACCAAAAAATAATAGAAGTCTCTATTTCCCTTCTTTTATTTGCGCCCTAGACAACAAAAATACATTACTGATTCAACACATTAAGAGCATTCTGTTTCACTTCTTTCTTTCTTTTGGGTTTTTTTTTGTGCGATGACAAATTTATTTTGCACTAGCTATTCAATCACAATAAAATTGACAAACAAAAATTGCTCACAACAATTTCTCACGCACTAAAAATTAGTCCCCTAATATGCGTAGTAAGCTTACCCTCCTTGGAGCACACACATAATCATTCCAAAGCCAATGGTTAATTTATCTCCTCCCATTGAACCACCATTTTTTATCTCTACTTCTCATATCAAATTCGCTTACCTAATACTCCATTTTTAAAATTGGCTCCTCCCTATTCAGCAATAATACTCTCTAAAGTAACGGTTGTTCTATTCCCCTATTCAATTTTATGGATGGAAGCCAAACCTTCTTCTTCTTGCTCTCTCTCTTTATGGCACACACACAAACACACATAACACAAATTCGTTCGGGATTTGCGATTGAATCAAATGATAATCAAATCTAAAATAAGCAAAAGCTATCATTTCTGTAGTAATTATTTAATGGGGTGCAGTGTCATCAAGCTACCCTGGCACCAAAATAAGTAAAAAATAATTTCTCAGTACCGATTTGAGACGCACTATCCACACTAAATTCCGCTCCTAATACGTGTAGGTAGTGTGCTTATCCTCTTTGGAACACACAAAAAACATTCCAAAATCAATAGTAAAATTATTCTATTCAAGTCAAAGTCTCGCATTCTCAAACTAAATTCCGCTCCTAATACGTGTAGGTAGTGTGCTTATCCTCTTTTGAACACACAAAAAACATTCCAAAATCAATAGTAAAATTATTTCCTCATTCAGGTCCAAGTCTCGCATTCTCAACTCCTCTCACAGCTCGTCCCGCGTAAGGCCCGCTTATCCCTCTTCGCGTTCCTTTCTGCTGCTCATTGGATAGCCTACGGACTCCAAACTTCTTTGAGCTATTGCAGTCGCACTTTCCCCTCACCAAAAAATAATAGAAGTCTCTATTTCCCTTCTTTTATTTGCGCCCTAGACAACAAAAATACATTACTGATTCAACACATTAAGAGCATTCTGTTTCACTTCTTTCTTTCTTTTGGGTTTTTTTTTGTGCGATGACAAATTTATTTTGCACTAGCTATTCAATCACAATAAAATTGACAAACAAAAATTGCTCACAACAATTTCTCACGCACTAAAAATTAGTCCCCTAATATGCGTAGTAAGCTTACCCTCCTTGGAGCACACACATAATCATTCCAAAGCCAATGGTTAATTTATCTCCTCCCATTGAACCACCATTTTTTATCTCTACTTCTCATATCAAATTCGCTTACCTAATACTCCATTTTTAAAATTGGCTCCTCCCTATTCAGCAATAATACTCTCTAAAGTAACGGTTGTTCTATTCCCCTATTCAATTTTATGGATGGAAGCCAAACCTTCTTCTTCTTGCTCTCTCTCTTTATGGCACACACACAAACACACATAACACAAATTCGTTCGGGATTTGCGATTGAATCAAATGATAATCAAATCTAAAATAAGCAAAAGCTATCATTTCTGTAGTAATTATTTAATGGGGTGCAGTGTCATCAAGCTACCCTGGCACCAAAATAAGTAAAAAATAATTTCTCAGTACCGATTTGAGACGCACTATCCACACTAAATTCCGCTCCTAATACGTGTAGGTAGTGTGCTTATCCTCTTTGGAACACACAAAAAACATTCCAAAATCAATAGTAAAATTATTCTATTCAAGTCAAAGTCTCGCATTCTCAAACTAAATTCCGCTCCTAATACGTGTAGGTAGTGTGCTTATCCTCTTTTGAACACACAAAAAACATTCCAAAATCAATAGTAAAATTATTTCCTCATTCAGGTCCAAGTCTCGCATTCTCAACTCCTCTCACAGCTCGTCCCGCGTAAGGCCCGCTTATCCCTCTTCGCGTTCCTTTCTGCTGCTCATTGGATAGCCTACGGACTCCAAACTTCTTTGAGCTATTGCAGTCGCACTTTCCCCTCACCAAAAAATAATAGAAGTCTCTATTTCCCTTCTTTTATTTGCGCCCTAGACAACAAAAATACATTACTGATTCAACACATTAAGAGCATTCTGTTTCACTTCTTTCTTTCTTTTGGGTTTTTTTTTGTGCGATGACAAATTTATTTTGCACTAGCTATTCAATCACAATAAAATTGACAAACAAAAATTGCTCACAACAATTTCTCACGCACTAAAAATTAGTCCCCTAATATGCGTAGTAAGCTTACCCTCCTTGGAGCACACACATAATCATTCCAAAGCCAATGGTTAATTTATCTCCTCCCATTGAACCACCATTTTTTATCTCTACTTCTCATATCAAATTCGCTTACCTAATACTCCATTTTTAAAATTGGCTCCTCCCTATTCAGCAATAATACTCTCTAAAGTAACGGTTGTTCTATTCCCCTATTCAATTTTATGGATGGAAGCCAAACCTTCTTCTTCTTGCTCTCTCTCTTTATGGCACACACACAAACACACATAACACAAATTCGTTCGGGATTTGCGATTGAATCAAATGATAATCAAATCTAAAATAAGCAAAAGCTATCATTTCTGTAGTAATTATTTAATGGGGTGCAGTGTCATCAAGCTACCCTGGCACCAAAATAAGTAAAAAATAATTTCTCAGTACCGATTTGAGACGCACTATCCACACTAAATTCCGCTCCTAATACGTGTAGGTAGTGTGCTTATCCTCTTTGGAACACACAAAAAACATTCCAAAATCAATAGTAAAATTATTCTATTCAAGTCAAAGTCTCGCATTCTCAAACTAAATTCCGCTCCTAATACGTGTAGGTAGTGTGCTTATCCTCTTTTGAACACACAAAAAACATTCCAAAATCAATAGTAAAATTATTTCCTCATTCAGGTCCAAGTCTCGCATTCTCAACTCCTCTCACAGCTCGTCCCGCGTAAGGCCCGCTTATCCCTCTTCGCGTTCCTTTCTGCTGCTCATTGGATAGCCTACGGACTCCAAACTTCTTTGAGCTATTGCAGTCGCACTTTCCCCTCACCAAAAAATAATAGAAGTCTCTATTTCCCTTCTTTTATTTGCGCCCTAGACAACAAAAATACATTACTGATTCAACACATTAAGAGCATTCTGTTTCACTTCTTTCTTTCTTTTGGGTTTTTTTTTGTGCGATGACAAATTTATTTTGCACTAGCTATTCAATCACAATAAAATTGACAAACAAAAATTGCTCACAACAATTTCTCACGCACTAAAAATTAGTCCCCTAATATGCGTAGTAAGCTTACCCTCCTTGGAGCACACACATAATCATTCCAAAGCCAATGGTTAATTTATCTCCTCCCATTGAACCACCATTTTTTATCTCTACTTCTCATATCAAATTCGCTTACCTAATACTCCATTTTTAAAATTGGCTCCTCCCTATTCAGCAATAATACTCTCTAAAGTAACGGTTGTTCTATTCCCCTATTCAATTTTATGGATGGAAGCCAAACCTTCTTCTTCTTGCTCTCTCTCTTTATGGCACACACACAAACACACATAACACAAATTCGTTCGGGATTTGCGATTGAATCAAATGATAATCAAATCTAAAATAAGCAAAAGCTATCATTTCTGTAGTAATTATTTAATGGGGTGCAGTGTCATCAAGCTACCCTGGCACCAAAATAAGTAAAAAATAATTTCTCAGTACCGATTTGAGACGCACTATCCACACTAAATTCCGCTCCTAATACGTGTAGGTAGTGTGCTTATCCTCTTTGGAACACACAAAAAACATTCCAAAATCAATAGTAAAATTATTCTATTCAAGTCAAAGTCTCGCATTCTCAAACTAAATTCCGCTCCTAATACGTGTAGGTAGTGTGCTTATCCTCTTTTGAACACACAAAAAACATTCCAAAATCAATAGTAAAATTATTTCCTCATTCAGGTCCAAGTCTCGCATTCTCAACTCCTCTCACAGCTCGTCCCGCGTAAGGCCCGCTTATCCCTCTTCGCGTTCCTTTCTGCTGCTCATTGGATAGCCTACGGACTCCAAACTTCTTTGAGCTATTGCAGTCGCACTTTCCCCTCACCAAAAAATAATAGAAGTCTCTATTTCCCTTCTTTTATTTGCGCCCTAGACAACAAAAATACATTACTGATTCAACACATTAAGAGCATTCTGTTTCACTTCTTTCTTTCTTTTGGGTTTTTTTTTGTGCGATGACAAATTTATTTTGCACTAGCTATTCAATCACAATAAAATTGACAAACAAAAATTGCTCACAACAATTTCTCACGCACTAAAAATTAGTCCCCTAATATGCGTAGTAAGCTTACCCTCCTTGGAGCACACACATAATCATTCCAAAGCCAATGGTTAATTTATCTCCTCCCATTGAACCACCATTTTTTATCTCTACTTCTCATATCAAATTCGCTTACCTAATACTCCATTTTTAAAATTGGCTCCTCCCTATTCAGCAATAATACTCTCTAAAGTAACGGTTGTTCTATTCCCCTATTCAATTTTATGGATGGAAGCCAAACCTTCTTCTTCTTGCTCTCTCTCTTTATGGCACACACACAAACACACATAACACAAATTCGTTCGGGATTTGCGATTGAATCAAATGATAATCAAATCTAAAATAAGCAAAAGCTATCATTTCTGTAGTAATTATTTAATGGGGTGCAGTGTCATCAAGCTACCCTGGCACCAAAATAAGTAAAAAATAATTTCTCAGTACCGATTTGAGACGCACTATCCACACTAAATTCCGCTCCTAATACGTGTAGGTAGTGTGCTTATCCTCTTTGGAACACACAAAAAACATTCCAAAATCAATAGTAAAATTATTCTATTCAAGTCAAAGTCTCGCATTCTCAAACTAAATTCCGCTCCTAATACGTGTAGGTAGTGTGCTTATCCTCTTTTGAACACACAAAAAACATTCCAAAATCAATAGTAAAATTATTTCCTCATTCAGGTCCAAGTCTCGCATTCTCAACTCCTCTCACAGCTCGTCCCGCGTAAGGCCCGCTTATCCCTCTTCGCGTTCCTTTCTGCTGCTCATTGGATAGCCTACGGACTCCAAACTTCTTTGAGCTATTGCAGTCGCACTTTCCCCTCACCAAAAAATAATAGAAGTCTCTATTTCCCTTCTTTTATTTGCGCCCTAGACAACAAAAATACATTACTGATTCAACACATTAAGAGCATTCTGTTTCACTTCTTTCTTTCTTTTGGGTTTTTTTTTGTGCGATGACAAATTTATTTTGCACTAGCTATTCAATCACAATAAAATTGACAAACAAAAATTGCTCACAACAATTTCTCACGCACTAAAAATTAGTCCCCTAATATGCGTAGTAAGCTTACCCTCCTTGGAGCACACACATAATCATTCCAAAGCCAATGGTTAATTTATCTCCTCCCATTGAACCACCATTTTTTATCTCTACTTCTCATATCAAATTCGCTTACCTAATACTCCATTTTTAAAATTGGCTCCTCCCTATTCAGCAATAATACTCTCTAAAGTAACGGTTGTTCTATTCCCCTATTCAATTTTATGGATGGAAGCCAAACCTTCTTCTTCTTGCTCTCTCTCTTTATGGCACACACACAAACACACATAACACAAATTCGTTCGGGATTTGCGATTGAATCAAATGATAATCAAATCTAAAATAAGCAAAAGCTATCATTTCTGTAGTAATTATTTAATGGGGTGCAGTGTCATCAAGCTACCCTGGCACCAAAATAAGTAAAAAATAATTTCTCAGTACCGATTTGAGACGCACTATCCACACTAAATTCCGCTCCTAATACGTGTAGGTAGTGTGCTTATCCTCTTTGGAACACACAAAAAACATTCCAAAATCAATAGTAAAATTATTCTATTCAAGTCAAAGTCTCGCATTCTCAAACTAAATTCCGCTCCTAATACGTGTAGGTAGTGTGCTTATCCTCTTTTGAACACACAAAAAACATTCCAAAATCAATAGTAAAATTATTTCCTCATTCAGGTCCAAGTCTCGCATTCTCAACTCCTCTCACAGCTCGTCCCGCGTAAGGCCCGCTTATCCCTCTTCGCGTTCCTTTCTGCTGCTCATTGGATAGCCTACGGACTCCAAACTTCTTTGAGCTATTGCAGTCGCACTTTCCCCTCACCAAAAAATAATAGAAGTCTCTATTTCCCTTCTTTTATTTGCGCCCTAGACAACAAAAATACATTACTGATTCAACACATTAAGAGCATTCTGTTTCACTTCTTTCTTTCTTTTGGGTTTTTTTTTGTGCGATGACAAATTTATTTTGCACTAGCTATTCAATCACAATAAAATTGACAAACAAAAATTGCTCACAACAATTTCTCACGCACTAAAAATTAGTCCCCTAATATGCGTAGTAAGCTTACCCTCCTTGGAGCACACACATAATCATTCCAAAGCCAATGGTTAATTTATCTCCTCCCATTGAACCACCATTTTTTATCTCTACTTCTCATATCAAATTCGCTTACCTAATACTCCATTTTTAAAATTGGCTCCTCCCTATTCAGCAATAATACTCTCTAAAGTAACGGTTGTTCTATTCCCCTATTCAATTTTATGGATGGAAGCCAAACCTTCTTCTTCTTGCTCTCTCTCTTTATGGCACACACACAAACACACATAACACAAATTCGTTCGGGATTTGCGATTGAATCAAATGATAATCAAATCTAAAATAAGCAAAAGCTATCATTTCTGTAGTAATTATTTAATGGGGTGCAGTGTCATCAAGCTACCCTGGCACCAAAATAAGTAAAAAATAATTTCTCAGTACCGATTTGAGACGCACTATCCACACTAAATTCCGCTCCTAATACGTGTAGGTAGTGTGCTTATCCTCTTTGGAACACACAAAAAACATTCCAAAATCAATAGTAAAATTATTCTATTCAAGTCAAAGTCTCGCATTCTCAAACTAAATTCCGCTCCTAATACGTGTAGGTAGTGTGCTTATCCTCTTTTGAACACACAAAAAACATTCCAAAATCAATAGTAAAATTATTTCCTCATTCAGGTCCAAGTCTCGCATTCTCAACTCCTCTCACAGCTCGTCCCGCGTAAGGCCCGCTTATCCCTCTTCGCGTTCCTTTCTGCTGCTCATTGGATAGCCTACGGACTCCAAACTTCTTTGAGCTATTGCAGTCGCACTTTCCCCTCACCAAAAAATAATAGAAGTCTCTATTTCCCTTCTTTTATTTGCGCCCTAGACAACAAAAATACATTACTGATTCAACACATTAAGAGCATTCTGTTTCACTTCTTTCTTTCTTTTGGGTTTTTTTTTGTGCGATGACAAATTTATTTTGCACTAGCTATTCAATCACAATAAAATTGACAAACAAAAATTGCTCACAACAATTTCTCACGCACTAAAAATTAGTCCCCTAATATGCGTAGTAAGCTTACCCTCCTTGGAGCACACACATAATCATTCCAAAGCCAATGGTTAATTTATCTCCTCCCATTGAACCACCATTTTTTATCTCTACTTCTCATATCAAATTCGCTTACCTAATACTCCATTTTTAAAATTGGCTCCTCCCTATTCAGCAATAATACTCTCTAAAGTAACGGTTGTTCTATTCCCCTATTCAATTTTATGGATGGAAGCCAAACCTTCTTCTTCTTGCTCTCTCTCTTTATGGCACACACACAAACACACATAACACAAATTCGTTCGGGATTTGCGATTGAATCAAATGATAATCAAATCTAAAATAAGCAAAAGCTATCATTTCTGTAGTAATTATTTAATGGGGTGCAGTGTCATCAAGCTACCCTGGCACCAAAATAAGTAAAAAATAATTTCTCAGTACCGATTTGAGACGCACTATCCACACTAAATTCCGCTCCTAATACGTGTAGGTAGTGTGCTTATCCTCTTTGGAACACACAAAAAACATTCCAAAATCAATAGTAAAATTATTCTATTCAAGTCAAAGTCTCGCATTCTCAAACTAAATTCCGCTCCTAATACGTGTAGGTAGTGTGCTTATCCTCTTTTGAACACACAAAAAACATTCCAAAATCAATAGTAAAATTATTTCCTCATTCAGGTCCAAGTCTCGCATTCTCAACTCCTCTCACAGCTCGTCCCGCGTAAGGCCCGCTTATCCCTCTTCGCGTTCCTTTCTGCTGCTCATTGGATAGCCTACGGACTCCAAACTTCTTTGAGCTATTGCAGTCGCACTTTCCCCTCACCAAAAAATAATAGAAGTCTCTATTTCCCTTCTTTTATTTGCGCCCTAGACAACAAAAATACATTACTGATTCAACACATTAAGAGCATTCTGTTTCACTTCTTTCTTTCTTTTGGGTTTTTTTTTGTGCGATGACAAATTTATTTTGCACTAGCTATTCAATCACAATAAAATTGACAAACAAAAATTGCTCACAACAATTTCTCACGCACTAAAAATTAGTCCCCTAATATGCGTAGTAAGCTTACCCTCCTTGGAGCACACACATAATCATTCCAAAGCCAATGGTTAATTTATCTCCTCCCATTGAACCACCATTTTTTATCTCTACTTCTCATATCAAATTCGCTTACCTAATACTCCATTTTTAAAATTGGCTCCTCCCTATTCAGCAATAATACTCTCTAAAGTAACGGTTGTTCTATTCCCCTATTCAATTTTATGGATGGAAGCCAAACCTTCTTCTTCTTGCTCTCTCTCTTTATGGCACACACACAAACACACATAACACAAATTCGTTCGGGATTTGCGATTGAATCAAATGATAATCAAATCTAAAATAAGCAAAAGCTATCATTTCTGTAGTAATTATTTAATGGGGTGCAGTGTCATCAAGCTACCCTGGCACCAAAATAAGTAAAAAATAATTTCTCAGTACCGATTTGAGACGCACTATCCACACTAAATTCCGCTCCTAATACGTGTAGGTAGTGTGCTTATCCTCTTTGGAACACACAAAAAACATTCCAAAATCAATAGTAAAATTATTCTATTCAAGTCAAAGTCTCGCATTCTCAAACTAAATTCCGCTCCTAATACGTGTAGGTAGTGTGCTTATCCTCTTTTGAACACACAAAAAACATTCCAAAATCAATAGTAAAATTATTTCCTCATTCAGGTCCAAGTCTCGCATTCTCAACTCCTCTCACAGCTCGTCCCGCGTAAGGCCCGCTTATCCCTCTTCGCGTTCCTTTCTGCTGCTCATTGGATAGCCTACGGACTCCAAACTTCTTTGAGCTATTGCAGTCGCACTTTCCCCTCACCAAAAAATAATAGAAGTCTCTATTTCCCTTCTTTTATTTGCGCCCTAGACAACAAAAATACATTACTGATTCAACACATTAAGAGCATTCTGTTTCACTTCTTTCTTTCTTTTGGGTTTTTTTTTGTGCGATGACAAATTTATTTTGCACTAGCTATTCAATCACAATAAAATTGACAAACAAAAATTGCTCACAACAATTTCTCACGCACTAAAAATTAGTCCCCTAATATGCGTAGTAAGCTTACCCTCCTTGGAGCACACACATAATCATTCCAAAGCCAATGGTTAATTTATCTCCTCCCATTGAACCACCATTTTTTATCTCTACTTCTCATATCAAATTCGCTTACCTAATACTCCATTTTTAAAATTTGCGATTGAATCAAATGATAATCAAATCTAAAATAAGCTAAAGCTATCATTTCTGTAGTAATTATTAAATGGGGTGCAGTGTCATCAAGCTACCCTGGCACCAAAATAAGTAAAAAATAATTTCTCAGTACCGATTTGAGACGCACAATCCTTAGTATAATCTTAGTACCTTGTTGTAAGTACATTTCACACCTGGATGCATAGTGCTTAGTACACCATTTTTGATAAATAATAAAACTAATCAAAGCTCCTGCTTCTTCACATACTGTTTATAAACCATGATCATTTACTAACCACACGCAGACTACATATTGACACCACACAAAACTCAAATGCATAAACTTAGGTTAGTTTTCATACACAATTTAGTGAGGATGATTATTCGCCAAGAGCTTCGAAGCCATAAGTCTGCCCTTCTTCCCATTGAAAAGTATGGGTGGTCTAGTGGAGATTCACGTACGCAAAGTTTCTATTTAGATAATCCTCTATCGAAAATGTTACACCTTTAGCAGCGAGGAAAATCATACGAGACCACGCTACAATATCTGGTAGCCTCAATTGATTGTCTGCTTGACATGCAAGTATTAGCTTTGGGCATTTTCATCGAGATGGCTTTTGATAATGCAACTTAATATATATAAATATTGGTACCAACCTATTATAGATAAAGGCAATGGTAATGAATAAAAACATTGGCACAGACTAAATATAATATATGAATATACATATTTACTGTGCATCTTAGGTGGGATTGACGTTTAACTCCTCCGAGGTGCAATCTACCCTGGTTTTGAATTATTCTGACGTTCCTGTGGAATGCAGGTGACACACACATTCTTAATAGCTTACATTCTTTACTACTGCAGCCATTTTGTTGATTTAGTTATAAATTTTGTTGTTTTTAGTCAAACGACAGAAAATTTGTTCAAATGCAAAAAAGGACAGCATGATGCACTTATAATTAAAGTCAGATAATGTGTACATGAAGGCAGGGAAGGTAGAGATGCCTGTCTATTATACACATCCTATAGCATTGGTAACCGGTACAGTGCATTGCCGATGGTAAATAAGGACGTTATCAAACACGTGAAGTTCTTAGATTCCTTGTCTATGCCATTACATATACAGTCTCTAACACGCTGTCAATTCATTGATTTTAAATCCCCTGGAGCTAAAAACAACCATAATAGAACGAATATTTTGAGGATTATAATACATGAATGTTTTTACGAACATCGTATTTAATTTATTTTTAGTTACAAGAAATTCAATTTTGCTATAATATGTATAAGATGGGCTATTACATAAAAGAAAAACAATTGTAAGAGGGCATGTTATGTTCCATATGATATTTTTTTGTTATTTTTATTTTTATATTATAATAGATATCCTTTCTTACGATGGCAACCTGCATTTCAGTACCAATCTTTACAAAAGTTTAAAAGTATACAAATAATTTGAACTGATACTGATTTCTTTATTTTTTATTAGCTTTTCTTCTTTTCACAAATGTAAGTTTTTAGAAATATATGAAGTTGAATTGTTAAACTTACATGTACGCCTCTAAGATAATATTAAAAATATTTTTTACATGTGTTCTTTATCAGTGAAAATAATTAATAACTGTTTATGATTGATTCACTAAAAATAATTTATTAATATGATAAGGATTAA
The DNA here is from genome assembly GCA_949716465.1 of Chalcosyrphus nemorum. Lineage (NCBI taxonomy): Eukaryota > Metazoa > Arthropoda > Insecta > Diptera > Syrphidae > Chalcosyrphus > Chalcosyrphus nemorum. The sequence goes on along the minus strand of OX454334.1, from coordinate 61,937,351 downwards.
AATAATAATTACAGAAATGCTTATGCGTTTAGATTAAGTTATAGAATGAACTTTGGCAGACAGGCAATTGTGCAAGACAAATACAACAGGTTTGGGACAGCACTCCATATCAAGTTCCTGAAATTAAAAGAGAATTATTTCATATGAAATTAAGCATTAATTCATAAATATTTACATATATATACACGCTATCATAAATATGACTACATGGTTCCTGTATACGCACTATGCGTAATTAGATTCTCACAAAATAGCATGACATTTTTTCGTAACAATATAAAATATTTGTATAATTTCTTTACTACAAACCTCTAAAACCTTTAATAATCAAATCTAATTTATTATATTGATGATTGTGATTTGTTTATACCATAAGGGATTTAGTAAAGTAGTTACAAGCCCAAAATAAGAAATAAAAAAGATAACTAAAGGGATTCTGTCTATAGAGATAAGATTTTCTCATTAAGCTCAAAATACTTATTAGAAACCTTTTGTGCCTTAAATAGTTACAAATCCGATTTCGAGTTTGTCAGCATTTGGCACAAAAACTTTATTCAGAACTGTATTAAATTCAAATCAGTTCGATTCCTTTAAGTTCATGTGGAATCGTGGGCAAAAAAAAACTCAAAAGCGCTAAAAAAATTATACGTCAAAGTACTAAATTGGTACTTACAATTTCGCCATCATCTCCAAAATCCAAATAAAGTAATCGATTACCATCATCTGCAGATCCTTTCAATTTATCGAAAGAAAATTGCCACATTTGGGACTTCGTGGTAGCTGGCGAATTAAAGCCGCATTCGTAAAGTGAAAAACCTCGGTTTAAATGAACAATTAATTGACACTGTCTTCCTTGATACAAACATCGAAATGAAAATTCACGTTGATAGTTGACAGCATTATGACTTCCTTGAACTAAGAAACGAGCCCAACTCGCCATATCTCGGTGCGTTTCTGCTCTAAGCCAGTACACAAGAACTCCGCGAGTAGTACCACAACGTACACAAAATACAGTCGTCTGTTGGCCCTGAAAGTAGAATTATGTATTACAACAACTTTTTGGTCAAACTTAAACAAATATTAACATGTTATTCCCAATATACGAGTCGAAAAATTCTTGTATCAATTTTTTTATTTAATTGTTTAAGCTGCAAAATGCTATAACCTATAACTACACGCAGAAAGGCGAAATTGACTGATACTCCCTTTTCTTATCGAAACCAATACATATTCTAAATTAAAAATCGTACGCTACCAATCACAATTTTAATAATAATACCACAACTAAATAATTCTACAAACTAAGCAACTCTTAACAGTATTCGACTTTTAATATGTAGTTAGCTGAATCATTTACATTAAGAGAAGAATTGTTGCCAGCTCCTGCAAGGCGGGTAGATGCAAGTGGACAACTTTCTAGCGGTCGACTCCATGCTTCTATAGACCAAGGCGCACCTTCGTAAATTCTATGAGATATGAAAGAATAAGAGGGAAATATTAAAAATAGTTTCAATATTATATATTAATATATAATTTTTATGTGTTTTATACATTGGGTTTACGAAGATATATGTATATTAAAAAAATATAAAAAAGATAAACAAAATATAGAAAAACAAAATTTGAAAAGAAAAATCTAAAAGAATCTAAAAGGAAACAAAAAAAAAAGACTGAAAACCTAACAAATCGAAGCCAAAAACCAATATGGTCGCTCAATACAAATCCTTTGTAATTGCCGTGTTTACTCGTAGTTCACCCTTAAATTACTTCAAGTAGCGCAAAACTATTTGCAAGAGTCCTGAGCTAACAATTATCATGCCGCCGCTTGGAGTTTAGGTCTATAATAGTATTTTGGAATTGAACCTTGAAGCGCACATCACTATAATAGTAAACAAAAAGTTCTTATAAATGTTCTTAGGTCTATATGCGTATTTGTATAAACATAAAAGTGTACGCATTTACATATGTTTGTACTTCACACAATCTTACAGCGTGCATGCACTGAATTTTTCACAGCAATTCTATAAGAACAGTAAAAAAGTATGTACTAGAAATATAATAAGGGAATAGTCCACCCTCTCAAAGATATTTTCTTCCGGTGACAAGACCTTTAGGAGGGACAAAAGTATAAAAACAATTCTTAGAGGCTCGGAGCAAACTTATTGAAAAGATACTAACCTTGCCTGCTTATTTCGATTAACAGAAAATATTTAACCATAATGGTGTTTTTAATATCATTGTTTAACTATTCTTGCTCATAAAGCTATGATTCAATATGATTATATATTTCTAACAATATATGTATAAACTTAACCTAACTGAAACTAATAAAGGACGAAGAAAAGAAACGAAATTAAAAACAATATACTCCATCGTATATCTCACTCTATCACCAAAACTGTTTGATGTACAAAAAAGAATACATACATACCTACATATATTAAAAAAGATAGTAAAAAAATCTTTCAATGTCCTTTTTTTTACCTAAATTCTCGTTCTGTAACTGCCACAAATACAGACTGCCACTTATCATTTTCATCAGAACTCTCCGAACTAGATCTCCCACTCTTCTTATAAAATTAAATATGATCAATATACATATATAAATTCAATTCTTTCCTACCTGGTCGCTATTGCTTCCCATTCTTCGGCTTAGCCACCCAATGTGCTTTAATTCACCAATTACATTATATAACGCATGGTTAGCATCATTTAGTGCCCGTTGAGTACCACATGCCATAGCCGAATGCAAGGCATTGAACCACATTAGTGCCTCCTGCGAATCAGTAGCCCTTAGAATACATGAATGGATTCCATCCGGAGAGTGCAGTTCAATGCAGCGATTTTCTGTGAAATAAACATTTATAAATTGAAAAAATAATAATATTAAGCATTGATATACGTATGATATTACACATCATTTTTAGTTTTCACAGAAATAACTCATCATTATCATCATTGCAATGTGCTAAACTGTCAAAATTTGTATAGAATATAATAATCTTCTGCAACAATTTGATCAACATACTATATAATTTGGTTTGTAAATCAAAAAAGAAGTTATTATAAAAATGACTGAGGCGAGTTTAACTTTAAAAAAAAAAATCAATTGAGCCTCTTTTTATAGGCGTTTATAAAACATGCGATTTAAGCTTATAGTTTTAAGCAAATGGTAATCTTATGTGTGTCGCGTTGGGTAATTACATATGTGCCATTTTTCAGAAATGCCTTTTTCCGATCTCCATAAATTTGAATCTGTGTGAATCTGTGGAGTAAATATTCTGGTGGATTAAATTCCCGTGGAGTTATTTCCTTGCACTAAACGAAAATGTAGAGACTATGGAGGAGCTCTAAATGCTAATGGCGGGTGTTTAGTTATTCAGCTTTTATAAATCACGTTTTCATGTTTAGAGATTATAACTACATATATGTATATAAGTTACAGGTTCTAAGTTATACAGACTTTATACAAATTATGCTGACATATTTTTTTTACCTGGATCCACATATTTTAAATTACGTGCCAGATGTGTCAGCTGAAGGGGAATGTATCGAGTATCAGCTCTTGGTGGACTTTTTGGAGCTGGAGGTGACGTAGGCATGCCGGAACCCAAGGGACATAAAAATGCTCTTTGTAGTTCCCATCCAACTTCGGATATAATACTAGCTTTTCTAAAATACGGAGTTACTTCACGTAGAAATTTTACTGAAATAAAAAAATAATAATATGTTAAGCACACTTATAGTAGAACTGTAGTCAAAAGTCAGTATTTGTTGAGATTTATATTTTTGTTTTTAGTCAAGGCGCGCTATGCAAGAATAAATGCAATATCACAAAGGTATTTAAGAAGTATTATTGCACTATTTTTCTTTTTCCTTCTTTTTTCCTCGCTTTACTCAGCTATATTATAATATTATTTGTATTTACTTAACAACTTTCCAATATTTTCTTACCTTCCAAATCGACCACTCGACCAGCACGCTTTAATGCACGAACTGCTTCATCATGAGTTGCGTCTCTTAATTCTTCCCCGTTAACTGTGAGTATCGCGTCCCCCACATATAGTCCCTTTGCTTGATCAGCAGCCATGCCTCGAAATATTTTTGATATTAAAATGGGCATGCGGTTTTCCCGACCACCCTTTATTGAGATTCCCAAACCATTATTATCCGATTTAATAATACGAACCTATGTAGTATAACCGTGCAAAAGAAGGCAAATATAAACTTATAATAGTGATAGCATTTAAGTAATATGGTGGGAGAAGAAGTTGTTTAAAAACCTTTTCAACAACCAAACCAAGTACGTGATTCCGATGTCCTGATTTTAATGGTTAACATTTTCATATTGACTGAAAAAAAAAACAAATCAAATACTTAAATACTACGTACATGTCTCTTTTGATTAGCCACATGGTCAGGAACGTCACATATTTCATTCATTCCATTATCGACAGTATTGTTGTTAAATAAATGATCTCCGTTATCAATAGCATTCTCTTCCAATGGACAGGCAACCGCTGTTGTTGCAGATGATGGCAATGTACCATTATGGCTACTGTGATTACTTCTAATTGATATTAAAAATAAAAAATTGTCAAGTTAATCAGAAGTCTTGTTATTTAACTCAACTTACCCCAAGGTGCCATTTAATGTTGTTGAATGATCTGGAATCAAGGAATCACATGACTCATCTAAGCTTATAGACAGAAAATCTGTTTGGAGTGTTACTAGAACACGATACCACAACCCTCGAACACGAGTCTCAAGAACTCCACATCTTAGTCCCGATGGTGAGTGGGTAGGAATTGAGTACTGTTGGTTTGTTGTCGGTCGACCTAGACTAGACGATTCAACCATTTCGAATATTTGATTCCCTGTTGCCTAGACTGATAAGTCTGTGATGGTAGCTTGTAATGAATCAATATAGAACGCTGTAAGTAAATAAATATCAAATACAAGTACTTTGGCAAGTTCGGTAAATTTCGAGTGTTTGCTTAATTTGGTACATACATACATATACGCTAAATTTTAGTTTGTTACTGAATTCTAAATCATGAGATATGCATGCATGTTTATACTGTAGTCTAAACGTTACAGTAATAGAGAAAAATATCGATAAAATAGTGCAAGTTGAGATAAAGTATAAAGCTCTATAACGACTTAACGGTAGAGTTTTTAGGCGAGATTTTTTTTTTACTACAGACGCTTTTCAGTATCAATAATGTCTTTACACTCTATTGGGCATGCTGAAAAGAGTGTAGACCTCTACATGTTTTTACTTCGATAAAAATACTTTTGATTGGCGTAATCTTAGGGTAATTATATCACCCATATGCTAGAGATTTTTTGGGTTCAGGTACTTTTATTCACAGAAGGGACCTACAGTTTTATGCCTTATCCGAAGGACAGAGAATGACAGTAAATACTCTTGGATCCTAGTCAGAAGCTCGCAAGAGGTAAGGCCGTGAAAAATGCCGTAATGGTATTTTTCCTGGATTCGAAATTGGAATACTGGTTTCGCAGTATTCCAATGCATTAACCACTGAGCTACGATTTTTAGACATAGAGCGCTAACAATTGATCTTCATAAGTCATTTATACACATGTACTTACATATATATAAGTACTTAACTGGTCTCATCTTAAATATTTCTTTATGTTACAAGCTATGCATCAACTTTATATACCCTTAGGACGAGGCATCAAATATACTCATAATACCTTAAAACTAGAACTAATTGTCATTGAAAAGCAATCCAAAAAACTATAGGTATAGATATTTTGAGTTGGCAACACATTTTTCTTAAGTTAGAAAATATAAGCCAAGCATATGACAGCATAAAATTTGTTATCCATCCAATTAGATGTAGTCAGAAAAACACGTTCCCCATTAAGTTTTAAAAAAACAATAAAATGTTGTTTTGAGATACGGATTTAATCATTGTAAAAGGTTAAAGTTTTATCTACGAGTATAATTATCTTTCAAAGTATTTTCACCACCCGCAAGAAAAAAATGTAAACAAAATAAGAATGCCTGCAAAAAAAAAAAAAACAAAAAAAGGAATGCAGCTAAGTAGGTAATTTAACATTATTATATGTATCTCTTTTAATATTTATAATAAACTTACCAGCTTAGGTACAAAATTTATTATATTTCCATTGGATAGGTAAATGTTTCAATGGAAGAATGTAATAAATTGCGCCAAAATTGTTCATATTTAATCATTTAAAAACTTTTGTAGCAATTAACATGCCTAATGCATCGATTGCTAAAAATAAAGTTCATACACACCGTTTCACGTGAATAAAAAAAAAACAATGCAACATTTACTCCTTTCTAGAGAGAAAGTGCTACACATTTGACAATACCAAATGCGAGCTTTTCTTCGCACCGTACGAGAACAATGAATAAATGAATGAAAGCATTCGCTCAAAGATGTTTAAATGTAATATCTTGTTTCTAGTATAAGAAAATATCAATTAATGATTGCCAAACACTGCAATACATTGAAATAAAAACTTCTTGTTTTTATTATGGCAAAAGATTCAGAAAAGGACGAAAGGATAATATTATTTTCAAGCGGATTCTTTCTTTACAAAATTTATTTTATACTACGTGTTTGCCAAATATTTCACACAAGAACATAGTTAAGAACATAAACGCCACTAACTGAACATACGCACTGTTAAAAATATATTTTGTAGTATGACGCATGCTCCCGACAACACGAATGGAAAAAACGTTTCTCTGTTTTGCTTATAAATCACTTTTCGCAAATCTTAAATTTGAAATATATTACTCATTATTAACTGCAAGAATAATCTTTTCTAGAAAATACACTTGTTTATAATATATTATTATTGAACCAAACTACCAAGCAAGACGCAGAAAATGACAACCAATCTTATTATTCAATGCAATACTACTGATTTTCCGAATGGTACTTCGAGCAGGTACTATGGTGAATCCTTACACTCACACATATAACCAAAAATAGAAACACACACAGCCGCTAATGTATAAGCGTCAAATCTAAAGCTTTTGGAAATGAATTCTTTCTTTAATAGTACTTAGAGCAACTACTAAAGTGAATCCTTAATCCCACACATACTCATGTATAAATGAAAACATAAACGCACATATGAACTTACGTATACGCATTAACATCCAAAGCTTTTAGAAATAAATTTTATAGGAAAATAAACCTACTATTGAATTTTATTTTTCAAACTCTCTTAAATTATTTTTATATAAAAATAAAGAATGTGTCCATGACAACAACCGCATTTTCTCTAAAAGGGAAATTGAAATGGGTTCGTTACGAGCTACATATGTATGTTCTTCCTAACTCCGAATTCTATGAGGTGGTGAATTAGCAGCTAAACACTACACACATTTGGCGTGGTTCACGTGGTATATCATTCAGTCATATTGCATTAAGAGCTCAAGGGCCGTAAACATAAGGAGAATATCACACATAGAGAATATAGTATCTGTGATTATATCATACCTATGTATAAATTAGAATAATTATTTCTTTTCTGACTTCCAGTATAAAATTTTTTTATCGAAAACTGAAACATCGAATATTTTTACTGCCCAGAGCTCAATAAGTTCACATTAAAAGCATATCGTACTGTACTTCTAATGTATTATTGGTACAAGTTAAAATGACAACTCATATATGACAACAACCAAATTGTTGTCCTAAAATAGAAATCCACATTCCACATGGGTACTTCGTTCGATGTTTAGATCTTCAAAATCCAACAACTTTTTAATTAGTACTGTACTTCTCATGTATTATTGGTACAACTAAAAATAACAAGCCATATATGACAACAACCACATTGTTGTCCTAAAAGCGAGATTCACATTCCGTATGGGTACTTCATTCGATGTTTAGATCTCCAAAATCCAACAATTAATTCATATGTACTCAAAAATCGGATTTCCTAGTAAACATCATATTTTTTACCTACTTATTTTGCACCTAGTGGATTCAATTACACATTTTATATCACACTATGTTAAACAACACTACCTATGTCATGCATTAATTTGGCCTGAAACTGGATATATATATATATATTTATGTGCACCACCTTTCCACGATAGACCCAAAGGGAGAATCAGCTAAAAATCAACAACTCTCTTGTATGCTTTCTCCGTCACACACTCAAGCCACGCATGGACATCTTCTTAAAAAAGAAAATTCGCCAAGTTCAATCAAAAGTTTTTAAATCAATATCAAGAATGTACCTATTATTATTCGAAATAATAGAGTATCCATTACCTGAAAGTATCGGGTATCTACGAAGTTGGATATTACTCGCAATATGCAGGTACCGGGTATGTGTCGAAACCGGCATTACCCAAAATAAATCAATGACATTAGTAAATATTTATGTATACATATAGTATATGTATATGAAATATAGTCTGTTGTTCATTATGTAGCCAAACATGTTCAAACCACTTAAATTTTAAATGTGATCATACTATTGTTCTAGCATATAGCCTAAACTCGACTGCATGATGGTGGGTTGTGTGAATACATGTCCATGCATATAAATCAACATGCAATTATCTGTATATAAGTGTATTCCGTAATTTAAAAAAGCTTTGTTAGCAAAATTCCTGAACATACATATAATAGAATATAATATACAATAATGCTTTGTACACTTCTGTGATTGTGAATTCTATCGAGCTCAGACTTTTCGGCATTTGTTCTTAAAATGTAAATTTTCTCATCCAACAGTTTGAACTTGACGATAATTGTATTTAAGTTGATTCAAAATCAATTTGTGTAGAATAGAAGCTACAGATTTATATGCATAAATATAATGTAAACAGTTATGTCAGCCTTTTACTTTTCTTTTTCCTTCATATAAAATTACCTAATGAGGTCTTGCAAATGTGAAACTAAAGAACTAAACATATTGAATCGAACGAACCATTATTTCACACTTCTTACTGCCTTTAGATCACGTTTTCACTATGTTATGTATGTAAAATAAACATGGAAGAACAATAATCAACAGAAAGAAATGCTATCAATTACTTTTAAGTGAATACCTTAGATAAGATTGATAAAACGGCCATATGTAAGCACAAAGATTATTTATATTTCGCCCGATAAATATCTTAAAATGACATACCAAAGCGTATGTATAGTAATGCTTATGTTTAAGAACAGTTATTGTATATTGAACTATTTTTTTTTTCATCTCACATTGTGTACATATGAAGGTACATACTTCCTGATAAGAAGTATGCTTGCCGAGTACATTTTAATTTTTTTTTTAAGTTAACGCTTAATTGTCTCAACTAATTATATTCGACTTTATATATTATTTCTTGAGTAATAAACAGCTAGCGTCACACAAAATCGTGGTATTGAAAGCACTGGACAAGCTTTTGAACTTTAAAACAGAAAACTTTCTGCCGATATCTGCCATATTCGCGCTTTAATACAACCTGCATAAAAGCATTTTATTTTATACCTTACTGTCTGATTCGTGCATCGGTAAAGACATTTTACTGGTACTTTTATACTTTTTTTTTTTTTTAGAAAACCGAACCAAACCATTGGTTATTTATAGGAAATAATTCGCGAGGATATTCCGATAATGATAATTTGTACTTAATTAATAACAAAATATATATACATATATACTTATAAGGTTACAAATAAATAACAAAAATATATTTTCGCTAAGTCAAACTATTCGACCACAATATAAGCTAAAAGAAAAGCAGATTAGTATTAATATTGGTTTGGTAGGTATATCTAACTTCAAATTTCATAATTATGAGTATTGCTGTAACTAAAAGGACTACTTTTTTTTAATAATATATTCTAATAGACGACAAAGTGTGAAGTGTAAAAGTACACGAGTGAAATAAAAACAATCAGATTGATATTTGTGAAAGTGTGTTTAAATAAATTCATAAAAATCTAATAAATTTCCTGGCGTACATATCAAAATATTAATATTAGCTTTGAAATTGTTTCTCATTTATATATACATATGTACTTTAATATAAACATTCTTTTGCTGAAGTTCAAGAAGAATTACGTTCCTACTTTTTGTGTTTTGCAGCAATTATGCCCTTGGGAAAGTTTTATGCTCTAACGTATAAAGTTCTTGCTCGAAAAAAATCTATAGAGGATTCTTCTGAATCGAAGTTAGCTAAGGTATTGTCAGCCTTTGACTTGACAGCGCTGGGAATCGGAAGCACCCTGGGCGTTGGAGTATATGTACTAGCTGGAGAGGTATCGAAGACGAAAGCTGGCCCAGCTGTTGTAATTAGCTTTCTTATAGCTGCAATCGCGTCCATATTTGCTGGTTTATGCTATGCCGAATTTGGCGCGAGAGTACCAAAGGCTGGATCAGCTTACATATACAGCTACGTTACAATAGGAGAATTTATCGCATACATAATTGGATGGAATCTTATATTGGAGTATGCCATAGGTATGTTGAAACAATTCAACAACACAATCAGTCAATTGACTAACAGTAAATAGCTTTATTTTCGACAATTGGAATTAATTGAACTCAATTTAAAACTTTATATATATGTATGTACATATAAATATCGAAAATTAATTTTTTATCTATCCCAGAGTGATGCTTGAGTAAATGTGGAAAACAATTATTTATCTTTCAAGGATCGGCAAGTGTGGTAAAAGGATTAAGTACATACCTGGATTCTTTATGTGGATACGCAATGAAAAATTTTTTAACGGAACATGTACCTTTGAACATTGAAGGTTTTAGTGGATATCCCGATGTATTTGCATTTGGAATAACAATAATTTTTTCGTGTAAGTGCGGATTTTAACTAATGTAGCGAAATATTTATCAAATAATATCTTTTCTAGGGGCTATTGCATTAGGTGCAAAGGAATCAACTATTGTAAACAATATTTTTACTGTACTAAATCTAGGGGTAGTTATATTTGTAATAATCGCTGGTTTATTTAAAATCAATTTTGAAAATTGGACTAAACCTAAAGAATCAGTCCCCGATGGATACGGTGATGGTGGTTTTATGCCATATGGATTTTCGGGCATTATAAAGGGAGCCGCTGTTTGCTTTTATGGTTTCATTGGCTTTGATTGTATTGCTACAGCTGGCGAAGAAGCAATAAACCCCCGCAAATCTATACCGTTTGCAGTCATTACTTCACTGTTAATGATATTTCTAGCATATTTTGGCGTATCAACAGTGTTAACTATGATGTTGCCATATTTCCAACAAGATGAAAATGCCCCCTTACCCCATGTTTTTCGAATTTATGGGTGGGTTATTGCGGAATATATTGTAACTATAGGCGCAATGTTTGGTCTTTGTGCAAGTTTAATGGGAGCCATGTTTCCTCTTCCAAGAATCGTATTTGCTATGGCATCTGACGGTTTACTTTTCCAGTTCATGGGTGAAATTAGCACCAAATACAAGACCCCATTTAACGGTACATTACTAACTGGATTACTTACCGCACTTTTAGCTGCAGTTTTTAATTTGACACAATTGGTCGATATGATGTCAATTGGAACTCTATTGGCATATTCTATGGTAGCAGGATGTGTCCTAATACTTCGATACGAATTTGACGATAAGCGAGGAAACACCGGAGGACGCACTTTAATAGAAACTCAACGCAACTTCCCATCTCTTTTGAGAGAACTTTTAAATTTGGATAGAAATGTAGAACCAACTAAAAATACATCGAAGATAGTCACTGGATGTGCAACTATTTATTGTAGGGCGAATTATGAATACTTATTTGAATTTTGTATTTTTTTCATAATCAATATTTCTAGGTTTTTGGTGTTTGTTACTATCTCTGGTATTGACTGTATTCGAAGAGGATATTAATGCTACGACAAACTTAGACGTAGTGCTATTGATTTTGGCACTTATTCCCACATTTTCAACATTATACATAATTTCAAAACAGCCAGTATCCGCGAATAAAATTTCTTTTAAGGTTCCCTTCGTTCCATGGCTTCCAGGAGTATCGATTTTCATTAACATATATCTCATGATTAAATTGGAATCTATGACATGGGCTCGGTTTTGTATTTGGATTTTCATTGGTAAGTGCTGTCGAAAAACCTGATTTTGTGAGTTAAAAGTATACAAATTTTATGTATTTTCATAGGTCTTATCATCTACTTTTCATATAGTCTAAGGCATAGCAAACTCAAGAAAAAGCAGAGTCACGACAAGACAAGCTTAACGAACTCCGCTATTGCGAACACTTCGCCATTAATATACTTTAAAAATAACTCATAAACAAACACAACATTAGAAGATGAAATAATAATTTAGGTATACCGCATACCACGTGATATCAGCATCTATAGCATATTTGAATATACATATCTACATGAACAAAATTAGTTTCAAAAATTAGTTACACTTCATAAGAATAAAAAGAATCAATGAAAAAGAGAATATTTTTTGCAAACTAACACAATGAATCAATGAAATTTAAGTTTATGTCGCTAATAAAATGTTGTAAGTGTTGTTTCGAAATACACATTTTTGTAAAATATATTTATTTAATATTGGCTGATAGGCAAGTGTTTAAAAGTTGACTAAATAATAAAGAAGCTTCCACCTTTTTGGTGAAAAACGTAGTATGCCATTTTTTAGGCTTAATCGAATTGTATCCCAATTTTAAATTTAAGCAATATCGTTGGAGCCTTTTTCGAACAAATTACAATTCGCGCAAATTGGAAATTAGTGAAATTGCCTGTATGTAAAGTACCCTTAATAAGGCCTAGAACAAAAACACAGTTACAAGCAAGCACGCAGAATTGGCAGACCACATTTTTTTTACTTTTAAGATCTAAAATCCATAGAAACCTTGAAATCGAATATTTTTATGAATACAATGTTTGCCTTTTACTATAGGTGGACGCAAAAATATACATAAGTACATTCAAATGCAGTCTTCCTTATTAAAATTTGTGTAAATAAGTAAAGATTACGAACGTCTTGAAAAATCAATGTGTATTATACTTACATACTTCAATGCAGCATGAAGATAACACATGAGGGAACATTCTGATAATGAATGAATATGTAGATTTATAGTTACTTGCATAAATAGAACAGATGCAAAAAAAATAAGAAGTCGTTTGATAATAACTAATTGAACAGAGCTAACCTATTTAAAATTAAATACTAGTATTATTTTTCCAAATAAAATTGTGTTTACATTCCGAAATGGTTATCATCATGAACACTCACATATTCACAATAAAATGTAAATATAACATAAAAATATAAATATACATTTTAATTTTCCACTATACGTAGATAAGATCGAATCAACTTAAATGTAGAAGATTGGCACCAAAACTTATTCGAGTTCTGTATGCTGCATTCTACAGATCGTGAGATTTTTCCTGGATCCATTAACATCTTACGCTTTACTCGCCGCTGTCACCGTTCACCTTTATTTTACAATAATTATACCAATTTATCTGTATGTACTTTTGAATAATATTTCTTTTGTGATTAATAGTAGTTGATTTAAACACACATTTTTTTCTTACTATTAAGGGTTATCGAAGTTTTAAGTTTTTCTGTTGGGCACATTTGTTGCCTAAAAGAAAATGCATAATAAGAGCATCGTAAGGAAATTTTGAAAATATTGCATTATATAAAAATACGTTAATAATAAATAAACAGTTAACCATCGGGCAGAGAAATAATTACGGTTTGGGAGGAGGTTGACTTGTCGCTAAACATACCACTATTAAGAGGAAGATAACTTGCATAAATTCATTTCTGTGGCATTTTCCTACATTATTGTAGGTACATATGATAGATACAAAGTCAAAAATTTTCCATATACATATGGAAGAAGAAAGAATATGTTAATGATTTTTCACACTTGTATTTTTATCAATAAAAATTAAGTAGTGGTTATTTAAAGTTCAAACAAAGTAACAGAAAGTGTCTCTATTACAATTAAGCAAAAAATTAGAGTACCTATAGTAGTGTCCGCCGTAGGTCAATAGTAAAAAAATGTTGTATAAAAAAATATTTATTATATTATTTCCCGTGTGGCCTTTTACAAAATGAATACATACGAATATATGATTAAAGATAGATATATCATATGTATATATGCATATTTATTTGCTTTATAATTTTAGAGTAATATAATCAATCATCTTGCAGAGTTGGCTTTGGTTGTTTTTTTTTACTTACACTTCTTGTGATAATCTTGAATACAAAAATATAAACATATATTCAATTTTGCATAGTACTTATCAATATTATTTCTTATCGCCTAAAACTTTATTTATGGGTTCATCATAATAGCGATGAAGGAACTGACTTCTACCTTCCATTGGTTTTCTTGACCCGATTAATAAAAATAGTTTGTTTTAATGCATACACACATTTATGTTCAATCCCTTATTTGTTACAGAAAACGCTGAGCACATCTAGCAATAGAATGCCTACAGCATCATCTTACTGGAAAGTACTAACCAGAAGAAAAGTTCTCAATAATGAACGTGAAGATGACGCTAAATTAAATAGGGTTTTAGGGCTTTTTGACTTGACTGCTTTAGGGGTTGGATCGACTCTAGGAGCAGGAGTCTATGTACTTGCAGGCCAAATCGCAAAAGACCAAGCCGGTCCATCAGTAATGATATCCTTTGCTATAGCAGCACTGGCGTCAGCTTTAGCAGGTATGATAAAAATAGTATATAAATGATTTAGAAACACAATTAATACATATTTAAATAATCCCTAAGGAGCTTGCTATGCCGAGTTTGGAGCAAGAGTGCCAAAAGCTGGATCAGCATATGTATACAGTTATGTTTGTATTGGTGAATTCGCTGCATTTATTATTGGCTGGAACCTGATTTTGGAGTACGTTATTGGAACAGCAGGTGTCTGTAGAAGCATAAGCCTCTATTTGGATACACTTCTGAACGACACGTTAAAAACATATTTTGCAGAGGTTGCACCAATAGAATGGAGCTTCTTGGGTGGATACTTTGATTTCTTAGCATTTACATTGGCAGTTGGCTTTGGAGGTTACTATACATTTTTTTTTATTTAAATTCCATAAGATTATTTGGCAAATGGAAAAATTATATTTTATGTTTAACGTTGTAGTCGTTACAGCCTTCGGGGTAGAAACATCAACAAAGCTGAACAACTTCTGCACCATTCTAAATATCTCAGTTCTCTTATTTGTTATCTTAGCTGGATCTTTAAAAGGTAATTTTGGTAAAAAAATATACATTTAAGACTGTTCGATTACTCAAAAAGAAATTAAAACCAGAAATATGAAAATTATTATTGACATATGACCAGCATCACTAGCCAAGTCGATTGAGCCATGTCCGTCCATCCGTCAGTGTGTCACGAGTTCTTGCGTTTCAAATGTATGTATTTGGGAAAGTAAGCAATTCAGAGTAAAATTTGTAGATTTGAAGTTATTTTTGTTTCACACAAATTTTCTGTAACCAATATATATAAAACGTCAAAACGTTTAATTACTTATTATGAACACGAATAAAATTGTCTTACTTATAATTATTTTATCTGCATTTTGATAAACCTATTCCAGCGCTTCTGTACACCTGCATACATGCTCGAAGGTATTTTCTTTCGAAGATTATTATCTTCTCCAAATAGGATTCAGACTGAACTCACATAGGTCGGTACTGGCGGCACAAATGCCTAATACCAGATGATCTTCATATCGGTTCTTAGATATGTACATAATTTAAATTAAAGACAGAAAGGCATAAATTCAGTTCTGCCCTTGATAAGTTGCATGTTTACGTGTTTGTTATAATTAAGGAATTTATCCAGATAAACTCCGTGTCAATTATTCTATTTTATTTAGATATGAAATTAATATTTCTTTATTTAAAAACCATTTAGAAAGACTAATACTGTAAAATGAGCAAGCTTTTAAAAGGTGCTAAAATAAGTTTTTACACAATATAAGTACAACTACATGCGACTCAATCATATACTTTAGTCAACAAACGATTTGAGACTTCTCTAATATACATACATAGGTATACGCTTAATTTAAAAAAAGAAAAAAATGGTACTCAAATGCACCATGTACGTACATATTCAATATGTACCTTATTTATTATCTAAAATCTGAATGTTTTATATAAAACTGTTTCAGCTGACATATCGAATTGGCAGGTCGAACCATCCACCAATTTTACTCAAAGTAACTCTAATATAGGAAAAGGTGGTTATTTCCCCTTTGGATTTGATGGTACTCTTAAAGGTGCAGCAACATGTTTTTTTGGCTTCGTCGGATTTGACTGTATAGCGACAACAGGCGAAGAAGTGCGAAATCCACAAAAGAATATACCACGCTCAATTTTCTATTCACTATTGATAATATTTCTTTCTTATTTCGGGGTATCTGCTGTATTAACGCTAATGGTGCCGTATTATAGCCAGGTAAATGCATTATATGTAATATCCGTATCAATTATATATGTATTTTTTATATTTTCGAAGGACCCAAATGCACCTCTCCCGTATGCTTTCAAAGAAGTTGGTTGGGAATTCGCTATGTGGGTGGTAACAATTGGAGGCTTAATTGGGCTCCTTGCAAGGTTTGTTTTAAAAAATATGACAATAAGAGTCTTTAATTACTTGGTGCGATACTTTATTTAGTTTACTTGGAGCGCTATTTCCGATTCCTAGAATTATATATTCCATGGCTGAGGACGGGCTAATATTTCGGTTTCTTGGCAAAGTAAGCCAACGCTTCAAGACTCCAGTGGCTGGTACGATCTTTGCTGCTTTTTTTACGGGTATACACTTGATTTACTTTTAAATTTATGCATTAATAATGTCTATAAATGTTATAGGAATAACTGCTGGTACTTTTGACTTGGCACAGTTAGTAAATTTACTTTCTATTGGTACGCTTTTGGCTTACACAGTAGTTGCGGTTTCTATAACTATATTAAGGTGATTTATTTGATATTTTATTTTATTTTAACTCATTTTATCATTTTAAAGGTTCATGGATAGTAATGGTGAACCTAACAGTTGTAGTTCTGACTTCAACCTAACTGAAAATTCTTTGCTAACCTCGAATGCTACAAGAATAACCCTTAAAATAGTACTGCTTCAGCTTTTTAACTATCAACGTATCCCCACGCCCAACTATTTATCATCAAAGATAGTAGGAGCACTGATTGTATTCTTCTGTAATATTTCTTTTGAACAATATTTAATGCCACTGCCTCATTATTGGTATTTATCGCTATCACTTATATTTCAGGTATTATATCTTTATCATGCGCACTTCTCATCAAAAATGGAGCTGAAGCTATTATAAGCCACGAAACATGGGCACTTGCAACTCTGTGCACTTTTATTGCATTAATAGTAATATTATTAATTGCTATTTCGATGCAGCCAAGAGAATTGCACACATCAATTTTTCGTGTACCACTAGTTCCACTGGTACCAGCCATCAGTATTTTTACAAATATTTACTTAATGTTGCAGCTCGATGTTACGACATGGATTCGATTCGGAATTTGGATGGTGATAGGTTCGTGTTTCTCTTATTTCTTTGATCATATATTTTAGCCTTAAAGAAAACAAGCTTGGTTGAAACTTGAACACGGCTCTAAGATATCTGTCCCAAAGTCGACTAATATATATGATATCAAATACAAACGTCAAAAGCAATGGACCGATAGCTTGCACGATTCTGCATTTAGAGTGGATTCGTGCAGTATAATATATTTTGTTACTTTCTGAACCAAAGTTCACCAGTTCTAAGATTCTAAAGGTTGAGCAATACCTATATTCATGTTATATGCATGGATGTTCGAACCACGCACATCGCCCAAACGAATGCCTATAGTTCCTTTAGTGGTCTAAGATCCCGCAGCCTCCTAAAACAATACTTCATGAGCTCTTTGGTATAGGAATTCTTGGTTTAATAACAAGAAAGTCAATAAATAGCCTACCTTCGGTTACTTTCTTGTTTTTTTGAAATCGGAGGATGAAAATAAATGCATGTTTTGCCGGCTGAAAGAGAAAATAATAATTATTTTTCAAATTTTCTGGTGGAAAACTGTGGTACTTCAAATCCAGGTAAAAGAGTAAAGTCCTAACCAAAATAAACACATATACGAAAATGTATACTTTTATTACAACAACAAACAACATTTTTAGTTTGTTATCGAAATGTTTCAGTTAACGATCACCGCTTGTTTTCTAATTGGCTATAGATTAACCTATAAATAAATGTAAGTGGATTTTAACATATTTATTTTCTTTTGCATGTTACTAACATTTCATTGCCATTAGGGTTACCACTAATTGTAATCGCACACATGGTAAATCAAAAAAAGAATCAGATATCTAATCCAATTATACATGCACGCACTTGAAAAATATAGTATATCTTTTTGATGGTCGATTAGAATCTGAAGAATACCAATATCGTAACGATTCAATTATATTAGTGACACAACCACGAGAATATAAGTACAAACAAACGAATAATGAAATCGAGTATAACAGGTCATCGACTGACACAATTAGTTTAGGTTCTCTATTAGTTAAAGATAGGAAAAAAAACAACTCTAGCACCTGTGAAAGGAAAATCAAAGGAAGAACATTGGGAGAGTATTACAACTGAAAGACAAAACTCTGCTATTGCTATGCTTGACAGTGTATTGCAAAATGAGGATGTTGATATAATTACTTCAAATTACAATAAGCAAATAAATTTCAATTCAGGAAGCACACTTGATTTTATTAAAACGACAGCCACAGCTTAACCCACAATAATTACTGGCCGATTTCAGGCGAGGTTTAAAAGGCAAATCTAATAAAAAAAATCGGAAAGAGAAATTTGCTAAGCACTAACACTAAGCAGGCTTAAAAGCAGTGGTAATCAATTTATACTAAAATTAGAATTCAGTCAAGAGCTAAAATTATCAATAAATGAAGCAGACTTACCCAAAATGGTTTTTGAGGCGAGTAAAGCTACAGTAAATAAACAGAATTCAACAAATGAAGGTTTTAATATATCAATACCATCAACATTTGATCCAGTGCTCTACAGAACATTTGGTAGTACGATTATTCGAACCCAAAAGAAAGCAGCAAAAAGCAAAAAGAAATGCCACAAAGCCAATTTTCGAAATCTATGAAGAAGTACCTTTTAAAATAAAGTTGGAAGCAATACAGCACCTTCTGCACCTCTTTAACTGCCGATCTATATGCCCGATAGCTTTAGGAATTCAAAAATTTACTAAACTATTAAACGCTACGTATTACCGTACTTGAAGTTTGAGAAAAATTATTAATACACTTGTAGACATACATATATCACTTATAGTCGCATCGTAAGATTATTTCTATTTAGATGTTTGTGCTTAAAATGTTGATACTTAAAAACACTTTTGCATGAAGACAATAACCACATTTTATTTATATCAATATCTTATCAAAGTCTGTTAATTATAATTGTAATTATAGGATTTACTTTGTATTTTTGCTACGGATTTCCCAATAGTCTTGATCAAATAAGCAGAGAACGGATTGGTTGGCGCAAACTAAAGTATAGTGAACACTTTTACTAGCAAAACGTTTAACTATGTAATTTTTTGTTTCTTTCAAATCAAATATATGTACTTGGATTTATTTTTTATTTGATTTATATACAATTAGATATAGATGTTTAAATAAATAAATAGCATCTACGATTTTAGGATTTTCACTATTTTTCATTTACGATCTTCCTGCGAATATGCCACCAAAATATTGACCTTCTTACTTGTGTCTATATTTTTATTGACAAAATTGCAACCTGTGTAATTGTGATATTTACAATTTTTATTAATTCTAAGTTTGAGTATATATATATCAAAATAATTAAAAGCAAACTATACGATTGGACTGTACAGTTCGTTTATAAAGTAATCTAGGTATATACATATATAAAACAAAGTCGCAATTTAGTCAGTCATGCAGTTATATGCTAAATGAAAAATGAAGCAGGTACCTATGTATATTTATTTCTTGTTGTGTGAATGGAATTATTAAAGCAATAAGATCGAGTTATTCGCCAATTAACATAAATTTTGCAGTCCAAGCTAGCGAAGTCACGGACAATCAGCTGGTATCCACATAAACTTCATATTGAAAAAAAATATTAATAAGAAAAATTGGGTTAGATAAGAGTGCTTGTCCGTAATAATTTTAAAATATTTCATATCATTCAATATTTTCATTCTGTATAATGTCCTCTTTTCGTTCCCGTCGAAGTTCGGAACCATAACCTTAACCTATGTTTTCCAAAAACTCGTTCCACCGCATCTGAGAAACCGGTGCACATTTCTACTTCAAACTCATAAAAAAAATCTTAAGGAAATCAGTAATTAATTAATTTTATGTGCTATGTACCTTAAAAACAAATCCCATAGGCATTTAAGAAGTGGATATTTCCTAAATAATTTAAAGTAGATACAGTCCCTGAAGAAATAATTTTGTTTACGAAAACAAACAAACAAGTCGGCCATTTGACATTTTTATTATTGAAGATGCCACACTCGCAGTTATGCCAAGTTTAGTGAGAGTAAATATGTATATATAAATAGTGATTAGAGCTGTCACTGTCAATCGAAAGAAAATTGCATAGTGCGCACTTTTTTTAAATATATATATAAATATATATGTATATATTTTCTAATCTAAACAACTCATATATCCGACACTGACACATCACCCAAAAATACACAATTAAATTAAACTTTGTTCTTTACTAGCTAAAATAGGGAAAACATAAATATTAATCAAATAATTTAACAAATCATGACAATGATAGCCGGTGGTCACGGCGATCCCAACCCTAACAGGTCATGGTTAGGGGCAAGAGGAATGTGGTTAGCTTATTTCGTTGGTGTACTATCGGCCCATTTAATATTTCTTTCAGTGCCTTTTATAAGTATTCCTATGGCATGGACTTTTACGAACATACTTCACAATGCAGTGAGTATTACTTCTTGGCCAAGTATTGCAAATTCTAAAGGACTATTTTTGTAAGGTACACCTTTATTTTTTGCACATAATAAAAGGCACACCCTGGATAAGCACCGAAAGTGATTGTGCCTCTCAACTAACCCATTGGGAACAAATCGATGATGGCGAACAGTTCACAGCCACTCGAAAATTTCTCACGGCTGTTCCAATAATTTTGTAAGTATTTCAACTCCAAGTAATTAAGTAAAAAAATAAGATAGCTTATTTAATTTCAGATTTCTTTTGACGTGTCTGTATACCAGAAACGATATTGACCATTTTATTGCTAACTTCATATCCTTGGTTGTTGTTGCTCTGCCTAAGTTACCACAATTTCACGGGGTGCGGTTATTTAATATCAACAAGTATTAGGGAAATGTTTTGATTTTCGACTGAAGGGATTTTCTTTTTCTCAATGATAGCAGGAAGGAAAGCAATATACTGTAATAAAGATAAATTTGCACACCTGTAAAATTTTAACTAACGTCTAATGTTAAACTAGAAATGCATGTACCTATATAAACATATACATTCTATAAAATCGCAATTAATAAAAGTACTTATAACATGCTTATGTAAATCTTCGCAGATAAAAGTAAGCTTTCAACAAGAGTGTCCCCTGATTGTAAGCCAACATTATTTATTCAAGTCTGCAGATAAAAAAAGGAAAAAAAAAAAACAATTTGAACGGAATATGCCAGTGTATGGTTCTTATCCTATTCAGACAACTCTCCTAAATACAATGATTGTTTTCCAGTCTTCTTTAGAATCTCCAGTAGCTCATCAGCTGGTATATTTGATGTAATCCGTACTCTCTTTCCCTCCAAGTCGATCGAAAGATTTTCAATCTTATCTAAACAGATAAATGCATACCATACATACATGTAGAACAAGTTGAGAATAAAATATATCATTTAAAAATGACAACATATAAAAAGGAAAAAAAATACCTCCCAATTTTCCAAGAACTCGTTCTACTGCACCTGAGCAACCGGTGCACGTCATTTCTACTTTAAACTCGTGAACCTAAAAAAAAGTAGTATTTAATTAGATTTATGTACTATGTAATTAAAAATATAAGTCTTACAGGCATTTTAGAAGAGGAATTGTCTAACTAATTTAATTTACAGGACAGTTTTTGAAGAAAGAATCTTGTTTACGAAAACAAAGTCGGCCATTTGACATTTATGATTAAAGATGCACTAGCAGTCATACCAAGTGTATGTAAGATGTAAACAGTCATACCAGTCTATAAATTAAAACTAAATGCTACCAAAATTATGAATAATACTACAGATACAGACGTACTTTTGCTTTAGTTGTTTTTCTTTTTTTTCGTTTGGAACAGAGCTCGAGCAACAAATGACCCAAATATATATATATATATACAGGTTATTTGTGGCTCGAGCTTTGAATCGAACGTGCACAAAAACTACAAGCAGATCTACCTGGATTGAACATCTACTGTCGTATTCGAGTCCAAGGCTTGCGATGATTGCCGAATTGTTGGTATCTTTTTTTATATACCTTAGCCGATAGATAAACTAAGGTGTCTTTTTTGGGAATAGTAAAATTGACAAATGTCGATCACAATTATAATACACAATGCCAAAATCTGCAATCGACAGTTGTTGTTTATCGATTGACTATCGACACTCACAATAGGGGCAATTTTCAGTCTTCTTCCATAAATAAACGCCACACGTTATAGCAAATTGCAATTATTTCGTTTTAAATCTTCGTCAACGCCTCTCGGAATAAGGGTGAATATACCTCTGCACTATTTTTTTTTTTTTGTAAATTGCAGTCATATTATTAAGTAAATTTAAGTCTATCCATGTACAGAGGAGAGGAGTACGGAATACACTTTGAAAATATAAAAAAAAGATTAAAAGTAACGTTTATTTGAATGCGTAGGTAATACATAAATAATATAGGTAACTGACTTTCGGGAAGTTGAAAGGTACACGGTAATTCCATAATGAAAGCGCTCAGCCTAAATTCAGATTAACCATAATTGCTTCAGGACTACTTACTATCCCTTTTTAATTCACTTAAAACACTAATATTAATCATTGTGTATAAAAGCGTACGGAATTAACACAAGTAACTTTCCCAAGGACGTCGTAAAAATACAAGCTATAACTGTAAGTACAAAAATTATTCATTTGTGGAGGCGCTATCAACAACATGGAAATTTTCATCATATGCGCCATATACATCCTGCCTTCTGGGATCGATCACCACGTCTTGACTGCTACAAGAAGAAATACCACTCCCGTGAGCTATTTTATTTTGCATTGGTCCCAATCCATTTAGATTTGATTTCCATACTAAAAGCTGAATCATTACAAAAAGTTAGTAAAAACAAATTATATGTACGATTAAATTTTAACCTGTTTATCCGATGCAGCAGAGGCAAAATGTAAGCCATCGTTAGAAAAAGCGACGGCGGTTACTTTGTCTATGTGACCCGTAAGTGTAAATAGAGGTCTCCCTTCTAGTAAGTCCAAAATTTTTATAGTTTCATCGTCGCTGCCAGACAGAATAAAATTTCCAGATGGGTGGAATGACAATGTGTTAACTGCAGCTGTGTGTACTTGATACAACTGGACTAGATTTTTGGCCCTTATGTCGTATATCTTTATTCTGTTGCAAGTTAATCCAACGGCAACTAAATTTCCATCAGGGTGCCATGATAACTGCCTACCCAACCCCCTTTCTTCAACAAATGAGTGGACACATTTCCCATTTTGAACATCAAAGATTTTCATACACTTATCATCACCACAAGATGCAACGAGCTTCCCATAAGGATCAAATTTCGCACTGCGAACCCAGTTTGTATGCCCATTGAAAGATGTTAAGAACTTCTTTTGAGACACTTTCCACAATTTAAGTGACTTATCATCAGAACCCGTCAATAACTAGATAAATAAATAAAATGTATAAAAAATAATCACTCGTATATATGTATGTTTAGTTTTAACCATAGTTCCTGTATGATCGAAATCCACTGTTCGTACTGGCTTATTATGGGCAAGAAACTCTTTACAAACTCCCCGTACTTTTGGTTCCCATATTTTTACTATTCCCACTTCAGATGACGACGCGACTAAATTAGTGCTTGGAGACCAGGACACGGAGTTAACACCTTCCAAGTGAGAACTGAAGCGAATGCAGCGAGCAGCATGCTGCATATCCCATATCATCACAGAAGCATCGATAGAACTAGATGCAATATGGGATGATATTGGGTTAAAACAAATCTGCGTTATTCCTGCACTGTGTCCCTTAAAATGGCGTACAAGTGATGGCTCTCTAGCGACTTCCATTATTGTAAGATATTTTCCTTGGTAATAGTTAGACAAGAAAATATGTCACCAATTCTTTATTTAACAGACGATTCGTTTTCAAAATTTTATATCTGTCAAATAGCTCAAATTCACCACATACTACGTTTATATGCAGGATTGAAGCCAGGTTCAATCCGGCATGAAATTCATGTAAACCCACATCGGATTGAAATGGGGTTGAGTCAACTCGACTCAGTTAGCAGACCTTGCTATTTTCCTTTCTCTAGGATGAGAAATCAGTTTGATTTCGTTACGAATAGGTTTTCTCCGATTGGAATTAGGAATTATTTGTTTTGGTTAGCTGTTGTTGTTGTTGTTGTTTTTGATTATTAAAAAAAAGGAATGACTACTTTACTCATCTGTCAGGTCGACTCCATTTGAGATTGTTTTTCGGGATTCCATCCCACTCGATTTAGACCTTAAATAATTGTGAATAAATAAATAAATAATTTTAAGTCCGCTTGTAGCAGAAAACTACGAGTAGCAATATTAAATTTCGACAAACTCCCGAAGAGATTTTCATAAAAATTCCTAAGGCTAATGGCAAACAAGAATTTACAAGAATTTTACGGATAACTCTTTTAAGACTACATTTTAAGAACTATTGTACTCTCAGACTGAAATATTGCAGATGTATTTGATAATTGTAATTGTCAAATGAAAAGAAACTGAGCGGAATAAAACATCGCCCTGCGCGCAAGTTGATTTGGAACGCGTGTACTAGTATGTAACACACCCATTGGCCATTATTTCATAACACACATGTCAATCTGTCACATTTTACTTTCCTTAAAAGTATATATTATTTGGTCGACATTTTCTTGAGTTTCGTTTTAGAAAATGGCATTGTTATCGAGTCGGTTATTTGGAGGAATAAATGCATCACTTTTTAAAAATCTGACATGTAAGTATATAAATATTTTCCGCTAATTGAATCTAAGAATTTATTTTATTAGCATCATTAAGTTCTCTTCGCCTGTCGTCAAAATTGCATCCAAAAGATGAATCCGATGGAAACCTGACTACAACCAATATCAGGCACAGGTTGGACAATGATTATAAAACTGTGTTCAGTAATGTTAAAAACACATTATCATCTCAAAACAACGAACGCCTTTTTGCTGTAGTTCATTTATGTGGAAAACAATTTAAAATTACATCAGGTGACATAATACTTGTAGAGGGCTACTGGCCACCGACAACTGGCGACCGCATTCGCTTGGAAAAGGTACTACTCGTGGGGGGAAATGATTTCACATTATTTGGAAGGCCAATACTAGGAAGGGAGCTTGTCGATATTCAAGCTACTGTTGTAGAAAAAACATTAACACATATGAAAACTCATTTTAAGAAGAAAAGGAGAAAGCAGTATGTAAGATTTAACTTCCAAAGGTCCCCAAATACAATGATCCGAATAAATTCGATTGAAGTGTCCGGAAGATTGAACGAATCAACGGAGGATAAGAATTTCTCCAAAATGTTTTAATCTTATTCTATTAAATTGCTTTCCAAATAAAAGTAATCACTTGTCCATTAAACTTTAATGTGCTAAATTTAAATTTGTGCCATTTTTTGGCGCAGCTTTGTATAATTAGCCTATGGCAGATTGCAAGAAGACAACAAAGCGCGATTGTTAAATATTCGCGGCACCTGCTAGTAAGTCTCACAAACAAAAAGAAAGAAAAAAGTATTTATTTTTATTAAAAACAAGAATAAATATATTTTCAGAATCCTTTCCACTTTATCCTGTTGATGAGTTCTTTATTTCGAAGATCGCCAATAAATTCTGATGTTTTGTAATGATTCGTATATGAATTAGCATGCTTTAGGATTTTTATTTTTTTTTTTTTTTTACCACTGAGAAGGAAAATCAATAGTTGGAAAAACCTTATGAAAACGACTTGGAGGTGGAACTATAGAAAAAAAATGATACCTAGAATTTTATTCGTCGGTATAATGAAATTATTCCTGATAAAGACATTGTTTTCAAAATGTAAACGGCAGTTAATAGCAAAGGCTCAAATTTCTTGATATGTGTTTTAATCACTTAGCCTCCGAGGTAAGTTCATTGTATTTATAAATAAAATAGTATTGTAAACGACTACATACATATATAACAAAAAGTTGCCATGGATAAGATGTATGCTGATCGTTTTCATAATAACTAATGAGCAAACAAATATCAGACACATGACGCTTAACCGGTAAATCGTTAGAATGAATACTAGGCCCGTTCGTGCGCCCTTCCAAAACAGCGATTTTTTACGAAATTTTACGAAGCTGTTCGGGAACAAAATACATATGTATGTTCGTAGTTTTTCACGGAGAATAAAGCTCATGAGAAAAATTTTCCTATGCTACAAATTTTAGTGCAACAAATTTCACTGTATTTTCTTGAACTAACTACGTACATAATATCTCATACTTAAACATCGTATAACTGCCTGCACACTTCCTAAAATAGGCGGAGCCCATATTTTATATTTCCAAATAAATGTGAATGAACGCGTGAACAAGACATAACTATAAATATTATGTGGTGTTCTTTTCTTTCCTTTTGAAAACCATATGTTCAGCAGACGTCAATTAACAACAACAAAATGTACAGAAATTTTCTACAAAATGAATACGCTAGTAAAAACTACTACTGATTAAGAATAAGTGCGTGAGCTACAATTTGATTTTCCCGAAAACGTCAAAATCCATTCAAAATCAGTGGTAGTTTTCAGCTTAGCGGAGCCAAACGTCAAACTGACCCAAGGTGACCGTCTATATTAGTTTGTCCATGTCACGGAATCGACCTTTTTTTCCAGATTTTCTGAAATTTGGTCGATTTTTTTTGATGTTTGGAAATGTCAACCCGGTGTCACTCAACCAGCGTTGCCGCTCAATTCGAATTAAGTGGTGTTATTAGTTATAGAAGGTATAATGTATATTGAAATTGAAGGTAGTATTTTTATATTTTCAATATTTTACATAATTATTTTTATAAAACCATTTATCCTACGCATTCCGAAAGAAATCCGGAAAAGAAAAAAACTCCCATTTTATAACAAGAAGAAAGAGATGGCAATTCAATGGCCCCGTTCAGTGTTCTAATCTTTATTATATCAGCCATAAAAAGTAAGGTATTTTTTGTGGTACGGAACTGAATTTGAAGGAAAGAAAATTCTCCCTACCAATGTGCCAATTGACGAAAATACGTAGCGTATACACATATATGTAAGCATGTTTACACCTGTACTACAAGACTAGAAATACAACAAGTAAAAGTGAAATTTGACAACTGTAAAAATAAAGTTTTTACTTTCCAATTTTATAAAAAAATCAATAGTTTTCCTTTGATATTTTTTCAGGTTTTCGTACGAAAAATGTGCGAGTACTATTCTCTCTCGATATATGAGATTTGACATAATTCAGTTTTCTTTCAGAGAAGTTCCTGAACGCACCTAATGTTAGACTTCACTAACAAATTAGTGACTAAAATCCTGAACATACTCATTAGCTATACATACACGCAGTCATAAGAGCAATAAATATGTGCATAAACGAACTACTAATATGTGTTAACTGTGAAAGTGTTAACTCAGACAAATTCTTATTATCCATCATCTTGGGAAATTTTTTCATTTAAGTTGTATTATTCTGCATTTTCTATATAAATAATAGACACATTTATATATATGAAACTCTTAACCAGTCTAACAAATAAATAATATGAACAATTTGAGAAAATGCTATAAATAAAAAAATAAAACACGGATATAATAGAGATAGCCCCTTGGAAAAAAGAAGCAAAACTCGGAAAAATACAGTATGCGTTGCCAATGTTAAAGCTCAAAATTTGGTTAGAAATTGTGATTAAGGAATTAAATCCAGGGAAAATGCAATCCTAAGCTTTGTCAACACAATATAACATTTGTAGAAAAAAAAAAATACAGTTATTGTAATTGCGTAAAAGTAAGAATAATTGCGGTATGATTTCTCTTAAAAAATCGAATGCTCAAGGTCATTTGAGCTTGAAAGGTATTTTTCGAATTAGTGGACACCGTAACTTTACTTTTCCTCTACGAAGTAAAGAATATATTTTAGTATGCACCAGATTTTGGGATGACAAAATTTTGGAAGTATTTGTTTCTGAAGAGGGCGTTAATCTATTGAATGTACGTACACGTATTTATACATTTTTTAAATATGTAATATATTCCGAATACTAGGTATTTACTATAACAAACGATCAACGATTTTTGGAAAGTACGCAGAACAATTTCTTACAGCTTACACTGCACAAAGTGAGTAATACATCGCAGAAGGATGTGATTGGCTTACTTCGGTTGCCACTGCATCAATTTTTTATTGCTTTTCGTGATGAGACCATCACAAACCGGCTTTGTGAGGAACAGGTAGAATTTTATATTGTTATGCATCTAACGTTTATATAAATGTAAAAATATTCATTTCAGTTTCCTGTAATTTCAACAGATGCTTGGGTGCCAATTGTGGATTCTGTTACAAAACATAACGTAGGCGAAATCAAATGCTTGCTGGCTATAGGTACAGAGAAACAGATAAACAGTATTAGCGAATCAAACAATATGGAACATAATGAAATAATAATACCTGTGAGGGTTATTGGAGAGGTTTCAAACAATAAGAAATCACCAAAAGTTAGACAAACGGTTGGCAGTGAAAACTTACAAATGTATTCAGTTGCAGATAACAATGATCCAGCAAATGCACAATCAGAATTATTGCCACAAAATGCAAATAAAACGTTAGATTTACTTAATATACTTCAAAAAAGCATCCCAACGCCATCCTCAAAAAATCTCCCCCAAACTGTTGACCGTTTGAAAGACAAACATTCAATACGCGGAACATTTCAGGTTAATTTAGAAATTAGGAGTGCAAGAGGGCTACCTCTTAACCCATCTTTTAGAATGAAGAAAAAATTAAAGCGTAACACTCCAAGTAAAGCGAAACGTTTTCCACCTGACGAACAACCAAGTACATATGTTACATTTCAAGCTGAGGAGGGAAATAGCTTCCTAGTTAAATCGCACGAAGGAATGGTTTACTCAACCGATGTAATAGAAAAAACATCAAACCCCGTTTGGAGCAAGTCGTACAATATATCGGTTACTTTGGATTATCTCTTGAATGCAAGTATTCTAAAGTTCATATGTGCAAACAGTTATTAATATCCACTTACAATTTTAGAAGAAGAAACGTTTTATACTCAAAATTTGGAGGAAAACTACTACAACTTTACCGCGTTGTAGACCTTTGCCATGTCCTATGGAGGATTCGATTATAGGTTTTGCAGCAATAGATTTTACAACATTTCATGTTAACGTTCCACTGTTATCAGGTTGGTTTAATATTGTTGACTTTAGTGGACATATTAATGGCCAAATAAATGTGACTGCACAGTCAAGGGATGATTTACAAAAATTGATTGAATTAGTGAGGCATCAACATGATAATCAAGTCGATCTACTACTTGATAGCTTCGAATCAAGCCTGAATATAAACAATATGAGCCTTAGTGGAGCAATAAAAAGAAAATATACGGAACTTGAAGAAATTTCTCATAGACTACGAGTACGTTTATTAGATGTTACTGGTAGAATAGACTCTGAGGAGGAATTAGAAGACATTAATGACGAGCAGTTAGTTGAATTCGAACATGATTTAAACACAACAGCATGTGAAGACGAAAATGAGAATGTTTCTAATTGTACACCCACAACTTCGCAGTCTACCTCGCATCTACAATAATGTTTTAAAAAAACAATTTGTGCAACAATCAATCAACTCTTATCCCAAAGGAGGGTAAATAACTTTATTAAAGGCCGGTAATTTTTACTTAATTATAACTTACTTTTTTATATTCAAAAGCCTTTTCTTAAATAAATGTTGATTTAGAATGATCTTTTAATAATCACTTGTGTTCTTTTATTTTATGGGAGGGAATAAATTTTTAATGCAAAGTTAATAAAACACTAAATACTAAATATGTATAAGTATACATACATATAATATAATGCTGTTCCTGTCGATAATATTTAGGGTTTAAGCAAATCAAAAATATTCAACACATGCAGTTAAATCATAAATAAGTTCTAGTTAACGAAATAAAACTACATATTTCAAATTTAATTGTTTGTGTTTAATGTCAATTTAATAAATGGACTAACAAATAATTCCAATTGATTTTTGACGAAAAACCTAAGCAAAAAGCCTCATTTCCTCTCGTGGATTAATAGTTTTCGGTGGAGAGGGCGTTTCGAATTCTCCCAATTCAGCATCGTAGTAAAGGGCTGCTCTGTATGGTCTAAGCTCCCATGGTACTTGATTTTCCATTGCAGTTAGCTGTACACCTAAGTCTTCAAGTGTAGGAACGCCACGCAAAACTTTGTCAGTAACACACTCGCGTTCAATTCGCTCCATATGTAATTCACCAATGGGATTTCCTGGACATATTAACTCTGTTAGTTTGGCTTTTAAGAGAAAGGTTGGGTCGAAACGCATATCGTAACGCATATAGCCCCACCATTTTTCATCTTTCCTCATTAAGCCGTGGAACCAGTCTACCAAATCGCTTAATAGATAACGCTTTGGACTATAATAATATAATTTTTTTTAGACTTGGAATTTATTTTCAGCAAAGCACCTACCCAACGGCTTGATAAACCTTTCCTGCTGTATCAGGATCCTTTGCACAGTTAACAATGGCTTGAGCAATATCGCTAACGTAAACAGGTTGCTTAACTGTACGTTCTCCTTTATACCAAAGCGGAAATGCACGGAATTGGCGACGCCAAATATGAGCATAGTACCTCAAAAATCTATCTTCAGAGCCGTATATGTCAGAAGGACGAATAATGGTGGCATCAGGGAATTCATCACGAACTGCAAGCTCACCATAATATTTACTTCGTAAAAAGCCACTGCCATTTTTTAGTATATGACCTTCTGGGTTTGGTTCAGCATTAAGTGCAGATAAATGAATAAGGCGTTCTACACCCATCTCCTTACATATCCTATAAAATATAAATTAAAATATGTATGTTGTTTTTGGCTCAGGAGCATCTTACCTAGCAATGGTTCTAGCTCCAGTAACATGAACATCATCAAATTTAAAATTCTTCGTTTCAAATTCACGTCCCACTAAATTAATTACTACATTGGAATACTTTACAGCTTCGCGAATAGCTTTTTCATCTTGCAAATGATAGAAATGAAAAAGAACTTGTCCCAAATCACCAGACACCTTTAGACGAATTGCTTCGTAATGATCTGCACGGTAAGGCAATATCATTTGCGATCCTATTTTGCCAAGTTTGTTGCACACATATCGCCCGACAAATCCAGTGCATCCGAAAACCGTGGCGATTATGCCGTTGAAACTGCTACGTCCGCCAGTTCCCCGCTTAATCGAAGATAAATTTGTAGTTTTCAAAGGCCTGGGACCATCCGTGGAATAAGATGTACGGAGATAAACTCCTAATGCTCCAGTATGGTTTTCTGCAATAATACAGTGCAACCAATAAATCTCGATAACCTCACATTTAATGGAATTACATAATGACGCTCAAAATCTGTCTTTCAATATATTGTTTTGACTCTTTAGTGTTTAACTTACTTGCAGGTAAGGTATTCCTTAAAAAAAGCAATGACCCCATCATAAAAATCGACCTTTTCAACGCGAGTAATAGTTTTTCCGAACTTACTTTCCTGAAAAGCTGACTGGGTTGGTTAAGCTGAAATTATTTGTTTTGACAGCGAATAAAATTAGATGTCAAAAAGAGAACATGATGCATTCAGGTGATTAGTGAAGGGTTTACACAACGTCGAGTTCTATGACTCCAATAGCGGTTTTCTGAATTGCGGATGTTTGCCCACCGCGCGGCCTATTTAATTTCATTTCCCTCTCCTATAAATCTCCATTATCTTTGCATAGCTACATAATATATGGAGGATATAAATTTCCCTAAGTAATATTTTTCGGGTTTCATCGGTTTTTTTGTTAGAAAGTAGGCGTGTCAGTGCGCGGATTTTAAAATTGTTGTTCTACTTTCTTTTCCAAAAACCTCGTATACAAAACTAATCGATTCAGCTCAAAATTTAAGGTCAAAATCTATATAATCATGTATGTAATAGCTTAATCGACTCAGCTAACGATAAAACGTAAGTCCATTTTACATTTTTGTTTATTTAATTAAATATAATTTGGCAATTGTTTTATCTTTTGCAGAAAAAAGAAAATGACAGAAGCCATGAAAGCAGTTCCCGTAATGATTGTCAAAGCGAAGCAGACAAAGCGGTATTGTGAATCGGGCATGAAATTCTTGCTGCTTCGAGTTTGGGTCTCATTACGTAGGGTTATATTGTACTCATTTTTCTCTCGTCTCCTCATGACAAACGTGAAGTCGAAGTCGAAGCGACATTGTGATATGACATATAAAAATGCTATAATCCGTATGGAAGGGATACATATCTCATTCTTTCACCAATATATCTACATGAAATTTGTTTTTTTTTTTTCAAATTTCATATAAAATTACTCCAAAACGTGAATTTTCTAAAAAAGTGGGCTGGTAGTGGGTGGGTGATATTATTTTAATAAAACCGTCGAAGAATAGTTTTTTTTTTTAGAAAAACGCCCCTAGGCGCGGCCGTACACATTGAGTAGAAGAATATTTTCAGATTTGCTTACGAAAATTTGATCAAGTTTCATGTTAAAATACTAAAAATGCAATTTTCGTAAAGTGGGCGTGTCAGCGGGTAGATTTTACAAATTATACTGCTTCTTTTACATGGACTTCGTATATGTATGTATATGTAGTATTTATATATACTTTATATGGTCCATCTTTAATATTTCTCTATGTTACAAACTATGTGTCAAACTTAGGATAGGGTATAAAAATGAAAATGAGTTTAGTCAAAGTTGAAAAAAATGTATAGGTACTTACTTACTTTCAAAAAACATTATTTTTAAGGAGAGCTCTAGTTAAACTAGTAAATAAGTAGATAAACCTAACCTTTGGTCTTAAAATGTTGAAAAAATTATGGGTTTTAAAACAAAACAGAAAACCTTAAATTTTTAGTTTACAGATATTTATCAACGTTGGGGTGTTTTTCAAAATTGCTTACTGCCTGGAAATATATGACTGGAAGTTTTTCCATTCAAATCTAGCTGGATTGCAATTTTAGAAATGAAAACACTCGTAATAATCTTATTACCCTGATTTTCTATTAAAACAGACAACTCTATTTAGGTAGGTAAATATTTTTTTGCGATTTCAAAATATCAAAAATCATTCTTACCTCATTTGAAAAATGTTTAATGTCATATATGTAGTTTCAATGCATTTGATATACATATTAATTACTATCATTAAATCAGCGCGAGCATTAGAGTGGATATACTCTGGTGTCTAGTGATTGTACTTGTATATATATGTATGTACGGCATTTCAAATACATATATTTAAAGTGTTAGCGTATTGTTTCATAGATCGACTTCAGGAGATATAGATCATTTTTAAAAGAACAAAATCTCAGTTATAAAATGTCACTCCATAAATTAAAAACACACATAAAAAATTGTTTATACATTTGCAAGTATTCCTCGTATTTTTATCGGTTTGTTTATACTCAATCATGACATCAATAAGTCTGCGCACATGATTCACATATTATGTATTATGCCTTATCACGAAAATAAAATAAAATAAAGAGGATAGCGATCAGACACAACGCTTTCGTTTTCAGTTGGCAAGTTCGCTTATTGGAATCTGTCCGAAATAACATATCAGTCGTAGGTGGTGCGTGGCGTTTCTCTTTACCAAAATATATAAATATATATGTATAAATTCAACAATAAATATGAAAGAAAAGCCTTATTGTATTGTGATTTTCATACATGTTTTTATTTATACACTTAACAACCTTAGAAAAAGCTCATAAGATATACGTGTTTAATACAATATGTTTAGAGTTTTATCAGTAATAGGTTTATAGTGAAATGTGCAGATATAGTTTTATTAGTTTAGTGACTTTATGGAAAGCAAAGTGAATCTTGTAGTGGTCCTGCTTTGAAGAAGAGATGTACATACATAAATGTAATAGAAAAGTGAAAACATATAAGGGAGCAGATATTTAATCTTCATGCATTTGGACTAATTCATAAAAATATATAAATATATTTTTCTTCATTATTGGCTGTACAAACATTTTATTGGGTAAGCTTTTGCAACAGCGATACAAAACAATTACCGTGCAATAAATTTATTAAAAAGACATTTGAACACTCCATAAATATCATCACCATTTGCTATGTATGGCCTATTAAAAATCTTGTAGGTGGGATACAATTAAACATAAAAGCTTCAAACGCATAGATATCTATTGAATTAAGAAATAAAGTGCACAACTGTGTCGTAGTACGTACATATGTATTCCACATGTGGGCTGTTAGGTAAAAATGTATTATAATTAGGTTTGAAATTAAAAAAATGTTATTTATTATTTTGATTCTTTGAAAACTTGGAGTTTAGATTTAGATTTTTGAAAATATCGATGTTTGGGCTGTTAAAATGAAATACAGATCCTCATATTCTCAGTTTCTTTAAAATAAAGTCCGAATTTGTTTCTCATGGATGTCATTCGCCTTAGTAGCTTTTATCTTATCTTTCTTGTGTAAATTGTTCTTGTAAATTTTAAATTTTTACCATTTAATCTATAATTCCTAAAAATTCGTCGTTTAATTTTAACCCCAAGCTAAGTACCTAACATATTAAAAAAAAAATCGCAAATTTCCATCATAGGTAAATTTTGCCCAATTGAAATTTGGAAGTTTTTTTAACCTTTACATAAAGAAATTCCAGAGCAATCTATTTAGTTAAATAGAGTTTCAAATAAATATATTTTTTTAATTTCTTAAAAAAGGTTTATAGAAAAAAAACTACATAAATCAACTTCAGTGCTGTAAATTAGACACAATTAACATAGTATTCACATGTACTCACAAATTTGTGTGTTATCTTCGCAGTATTATGTACGTGTTTCACGTCTAATCATGCTAATTTACAAAGATAACAATTTTATCACAAATTGCTATTTTTTGTATATTTACAAAATGACATGAAAAAGCCAATGTAAGTATACATTTGCTAATCAACACAGACACGCTTGGGCATTGTAATCAAAGTTAATACAAGCATTGATGTATAAACCTTCAAGAAAACAACAAATATAATTATTATTCCCAATATACATATCTAGCATCCTGATGTAGGCGAGGTTATAATCCTTCTAGTCTAAGCTTACGCGATGATTGATGTCATTATCATCACAAGTTGCTTCGCTATTGATCAAGGTCAAGTAAATGTATGTAATAGGTCGATCTGAATCAGACAACGGGTAGCACAGCTATTCCTTTTTTAACTAATTCGTAATTGATCATTGCAGGGACGTTTGATCTTCGCTTATGACAGCTCCACCGTCAGCAAAGAATAACTGATACAATTTGGGGTCCGTCACTTACCCTTCAAAGAGATGATATGACGATATTTTCTCGATACATATAGGTATCACTTAAAAATCAAAATAAATCAATGTTTCGTTTAAAATGCCCTTACGTTATGTCGAAAATATTGCTACAAAATTGAAAACACAAGACGCTTATAATTTTTATGTAAAATATATTTGAGCACATTTACTTTATTTTAGCAAAGTAGGAAAAAAAAATTTAAAAACTAAGACTTGTGTAGAACTAAGGCTAAACAAAGAAAATACATTAGGCCTTTGCGTTCGTATATATGTGTCTTGATATTCAGTTCAAATCTAGTTAGTAAAACTAAACCTTTCAAACTAAATGACCTTGTGTGATATGTATTTCCCCACAAAAGACTAAGGTATGCAGGTCAGGGATATCCATTAATCGGAGCATTAGTATGCATATCATCCTCTTTTCTGTGCATTGCATTTAAAGTGAATTCGAATTCAAATACGCAAAGCTGATACTTAATGGAATTTAAGACAGAAATTGTTTTCCCTTCTTACATGAATATGTACATATTTGTAATCTATTGTTAAGAGCATTTAAGGAATAGAAAGCTTTTTTTTACATAAATAAAGGATGTGAAATATCTATCAATGATATTGATTAATGAAATAAATAAAAAAAACAATTTTCTACATTCCATTTAACGTTTTTAAGTTATTTTGTAATTTAATATTGCTTTTTGCTATTAGTTTAAGTCACCTATGTATCTACAAGATATATATATATATACATTTACATACTTATATTTATTTTCAGAGCTTAAAACGTTTTCACTGGAAAGGGATATATCGAAAATCAATATATTGAAATACATATTAACTTCTCTTAAACAATTTTGCCTTAAAATGGCTATTAAGGACTTCTTGTACCAATTTAGACCAGCACAACTATATATAGTTTTAGTTTTATCAATTTGTTACTTCAGTCTACAGATGGTCCTCAGTCACATTACGCACGCGTTAACACTACTTATGGCATCCTACCATATGTTATGCAACATATTTGCACTGACTGGGTGTATATTAACAATAAAGGTAAGTCGCAAAATATGCAGTTATTTTGTAATATGAAGGTTATTAAATAGATGTACATATATATGAGTTTAGATATAAATGAACATGTATACCTAACCTAGTATGCCGAAATCGCTCAGGAAAAATTCTCTTGGTAATCGATTGTGTATTCTGTATACAAAAGAGGTGATTATAATAAAGAGTAAAATTTATTGCATTGCTAAACAACATATGTACCTACATACATTTGTACACATGTATGTACATGAGCATTTCTTTTTCACAGACACCATTTTCATGTTAAATTTAATGCAACTTATTTAGCTTTAAAAGCCATTTAGTTCACAATTTAATTAAGTACATATGTATGTATATGTACGTACATCACTTTTTATGTTTATACTTACAAATATAAAAATTCAAAGTACTTCCTCAAATACTTTTAGAACTTTAAAACCACTTATCCGTCAGAGCTAATTCTTTTTCTTTTTTCATTTGTTCGGCGAGGTTATGATCAGGATTATAGAGATTACTGCATTGCTACTGCTCTGCCCGTCGAGCTTGTA
Source organism: Chalcosyrphus nemorum (assembly GCA_949716465.1). Lineage (NCBI taxonomy): Eukaryota > Metazoa > Arthropoda > Insecta > Diptera > Syrphidae > Chalcosyrphus > Chalcosyrphus nemorum. The sequence goes on along the minus strand of OX454334.1, from coordinate 61,899,747 downwards.
TCTCGATCTCAAAAAGCACCATCAGACCTCCCGGTTTCGGATCACTTTGTCAATGGGGCCAATCAAATTCTGAGAGAATTTTACCCCAACTCTTTAAAATTTAATTTAATAAACGAGTTTTAGTGTAAAAAGTAAGCGAACGGACCTAAACTAAAAGTCACAAAATTAAGATCTCTATGAAAAATTGGATTTACCTACTTTGATAAAGTAGAGGCCATTATGACATATGTCATTATAAGTTAATATTAATGAATACTTTTTTTACAGCATAGTAGTAAAAGGAGCGACGAAGAGGAAAACATACACTGTGGCTTATCAAGAAAATATAACCGAAGTTCAAGCAATAATGCTAACTTTACTTGCGTGAATCTCAGCATTGAAGAACAATCTTTACGTAACATAGAATGCCGAGAGAGGAAACTAAGGAATACGTTTGGTTGGACAAGAATAGATGTTCTAACTATGTTAATAGTGTGCATCATCCTCGCATCTCTTTCTTTTTCACTACTGGTAGAAGCTCTTCAGACTCTTGTGCATATCGACCACCAGGATTCAATGCACCTTCCGATTCCTGTAATGATTCTTGGATTTGTTGGTCTTATATTTAACGGTATTTGTTATCTCCTAATTGGAGGATATACAATGCATCAAGGTAGTTTCTTACACATGACCCTCAGTGGAGATATAATACTTGATAATGAAATCGCAACGGGTGGCAAAACTGGCAGATCTGAGAATGATACTTCAACAACAATAAATAACGCCGATATAAATAACTTAAAGTTACCCCAAAAGAAACAAAACTTGGTTGAAATGTTTCGTGATGTATCCAGTACTATATTTGTTATTGTTTGCGCGTTCATTGTTTATATTTCAAATGATGAACACACAGCAAAATTTATCGACCCAATTTTGTCAATTTTTTCCTGTGTTGTACTCGTTACTCTTAGCTATCCTTACAGTAAGTATTTTGTCTATTATAAAAATAAAGAAATTATAAAGATAAATATTTTCAGTGAAAGAATCCTGTTTAATATTGCTGCAAACAATACCTGGTTCAATTGATATGGAAATTTTCGAGCAGACTTTAGGTTCCAAATTTCCAGAAATTGTCAGTTACCACGACCTTCATATTTGGCAATTGACTGCTAATAAATATGTATCCACAGTCCATATCAAATTCAAAAGCCAACAACTTTATACTAAGATTATTGAAGACGTTAGAGGTTTTTTTTTTGAACAAGGCATAACAATTGTAACAATACAACCTGAATTTCAAGACACGAGATCCATAAATTCCTTAGAGTGTTTGGTCCAATGCAATACCAACGACTGTATCGAAAAAGTTTGTTGCCAGCAATCACGAACGGACTTGAATGACAGCAGTATTACATCTCTCAATGAGGGAGTGGAGCCACCAGAAAAAATACAAGAACTTAAAATATCATCTCTTTTCGAATTAAGTACTATGATTGAACGGTCGCAGTCCCTTAATAATTTAACTAATTCGAGTGCATCAGATAACCAACATTGCTCCGTTCTTCAAAACAACAACGACAGTAATATTATCAACTAACATAAGCTATACACAAGAAACTAAGACTGAATGACAATTTTATGCATTTAAGACGAAGCAAATATGCAGCTAGTAAAATATATGAATACTGCACACATGTTCACAAATTACAGTTATGCAATGCATGTTCATATATACAGTTTAATATGTATGTTTTATTAACGACAATATCTTTGAAGATAATTTAAATAAATAACTAAAGAATAGACTTTATTTTACATTGAAAAAAATAAATTATGAGTTTTTCACTTTTATGAAAAGTTAAATTTTCTGCCAGGCAATCCTCGAAATTCATCCATGGTAAAAGATTTGATTACCGCTTGATTTGCATATATATAGAGCTGCACGGCAACACTTGGTGCAAATTTTTTACCCACTTGCAAATTTAAATATTTTCTTTTAATGATAGGTCAGTTTAGGTAACGGAATGCTTATACAAATTAGCCAAACAAAACATCAAACATACATATTTATCCCTAAAACTCGATAGTCTTTAGAGAACAGGTACGAATCGCTTCAAATTTTAGTACAGATATTTCTTTTTTACGGTTTGTGAAAACTGTCAAGTCAGAGTATTTTCAACTTTTAGATACGTAAAAGGACCTTATAATAGTCTGAACCTGGAGCAATCGCAGGCTAATGTTAAAATTCTATATTAAATTTTCTTCAGTGTAGTTATTTTGCCCACAATAGGAGTGTGTGTTCGGAAGCATTGCCGAGTAGTTTCACCGTTTAATTTTGTAGTTTTCCAAAAAAAAAAATCAATTATTTTGAGAAATAGAATATCACCATTCAAGACTGTTTGAAAATTTAAATTTAATGCATTTTGTACGTTATAAAATAGTTTTAAAATTCAAAGTTAAATGTCCATACAACCATTCTTGACATTTATTTTTTTAAATTATCTCTTTTAAATGTGGGCCGTAACTGCAGTTTACACGATCTATTCTATAGTTTCAATTTACGTGTCCGAACATTTAGCGAGGCATTTTGCAAATAGCGCGAGTAAATTTGGCTTCCAATTCTTCCATCATACCTGCTTTATCCATTTAAACTTAATTAAGTAAGTAATAGTAATGGTGGTGATGCGTCATAATCCTTTAGTAAGTCCTCGCCACCACTCAGTTGGGAATTGTTGTCGATATCAATAAGGATGAATGTTAAACATCGAATGTGAAACTGGTTTCTTGTGGCACGAAGTTCCTAAATATATATATTGTAGCAACTGAAAGCAGACGATATTCAGCATTATCGGAAATTCCAAGGGGATTGCTCCCCCGTATTTTTACACTTTTTTCCTTTTATTTAAGATAAAATTATAATTATGAAAACATCGATTCATACCAAGGATACCAAATAAGTTGAATTATTATTATTTAATTCATGTCTCCAGCTTAGGATATAATAAAGAACATATTTGCAGCAGTCGTAATTAAGGAATTTCATAAACGCCTTCAGTCTGGATTATGGAAACGGTAAGACGGAAGACATAGCCAGAAATTTCGTGGGTTGCTTTCAATGTCATTAAGTCTCCGCCTGCTGCGCCTTAGGAAATTATTAAATTTACACTGCACTTGTAAAGTTTGAAAAATTTATTCAAGTGGTATAATTGTCAATACATAGTACATATATAAACTCGTCATTTATTTTCTTAATACTTTATAATTGGAATAAAAGTTAATTTTCTTTTTTGGGACTTGTAGTCACAAAGTAAGCCCGGTATATGTACAATCCTAGTCCCAGGTGTAGTGCGACAACAGCCCCAACAGCCGAATAAATGTTGCTTTTAATTTCTTCCAAAACAAATAATTTATCAAGTACTAACGATTTTAAAAAAAAGAATGTAAGAATTGGGAATAGAACAATAAATGAGCAATACAGGAGAACTGTTTTAAATGAGTTGCCATCCTAGAAGTATAATATTCATATTAGTCCACAAAGATTATTTCTATTTTTATTTTTCTAACTCACTGTTGATTGGTAGCTCCCTTTGAAGTTTTTTGCTTTTGCCATGATTTTTCAAGAAAACAATTGGTTAAAAGAAAATTAAAATAATGTTCGGTCAATATTTTTGACATGAATAAAATTACACATGACAGGCGGTAAAAATGACAACAACCAGCAATCATATGACTAGGAAAGAAACATGATTAGATAAAACCAGGGTTGCCGTTAATATTGATTTCATAGCGTTCGAGGTCCCAAATTAACTCCTTCGCAACATTTGGAACACAAAGTTTTTCTTTAATCGCTTATTATTTTATTTCTTTATACAATTTAAATCGCAACCAAAGAGACGGGGGTTAGTTACGAAGAAAATATGTAGATCGTAACTCTCTGTTCAATTTTTATATCGAAATAATTCCATTTTATCATTTTTAGTTCAATCATTACTACGTTTATATGACCAGATTGAGAGTTCAGATCGAAAAGGGATTGACTTTCAATCACCTTTTATGTTGTAACAGGATTGAGGGATCGAGTAAGACTCGAATTAAAAAAGGATTGCGTTTGACACTACTTCTGCAATTTATTTGCATGTGCCCAAACATTTCTACCCCTAATTTTTTACTTTTTACTTTACTCCGCACAACATCTGGTCGCTACAAACAAAAAAACACGAAAGAACAAGAAATTTCTTTATTTCTTTTTTCCATCTGTCAAACTCAATCTTTCAATCTCGCTGTATATGAAAAAACTCAACTCGATAGTAGAAAATGTTGAGATCGAGACGCCACATAAAAGATCTTTGATACTTTTGTTATTTCCTTTATTCGCAATTTTATTCCATGCAGACCCACGCACGGAACACATTCGCATAAAAATTCTCCTGCACGAAACGCACTCAACCACAAGAATATAAAAATAAAGAACATACTACAATTTTTTCGTATTTTTTATGTACTTGATAATGAAATGAAAAATGGGAAGAAATGTCAAACTGGATACATGAATCTATTGTCAACGTCCAATGTATAAAATAGAGTTTATAATACATTATTTTTATATTCTGCTACAATTGCTTTTCTGCCGTAGTTTTTTTCTGTCTGCCATGTGGCCACTTTATAGCACAATCTATGTTATTTGTGTGTGATTCATAGGCAAACTAATATGGACGGCTTTCTTTACATGCCCCTGCTCGGATTGCCTAAAATAGGCTAAGCCTAATGTCATTTTCCATTGGGCAAAAAGAAGTTTTCCTTTTATCTTCCGAAGAGAAAAAACGCTGCCAATCACGTTCCATTTGATCTTCGGAAGTATCTTTTTGCTTCCCGATTTCATTTGGGAAGACGCCCAGAATACACTAACACACATAAACTCTGTCAATGCCCTATGGCTCAGCGATTTTTCATTGTAAAAACAAAAACAAAGAATACAGCGACTCACCAACACATAAAGAGTGGACCGAAAGACAAATTTCATGTTCGATTGGAATCCAGAAGAAAAGAAATCTTGAGTGAAACCAATTGAAAACGAAATAAAATTCCCATCTGTGAATAAATGTGAACAAAACTGTGTTCCTTTCTTCCCTATTGCACACCCTTTCTCTGAGAGAAGCTTAGAAATTTGACAAGTTACGAATTTAGGGCAAAAAGTGCAGAAACAGACTTCTCAGACGACTGTCATTGAATTAACAGCAACAAAATGTACAGAACGACTCAACAAAAGTGCTGCGCCCGTAAAAACTACCGCCGATTGAGAATGTGTGTGTGAGTTCTATTTAATTTTGCCAGAAACGTCAAAATACATTCAAAATCGGTTGTAGTTTGTAGCTTGTAAAGCCAAGGCGCAAATTGATGGAAGGTGGCCGTCTATAATAGTTTGTCTACGGTTTGGTTCTGCTGTATTCCGGCAAGAGCTTGCGGACGGGGTGAAGAATAATTTTAAACATGATTATCACAAACTGTGAATTTGGGCCCGATGTCAAAGAGAGTACCACTTCCAACGCAACACTTCAGCAAACACATTTAAGCTCCCAAATAGACCATTTTAATCCTCGAACACAAACGCACAATAGGAGTCGCGAAATATCTACAAAAAATGTTTCACAAATTTCTTCAAATGGATACAGCAGCAGTGACGGTGTTACTGATAATGGAAATTATATCAACACAAGCTTTGGAAATTTTGACGCCAGCAGAAGGCGGCGTCACTTGAAGCTTACAAATAAAAGTATTGTACTTGCTGATCACAGACAATCAAAAAAAAGGAACACTGATTTTAACAATGAATTCCCAGGCTTTTGGACAGTTAAGAAGAAGTGCCGGTTTGAAATGGAACACGAAATAACAAACTCCCGTAAGTCATTTATCGCAGTTGGGAATGTCTATTGCATTAGTTTAGCATTTGTAAAGAAACAATCTGCTTTTTGCACTTGTTGCTTCAATTACCTACTAAGTGTCTGGTAAAACATTCGTTTTTGTGTAGAATTTGTTGCTGGTGTTCCCGTAAAATTCACTGATTGTCAAGTTCAGGGAGGGTGGTAAAATTATCAGCTTAAATTACAAAACCAGAAGGGCTAAGTAAGCAAATTTTGAACGTACTAGGTATGCGTTCTATTTAATTAAGGATTCGATCACTTGATTGTAATTTAATAAAACAATTATGTAATTTCTTATAATGTAAAATTATTTGTTCGAAACAAATAGTTCGTAAACGCACATTCCAATTCAAATATATCTTTACACTTATGTACATGTATGTAGATACATTAGTTTCAATGCACTGTACTTAACCAGGCTATCACCCTTCACTGTCTCCTATCAACTGTCCTTTCTTTTTTATCGACGTATTTTCACCTGTCGACAACTACTCATGGAATCTGTCACACGCCGATCCGATAGTGATTGCGATTACTATTGCCGTAGCGATAAATAACTAAACACATCGATAGCGATTTTCGCTTTCCGGATATGGTTTAGTTTAAACGGCCAGTGAATACTGATTAATTTTACGGTGGACTAAGACCGATATCTCTTACCTCAATAGCACACTGGATAAATAAATCAGGAGAATATTGTGTAAAAACAAAGTCGAATTAATAATAAGTAAAAACAAATTATAGTAGTTAAGGGAGTAATATATATTTTATTTATTTTCACAGCGCCTTTAATGGAACCAGAATGCAATATGGATGTAGATGACGTTGAATATAATAAGGGAGCACATTCGCCTGCAGTAAACACAAAAAGTAATTTTCAGAGAAATATTGACATAAGTCGATGTGCAATATACATTTAACTTTTGTTTCGTTAGATCTAAATAAAAAAAATTCGTTTCAATTAATAAAAAAAAGTCAACCATATGCGGTTATTCATATTTTACCCGCGCACTTATCTTGAAGATATTGCAGACATTTTTAGAACTTTAAAGGCATGAAGATATTTATGAAAATAATTCTTAGTTTTAGTGGTATTGGTAGTAGTAACTAAACATATGCACTTCTGAAGTAATCAAACACAAGCAAATGTATCGTGCTAAAAAACATTGCATTGAGTTCCAAATACAAAATTTTATAAAAAAATGTATCTTTCAAAGAAAATTTTTAAAACTTACAAAAAGTGATTTACTACAGTCTTAGTGGAATACATTGTTTATATTGTGCTTGCGCATCAATTCGATCAACTTTGCATTAATGAAAACTTGATGTCGGGAGTAATGCCAGTTGTTCAGTTGTTGTTGTTGTTGCAATTCTGAACAATTTACAATGGACCATGAGCATCATTATATGTATACATATGTAGGCTTTTATAGTAGTCAATATATGTATGTCTACTCGTATGTTATAATATAAAAATAGAAAAAAATAGGGTATTTTTAGTTCCTTGCACGTGGTTGTAAGTTTTTGACATACATTTACATATTTCCAAATCTATTCATATCGTGTGCTAACAAGATGTCCTATAACAGGCCTTGACAAGAGAGTAAGCGGAAATTCAACACTCCGCCATACTGATCCGAATGCTTCTAAAAGTATACAAGAAGTAAAAAACTCAAAAAAGTTTGCTATTTGTAAAGACAAAATTAAGGAATCCGAAAGCTGTATAATATTTTTAGAAGAAATGTTTTCTAATACACATGGTAGCGGCTCTTATTATTTACAAAACAACAACAACAAAAATATAATTGATGACAATTGCATCTGACATTTACTTTCGTTCAAATACTTTATAAGGTAAGTTGCAATACAATTTGTTTAAAAAATATAAATAAAGTTCTGATTATATAAATTTAAGGTTGTCTATCTTTGTTGCAGCTTTTATCACACCATAGGTATATAACAGACAATGATATACATAAAACATAATATGTATATGCATCAGTAACAATTTTTTTGGTATTGTTAATTATTCTTTTCTTAATAGACTTGTCAAATATTACATTTTTGTAACCACATAGTATATATGTAAATAGTGTAGCTATGCAAATTATTGTAATACATAAATAAAAAGTGTATATAATGTAATGTTGGTAATATGTATAAACTAAAATATATATAGCATTTGTACAAACCTCCCTTAAAACTTTTTTTTTCAAACAAGTATCACAACAAAACTATTTGTAACTTAAACACAAAACTGTAAAAAAAAATACTAAAATGGTCATTGGTAGAAAAAATGTTTGTTTCACATTTCTGCTACAGTTCTGGAATCTCCGGAATGTGGCATATTGATGCAGTTTCCTTGAATTTCCTTTACCATGTATTGTACCACATTGTCCAAGTCGTATTTTGGATACCAGCCCCAATCAAGACGAGCTTCCGAATCATCAAGAACCTGCGGCCAAGAATCAGCTATAGATTGACGTTCGTCCGGCTTATATGTAACATGCAAGTTTGGCACATATTTGCTAAGTTTCTCAACTAACTCTTCTGGTGTAAATGACATTCCAGTCACATTATAGACGCGTCGCTTTAACTGATGTGATGGTGCACTCATAAATTCTAGGAGAGACCTGGTTCACGCATGAGAAAAAATAAAAAGAGGATTACCGGAGTAGTAAAAACTGACAATTTCGTGAACTTACCTTAAACAGTCTTCAACGTGCATCATTGGTAATCTCGTATTAGGTTTAAGATAACACGTGTATTTTCCAGTTTTCAGTGCTTCGTGAAAAATCGCAATTGCATAATCTAAAATATTAAAAAACAAGTAAGTATTTTTAATTTCTCGTAACAGTGGTAAAAAAAAAATAAATAAAATAATAAAATTATAATACCCTATATATAATATAGTTATAATTATCGACCTTTGCCTGTATAACACTCAAGTTTTAGCCAGCTATGTCTTTAATTAAAAATTTCGGCACTGTGTGTGGATATCGGATAAGTAATATAAGTGATAAAGTTTTTCTGATGTGTAAATAGTAAATAAAGAAGCGTTGCACAAACTTTTGACTGAAATTTAAGAATGCTATTTAAAAAATTTGTCTATGTTTTCTAAAAAAGGATATTTAATGGACATTTTTTCCCCCGAAAATCAGCTTCAAGTAAACTTGATTTTGGACTCGTGGAATAATATTATTTTCTAAAAACATAAATGACAATGGGCGACAGATTGCCTGATAGATAGCCTAGTTACCAACCTGTAGTACCACCGCCAGGGGAATCACTCGAAATTACACCAGGGAAACGCAAACATCTAAAATCCAACCCAAATTTGTGATAATAGTATTCACCAATTAATTCAGCATGTACTTTTGAAACGCCATAAATTGTTCGTGGCCGTTGAATCTGTAGGGTTTATCAAATATAGATACGCAAACTTTTTTTTTTTTTTTTAAGAACATACCGTAACATTCGGAGTCGGATTTCTTGGGCTATCAGGTCCGAAGGCACCTATAGTACTTGGCACAAAAATTCTTAATCGGTACTGCTTAGCAAGTTCAATGACGTTATGCACACCTTCAATATTCACCCTAAATTATAATAAATTATAGAAAGTAAGTAATTTATTACCTATATACTTATTACCTCATAGCCAGTGGAACATTTTGCTCACCAATTGCACTAAGTAAAGCCGAAAAGTGAATCAACCAATCAATGCGATGATCTACCACAATTTTTTGCAGTCCCTAAAATATGAAAACGTACGTCATATGTTTTTTAACCACTAGTTAATAATACTTTAATATCTAGGATATCAGCGAAAATGTAAGGTCCACTTTGAACTATTTCTTTGTTCGGTTTTACAATATCGGAAAGTATTACATTTGAATCGCCGTAATGTGATCGTAGCAACTTAGCACATTCGATACCCAGCTGTCCAAGACCACCTAAGGAATTTTTTGTTTAAAATCATAAAATTTTAAATGAGAACAAAATTTTCACACCGGTAATTAAGATTTTGGGCGGTCGTCCACTATCCGTATGCAAAACACGCAAATGCTTATAAGGTTTCTTAAATAAATTTGCACCTATGCTAACAACGGTCGAACTGAAGTTCCGTATCATGTTAAAATTTTAAATCTTTTAGATTTTCCGCTCTTCAAGTGGCAGTCACGTTTGGCACGAAGGGATACTTACTACTAAGTGAGAGAAATCAAAGTGAATAAATCTGATTTGAATGGGGTGATACTTTGTGACGATGTGTACATATCTGGGTACATGTTTTATAACTAGAGGGTGTTTCTTCACGCTATATTTATTTATGAACAAATTAATTTAAATAACAATTGCTCTGATACATCTTCAATAGATTTTATTTTTGTGTAACCTAAGTGTATACCAATTAATGCAAAATACGTTCTGCAAAAGTCAGTTATATGTTATTTTCATCGAAGAAATTTTTCAAAATCATATCTCTTTCCTTTGGCGGAACACCCTGCTCAAGAAAAAGAAAAATCATACTGAAAGCTTAATATACTAGATTCCTTTAATCAGTACTCATGCGCATTTAATGCTTTACCGGAAATAATACTGTGTTGAGTGAATACGTTTATTTCATAACTATGCACTTAAGAGCAGGACACTTAGTCTAATTTCGCGAAAAATGTTCTTAATAATAAAATAATTTAATTAAAAAAAAAAAAACTTACGTACGTACATACATACTCTGTATTTCCTGTTGGCCTGGGGATCACTTTTTTTTTATGTACACTACTTTTTCTAATTTTAAACCACACAATAGATTTTGACACACCCACCCAATAACAGGTGATCTTCCCGTTATGTGCTGATGACAGACTGTTATTAATTGAAAAGAGAGAATACAATCAAATGTATATAATCGTCTCCATGCGCACACATCATCCTATAATAGATGGCATGGTTTTTCGCAAATTCAGATTGTTAAATTGCCGCCATAATTCACTAAATTTAACTTCGGCCTTGGTGACTGCCTATGTATTTGCGAAAACGCGCTTTAATTCTTTAGCTTTATATTTATATAAAACTGTAAATGTATGTGTATATATTTACTTGAATATATAATTGTCAGATAAATATTTACAAGAACTTTAAATAACTCTAATTTTAATATTACTAGTTTGAAAAATCTTGATAATATTTTATAAAGAATTCCGAAAAAGTGTGTCTAACGCGAAACTTAGGTAATATCTTAAGCCTAATAACTTCCCAAAACGATAACATCGGTTTGAAGATAACATTTCATTCAGCATTTCCATGTAAATGCCCAACGTTAAAGCCTTTGGATATAAGGTGCTTTCTTGCTTGAGCTAAAAATGATAAATAGCGCCTAGCAATCCCTTAAAAGTAGTTTGATTTCTCTCACTTCTTAGTTAGTATTCCTTCGTGCCAAACGTGACTGCCACTTGAAGAGCAGAAAATCTAAAAGATTTAAAATTAAGATATTTAATACCGGTGTGAAAAGATGGGTCTCATTAAAAATGTTATGATTTAAAACAAAAAAAATTCCTTGGTTGGTCTTGGGCAGCTGGGTATCGAATGTGCTTAGCAATCCGTTACAAGCTCAAATTACGAGTAAAAACCATATGAATATTGTTGAAATTCTTTTACCACAAAGATTTTCGACTATAGAGTGACTCCTTTTGGATCTGGCTTTATTCCCTTTCAGCTGCATCTATCTGGGTTTTTCTATTTTGGTTCAGGCAAATCACTACACAGAGCGAAAAAGTCGTCTTAAAATCAATTGATTGATTACACTGTTTTACTTTGGAATCTGATTAAAAGGAATGAATATTTAATTTCCATAAAGAAATCTTAATGCTTTAATGAAGAAAATCTTATCAATCTTTTTAAGAATTTTTACAAATAATATGAAAACCTTATTATTATTTGGTTTTGAGAAGTTAAGTTTACAAAAAAAATGCTCTGCAAGCGTTTAAAAAGAAAGCTTCTTATATTTATTAGCCTTCTCTTTTACATTTTGAAGATATAGGTATCACATTAATGTTGCGTATGCTATATGCAAATAATAAGTCTGTTCCCTTGCTTTCTGCACTAAAAATCGCAAATTTTCTAAGTCCAAAGAGTGGGGATAAAAACCTCTCGCGCGAGGCACAAATTCATAAAGTCATGTTATCCATGATTTCCATTAGTGATTTTAAATAAGAAGGACGTACGAAAACGATTCGGGTTGAGTGCCAATAGGGTTGAAACAGGATTGACTCGATCCGATCACAAAATTTTCTGCGATCGAGTTGGGTTTTTCTTTCGATTCCATTCTAACTCAGTTACAGTTACAGCGAAAACGTGGATTGAAACTCAATTTTATTTCAATCCGATCTGTCAATCCAGTCATATTAACGTAGTAATATTACAAACTAAAAGCTTTAAATGTGATGTTTGGGATACCCAAAGAACACTTAAGTTTAGTAAACCTTTAACGAACACAAATATTTCTCCATAGGGTTTAAGCTTTCGCGATGTTTCACTGCTGACTTCAGCTTACTGGGAAGTGCGCAAATGAACTACTATCCAGCAAGATTAAAAAAAAGAATACATATAAATAATTGGACATTTCCTTAGACAACTTATAATAGAAAGACATCTTCAGTGGATTTGGAACCAAGCTTTTGACGTTTCCTGAAAAATAAAATAAGTCGACAGCCATTTTGTAATTTTTTTTATTTACTTGAATAACAGCCTGAAAAAGATTTGGTACTTTTCTATTTCTCTAAAGTAAAATATTGATAACGCACTCAGAAATTACACATATGTATGTACATATATTGTTGTACATAATCTTATCAATTTTGTTTATTATTTCTTTCTTTAATTATTTACATATGTACATATATACCTTATTATTTTCATATACATATAACAGAGTGAGTGGAGAGAATATAAGTTGAAATTATTTATTTAAATTCGATGTAGTTGGAATCAAATTTTATTTATTATATGCATACATAATAATACATAATAATAGAAATACCTATAGAGCAGTGAAATATAAAAACAAGTCCTCAAAATAAAGTAATAATTAAAACTTTATTGATGCATTCATTATTTTTGTTTTGATCTTCGTTATTTAATTTTGTTTTCACTTATCAACTTAACTAGCGAACAATAACATTTTCTGAGACCCACACTTACTTAAAAAATTTATTAATATGGGCAATATTATTTCTTATCGTAAAAAAAACTCTTATGTATTAGGTACTTAAATCAAAGTGAAATTAAAAACAAATTTTCATGTCAACACATTTATTAACTTTTATAAAATATAATCTTAAGCACAAAATTTCTGTTTATTATATTAAATTTTATATTTAACAAAATCACAACGTATAAGTAATGTACCACCATTTATTCGAACAAATTCAGTTGTATTGGCAATATTATTTTCCTGAGAAAGATCCAGGCGATGCATTAGGGCCAAAATTGCTAACACTGCCATTTCGCTGCGCTTCAATTGCTTGATAATTAATAAACCAAAAAGGACGATTATCAATGGGAATCTGATTGAGATGGTTGATAAGTTGCGTATCGCCGAGTGCATCAAGGGGTATGCGACTGGGCGCGGAAGTTGTTGTCGAGCTTGCTGAAGTTTGTGTGGATACATCTGAACCTATACGGTTATTTAATAATATAGTTCCTGATGGCTGCGCTTGATTATTTCCAATTGGAATAAAAACTGCTTCTGCTGTTACAACAGGAACCCCTTGTGGAGGTCGTTGAGTTGCACCATTTGCCAAGGTATCCTCACCGAATCTATTTGCCAATTCAATGCTCTCTGGACTTTGAGTAGGGCGATATTTGTCTCTATGCCCATTGGGTGGCCTAGCACCGGCGTATGAAGGCCTTTGGGCTTGTGTAAGAACCAAACACAGCATAATAGAGATTATCAAGGTTATTCCTTTTACTGCCATAGCTTACTTCTTTCAAATTATTAAATTCACAATACAGTATTCACACAATATTACTAATAATTTTAAGGAAATGATTGTACGAAGTTCCAAAATTAAAATTTAATCCAATCCTATGTACTTCCGATTATTTTACGTATCTGTTTGCTTGAAATGCTGATGTTAACTGAGCACAATTAATTCAATCTGTTCATTTAAATCAAGTTGAAACTCATTTAAATCTTGCTCTGCAAGAGGTATACAGGTTTGAAAGTTTCAGCTGAAAATAAACAGAATATCTAAAACCTGCTGGTATGACACAAATACGTATCTCTACGACAAAGGGAGATGAATGATGAGTAAATTGCGGTTGGGATTTTCCCACCCACATTAATGGAGTTATTTACAAGTAAAAAGTTCAATGATCAACTGATAAGACACAATATTATCAAGTGACGTTTATACTTTTAAGTGTTCGGAAATGATGAAGTTAAGCTGCGTATTTATAATATTTTTCTTAATTTATAATATTATTAAGATAGTAATGACGTAGTATTGGGTTATTCTGGTATTTTACCATGTAATATACCCAATGAGTTGTCTTAATACGAACAAGGAAATTGTGTTTCTACCTAAAAAAATGTATCATGTCCCGACTAATTGCTACGTCATTTCCATTTTTTTTTTATTGTTTTGAGGTATCATGACGTCATTCTACATACATATAATAGAGAATCGAGCGAGCGAAAAATGACCTGAAATTTACGATTGTGCTTCCCATTTCATATGCAAGTACGTACCTACGACAAAATTTAAAAGTAAAAATTGAGTTTGTTATCAAATAATTGAAGAAAATTAACTTTTTAATAACTATTTTGTTAGGTAAATTAATTCTAATTTATATTTTGTTGGGTAGATCACTGAAATACATATGTACTATAACGATAAAATTGGACTTCATTTATGAGATATACATACATACTACATAGATTTGTTTAAGTAAAAGCAAAAAATAAAAAGAAGTGGAACTACTGTTAAGATGAATCATTGTTATTATGCCAAACAAAAAATGTAGGTAGGTAGTTAGGTACTATGCAAATCGGAATCCAGTTTACTAATTTTTATTGACTTTTTGTTCATGAGTTATTGCATTTGTTGGGATTTTATTAATAGTTAACATGCACAAAATACTTCAGAAAAATAAAGCATTGTATTATAAAAAAAACAAAGAGAAATTTAAAATATTAAAGTAACTTTGATGATATTGTATCGGACATTTTTTTTATTTAACTCAACTTTTACAATCACATTTGAGCATATATTTTTAATTTTATAATTATATGAAGCTAGAAATAAAAAACTGACTCAAATAACAGTATGTATGTACGTATATAATATGTAGATCAACACACTCGTATATGCAATAGTAAGACAATTATTTAGCGTTCACCGTAGATTTTTCTATAAAGCTTAAAATTATATAACCGTTCTTCGAGACCTTATATTGCGCAAAAAAAATTTTTTGGACCGAAATTCGCAGCATGGGGAAATTGCTCTCTCATGACCACTCTCTTCTGTGAAAAACTACGAAACTTTGACATGTGGGCACAAGAATTCATTAGGTCTGTTTCCGTACTTTCTGCACTTAAATTCGCAGGTTGCCAAATTTCTAAGAGTGGGGGTAAAATTTTCTCAGAAAGACAAATCTTCAAAAAAAAAAAATACTGGAACGGAACAAAAAAAAAAAAAAAGAAATTTCTTGGCCTGAAATTCGCAGCATGAGGAAATTTCTTACTCTTCTGTGAAAAACTACGAAAATTTTACGTGCGGGAACGGGAATTCGCTATTTTTTGACAAATTTCGTAGATATTCGTAGTTTTAGTCAGCACGGGAACAGACCTATTGGTTCGTCTATTGTCAGTTCGTATAGGCGCGAGCGTCGCAGAAAATAAGTTAAAAACTGAGTAGCAGAAAATTCATGACTCATGAGGCACCGTGTAAAATGAGTCTAACCAGATTAATATTTGAGTATCAACTGAACGCACTCACTGTGAATGAAAGCAAAAGCCATAGTTCTATTGTAAAAGTTATTGGTTCCATATCCATTAAATAGAAAAGATTTGTGTGTAACGTTGTAATTTGTATAGCAGTCAGTTGATTCGACTTGTAAAATTTGGAAATAAAGTTTGGTAAGGTTTCGAAGTTGTATTTAACTTGTTGAAAATAGTTTTTTTTATTGTGTTCTTTATCAATTTACAAGTTCGATACAGAAACTGCAAGTTGGTACATATACTTACATATATACGCCCTATTTACCACTAACGAAAATGGATTTTGGTGATGATTTTGAGCCTAAGGAAATTGATCCAGCTGCTGAATTTTTGGCCCGTGAGCAAAGCGCCCTGGCCGGTCTGGAAGATGAAGTTTTGCCAATCACCCAAGAAACGTTGCTTCATGACAGCAATAATGCCGCTGTTGGCCTAGAGTCGTCCACAGGAAGTTTCGAAATCATTCAAAATGTGGGAGATTCACTAGAATCGAGTGCGCAACCACAAATTGCTCGTGTTGAACCAGAAAAAATTCGCAAATGGCGCGAGGAACAAAAAACTCGTTTGGAAGAGAAAGATCGGGAAGAAGAACAAAAGAAAGAAGAACTTCGGTTACAAGCTAAAAAAGAGCTGGAAGACTGGCTAAGACAAACTGAAGAATCAATCGCAAAGACTAAAGCTGCAAGCCGCAGCGCCGAAAAGCAAGACTCCTTTGAAAACGGGGATATTGAACCAGGTACCGAGTGGGAACGTATCGCTAAGCTTTGCGACTTTAATCCAAAGTCAAATAAATCTGGCAAAGATGTGTCACGAATGCGATCAATTTATCTTCATTTGAAACAGAATCCAATCCAGACACAGAAGAATCTATAAAAGGTTTTTTTACATTGCTGTCAATTTGTTAAAACATTAAGCTCATGTCAAATATACGTATGTACCTATATGAGAAAAAAAATTGAAATAAAAAGTATTAAATAAATGTTTGACGTTGAGCTGAAGATGTTCAAAAGTATAACATACATAGATGGTTATTGTAATTGCAGCGCAATTTTTTCATCTATAACTGACTATTATTCCGTTTCCTCCATTAAATTCTTTTCTAAGAAACTGAAATAAGGGCTATATTTTACCTTGTAGAAACATTCTGAAAAATACTTTTTGTTGTATTGGTCTGGCTAGTTAAAATGTGCAAAATAAATGTTAGCACTTTCTTACCGTTTGGGCGTAACCCGCCCATCCATAATAAACGAACTATAAGTAGAAACACATTGACACAAAAACAGCTAGCAGCAACTTCAACAGGGAGTCAAGTAGACCGATGCTGTGGTGTGAAACACATAACCAGTTTTTCCATGTAACAGAACAAACTAATCACAGTAACAGCAACAACAACATCAACTTCAACAGTCGATTTAGGACTTAGGTCTAACGTTGATGTTGCTGTTGTTGTGGTCAATGTGTTCTGTTCCATTGAAAAGCATTGGTTCTAAAAACCAAAGTTGCTGTTGCTGTGTCAATGTGTTTCTACTATAAGCTAATGTGGTTCATTTATGCCCTCCATTAAGAACAGCAAATTGTGGGTACAAAGTGGCTGCGCTCATAGCTGTCAAACCTACCGCTTAAATCTTTGCTTGGATGTGTGCGTTTGAGAACTCTCATTTGATTTTGCTACAACGACCATTTTTAGATTGAGGGGGCGCATCTGTCAAACGACCGGAAGTTGACCGTTCAATCCAGATTGTTAATGCCATCTAGATTAGTTCGTCTATGGTCTCAGTGCTGCCATGCTTAGAGGAAAATACCACACGATGGATGACAATTTACAATTTATCAAAAATTTTCCACACAAATAAAAATGATACATGAAATCAGTGCGATTACCCTTTTCAAAGTATGGGATTAATTAATTTTCATGATTGCAATGAGAAAAAATGAGAAAACGAATTTAAAAAAAATCCTTTTTTTTTGGGAATATTACTTCTTTACCATATCCTGAAAATTACCGCGAAAAAGAAAATTTACCACGATCTGGCAGGACTGGATCTATGGTTGTGTTGTGATGCATTATGTATATAATTCGTCATTGATTTTGATATACAGTAACTTTATTTCTTACACCATTTGTTTTATTTTTGTATGAAGTTTTATAAGCTCTTATAAACAGTATGTATGCTGTCCACTTGTAAACACTGTATGGGTCTCTCACTTTCAGTTATTACCTATTTGCAGTTTTTTCATATTCAACAAATGTCGAAAAGAAGGGATTATTTACAATGGGAAGATTTCTTTATGGCAACAGCTCTTCTTACTGCTAAAAGGAGCAAAGACCCTTCTACTCAGGTTGGTGCGTGTATAATTGACAAGGAGAATAGAATCTTAGCCGTAGGATATAATGGTTTTCCAAGAAACTGCAGTGACGATGATTTTCCGTGGTGCAAAAATATGGATGACCCTGTTAATGATAAGAACATGTATGTTGTTCACGCAGAAGCAAACGCAATTTTAAACAAGAACGCAGCAGATATATGTGGAGCACGGTTATATACAACTCTATTTCCATGCAATGAATGTACTAAATTAATTATACAATCTGGCATTAAAGAAGTTATCTATGCATCAGACAAGCATGGTAGCAAACCAAGCTATAATGCATCGAAAAGGATGTTGAATGCTGTTGGTGTTAAATATAGACAATATATTCCAACACACAGTAAGATTGTTTTAGACATTGACGAGCTACTAAAGGATGACAAATAATTGGCTTTATAGTATAATATTGTAACAATTAACCTCTTCCGTGCAAAAACCAATAAATAGATACAATTTACTACATAACATGCCTTCTTGTATTTTATTGAACTTGTATGTAACATTCAAGACTGCTCGTAGGTTTATAACGTAGTTATTTTTTACTAGTAGTGAACCGGCGTTTAGAATTACTGGAACAATTTAATTTTAGCTAATCAAAGTACAATTCATTCTCAAGATAACGAACTTAATAAAACATGTCCGCACTAAGAATAAAAAGAACAATACAAATGGCGTGCTAAGCATTCTTTAAAAGTAGAAGAAGTAATCATTGAAAATAAGTTTCACTTTTTGACAAATCTTTTCCTGATTTGATATAGAAATAATGTTAATGCGTATAAGTGATACTATTAGGTCTTCAAGAAATTCATCTCATATAAAGGAAACCTCACGCAATTTTCATCAATTCTGCGACAGCTATTAAGATAATAGCAGTTGTGACATTATTTTTTATTTAATAAAAAAATATTTTTGCAAACCTTAGTTCACCGCTGAGGGGTAGGCTTTGGTTTAGGAATTTTCGCTAATAATGCTTGGATTTCATCTTTTTCTTTCCAGTCCTTCCAAAGTTCAAATAGACTAACTATAGATCGAACTATTTCTTGCACTTTGTCTAAATCAACGTTCAGTTCGGCAAACCAGGATTTTAGATCTTTTTGCAAGATAACACACGCTATTTGCAGACAGCCAATCGCGATCTTAAACAAACAACATTATCAAATTTAACATTAATGTGAACTTGGATTTCTTACCTGGTATGGAGGATATAAGAGACAAACGTCTGTTCTTAGAGAATCGTTAATGATACGCCAAGAGAGCGTTAGGAAATTATCTTCTTGGCCTCCTATATCTTGAACAAGTTGTAACAGCGGTCTGTACGGTTGATATACGATTAAACAGCAGTCTAAATTCTCCAGTAGGTAAAATTCACACTCTTGAATATGATTTATTCTGTACGGGAATTCTTGTGTATATGCATAGTTAAATTTTGTTTTAATCACAGACTGGCAAATGGAAATTAAACGAGAATTTGAGATCACTCCGAATTCCTCCACTTTTGACGCGAGAAGTATACAAGTAGGTGCAAGAAGCAAAGGGTCTATATTTTTTAATGAATTCCTTGCGTAAAATCTCTTAAAGTAGACAGTAGCAGTAGCTATTACTTGCTGTCGTAGTTTTAATTGTTCCCCCAAAACTTGAATAACATTTGCGAAAAATATGAAAACTTTTTGATATTCATCCTCTGAAAGGACAAGTAGGTCATGTTGTCGTTCTCGAGCAAGATCTTGACGGTCAAGTATCCACTGCTGGGCATGAGAGCTTTGCCAAAAATTACCAGCCATTAATGTTATTACTTCAGAGAATGTCCGCGGAGCTATGCTAAATAAAAATTAAAATAACGATAAAAGTAGAAATACTCGAGATGGAATGTGTATTAGAATAGATTCAACTTACTTTATATTTACTGCTTATAGTTGTTTGGCATCGCTGTAAAACTTAACCACAGACGAACTAAATTGGGTAGTGAACTAGTATTTCCTCTACCCGCATATTTCATAAAGTAGGCGGAGCCTAAAATGACATGTGTGAACACAGGCAAGCTTGTGTGTGACTCCGGTGTACACAAGTGGTAATTGTAAGGGGTAGAAAGTAGTCCTACTAGGGTGCTGACGCTGAGGTCGAGTTAACGATATCTACGATCTGAAACGCCTAAGGTAACATTTCTAAAGGATGATGATGTACAATCAAATTTACTGTCTTATACGTTTTTGAACGCTACCACTTTGCGGAATATGTACAGCATAGGCATAGACGAACTTGTACGCACAATTTGTTGTTGTTAAAGCCTGTATGACACAACATTTTTTTTTTGTATTTTTAATGTGATTGATATTAAATTAGAGCAGTACGAAAAATGCACCACTGAAATTCTCAGTAGGTGTGAGCGTATACACACTAAGCCCATAAACGTGAAAATGTCAAAAAATATTCTTTAAAAATGTACTTCTCGCCACACTATTCAGCCGCTGGCAGTTTTTTTTTTTGACATTTCTGCATTGAGTTTAGACTTTGTTGTTTGTTGTTTTTGCTTTCCAGCGAAATTTGGCACTGTACAGTGGCTTGGAAAAAAATAGCTTTGCTTTTGCGTATAAACAAACTTGGTGTCTTTTTCACGCGAAGCTGACACTTCACTATTATTAAGTATGTAAAAAATACGAAAAAATGTAGTATCATACGGGCTTAATGGAATAACACATGCAAAACCATATTTCGTTCAAAAGGAATGAAAAAAATAACTCGACGAATTTGTAGTTAGGGCTTGGTCATACACAAATTTAATTTAGATTTGGCTATGGGCTTGGTCACACGCTACATCACATTAATTCACAAACAGGGCCATTTAGGCTCCGCCTGTTTTCTGTAATGAAGGGGCAGGGAAAGTTCGAGTTGACCGTCTAATTTAGGTAGTCTATGGTAAATGTTTACGAATTGACATTTGAGGAAATATGTTAATCTATGTTTGTCAATGGTGTGAATAGTCAATATAAATAGTCTGCAAAATACATGTTTATATTATTAAAAGGAATAAATAATATATAATAGCTGAGGAAATGGATAAATTGACAACAATAAGTGCAACATTATTTATGGCCGCGGACGTCTTTGCCATCGTAAGTTTGGCTATGCCTGATTGGATTGTCACGGAAGAAGCAGGTATATTTTAATGTATTGTTTGAAATTTGACTCATAGTTTATTTATTTTTCTGAAGGCGACATTCGACTAGGTTTGATGTGGACATGCATGACTTTATATAACAGGCCACAGGTATGTTTTACGCCTGAGCTGCAGATTGAGTGGCTGCTAGCATTGGTTTGCATTTTCATCGGGTGCATTTGTGTTACTACCACAGTAATATTATTGGCTTCTAGTACTTGGGACCGTAATGTTATTCCCTATGCAAGATGGGTTGGATTTACAGCAATGGTTTTATTCTGTTTGGCCGCTGTGATTTTCCCTTTGGGATTTCACATTGATGAAATCGGAGGACAAGCTTACCAGCTTCCAAATACCTATAAGATTGGAATTTCATACATTATGTTTGTTTTAGCTCTCTGGATAACCGTAGTTTCGGAGCTGTTTGCAGGCAAAGTGTGTTTACCTCATTTTTAATCAACGCGAAAAACAAGCGTTTTATACAGTATTATAAATATTTAGAGTAACTCGAATATAAAAGTGTTTAATTATTACTCGTGGCGAATCAAAATAAAAGTGTTTTATAGATTGGCTAGCTTTTCTTTTGACCAATTATAGCATCTGTGAATACATGTGAACTACCTTAGCATGGACGTAGAACATATACGGCGTTTATATGCAGGATCAAGTTGAAATTTCGATCTAGATTTTTCTGGCCACCGATGTGCATAACAGTTTCTACATTAACACAGCAACAGCGGCTTTGACAACTGTAGGAACATTTTTTAAACCAATGCTTTTTAATAGAACAGAACACAGCAACTTCAACGTTAGACCTAAGTTCTAAATCTGGGGTTCAAATTGAAGTTGTTGTTGATTTTACCGTGCTCAGTCTGTTGCGTTGCATTGAAAAACATGTGTGCTGTTGTCGTTGCTAATGTGTGATGTGTTTCACACTACAGCATCGCTCATTTTTTGTCTGCTGTTGAAGTTGCTGCTGGGTGTTGCTGTGTCAATGTGTTTCTACTATTATGCAAGTATGGGACAATTAAGACTTCGCCTATTTTAGGAAATGTGTAGGCAGAGACATGTGAAGATGGCTGTCTAAATTAGTTTGTCAGCGGTTTAGACTCCGCCTGTTTTCGGAAATCAGTCGGCTGGGAGAGTGCGAGGTAGTCCATTTCGAGAATCTTCTCGCTATCCTATAAGTTTGGACACCAATGAGCAAGAATGGGTTAGTGATTTTCCCTGTTCGTGATTTTCACTGATAGGGATTTCACTAACACATTCTCGCTCAGCAGTGTTCAAAGCTTTTAGGTTAGGGAGAAGATTTTCGAGGTGGACTATCTAATACAGGTTATTTGTGGTCTATGACATCGTACTCAACTCATCAAATGTCAGCTGTGTACTAGAAAATATTAAGTAATATATATAATACTTCAATCTGGAACTGTTCATTTTTTATTATAAATTGGTTTAAAACGTGTCTAGATGGCAACTTCTTCAACGTACATCAAACAGTATATAACAGAGGAAAAAATTTCAAGCGAACCATGGCCTGATGATGCGGTACTCTATCAACCTTATGAAGCGGAACAAATTCTTCTTGCCGAAAATGCAAGTTGCCTGGCAGTCAAAGCTTACTTAAAAATGTGCAATATTCCCTTTACTGTTCGCTCTTGTGCTAATGCAGAGTTCATGTCTCCAGGTGGTCGCATGACTAAGTTGCCTTTTATTAAAGCAGGTGCATTTATTGTTGCTGAATTTGAACCTATTGTGAATTTTGTTGAACAAAAGGAGTGCGCTATAGGTCAATGGTTAAATGAGGACGAAAAATATGATTTGCGTTCCTATGTGTCCCTTGTGGAAAACATTTTCACTAATGCAGAACTGTACATAAGCTTTTTGGATAAAGAAGTGTATGAACTTGTTACTGATCCCCGCAACGGATGTGTATTCCCATGGCCACTAAATGCGATTCAAAACATCAAAAAAAGAAAACATGTTTTGAAGCAATTGCAAGTTTATCAGTGGAGGGACATGGATCTAGGAGATGTTTTGCAAAAAGTTGTAAAATGTTGCGAAACACTCACAAGCAAACTCGAAGAGAGCAACTCTACATTCTTTTTTGGCGATAAACCTACTGAATTGGATGCAATCACTTTCGGTCATCTTTTTACTATATTGACAACAAGACTACCTAACAATCAACTAGCACAAAGCGTACAAGGTTTCAAGAAATTGGTCGAATTTTGTCAAAAAATAGACAATATGTACTTTCAAAAAAAAATATAAAATTTGTCCATTATAAATAAACATACAAATGAAGAGTCCACTGGAAAAACGTCCTAAGTCCATTTGTTTTGATTTCACGAATAACGAAAAAAAGCTTGAGTTCGTTCTTCCGTTGCATGGCATATCGTTTCGATAGTAATTCTTTTAAGTATGTAAACATATTACATCAGAAAGTAATAGGAGAATACGACAAGATGGCATAACGAGCACAGTTCTGATAAAAAAACGTTTTTCGAGTGGACCCTTCATCATGTAGGTATGAATATGTAAATCAAAAGTCGGCTTTATTCTATTTAAATGAAATATATATGAAAATGTTCTAACAAAAATTGACAATTTTATTATGTATTCCAGAAAATAAATTTCTCTTCTCATCCAGGATTTGTTTCCCTTTAATACTGGAATAAATCAAATTGAAATGTATAAAAAAATACTGTACATAAATACATAGAATAAAACAAGACGTCATAACGAAAATCATGCACTAATCCAATCTTTTTTTATTTGTTTGAAATACTTGTGAGGATCGTATATACTGTCCGAAAATGTTTAGTATAAAAATATAAATCCTAACTATTTTTTATGTTTTAATGAAAAAAATAAAAAATAACGTGTATAATATATGTAGACACAATCATTGCTTGTCGACTTTGGTTAAAGGAACAGACAATCGGTTACGTAATGAATGAGTTTGTTGATTATTCCTGTTTGTTTGTCCGTTTAATAACGTAACATTCATTGTTGAGATTGATTGACGCCGAGTTATAAGTCGCCTTACAGATTGTTGTTTTTCTGCTAGTAGTATTCCTGACTTCTGCTGTTGGGTAATATTTTTTTGTTTGCTTGGCGATGAATCTAATTTGGAATAGAAATTTGTTAAAAAAAAAAAAAAAAATTAATTCTACAACCTAAAACTTGCATACATATGTGTATTGATAACTAATTTATTATTTTTAAAGATTTTATATTGCATGTACATTTTTTAAATGACGAATGCCATTTAGAAAACTTCAAATGTATATTAAATGCAAGGAATTCGGTCTCTATGTTGGGCTTCTTCACTAGAGATTTTCATGTTATATACGAGTTTAAAACACAGATTTTGTGGTCCTTTAAAGGTATTGGTGCGCAGAGTTTTAATGAAATACTTTTGTTAACTTACATCATATTGTTAAGACACAAATAATTTAAGTTTAACTAAAGCGCACCTTCGAATAACTAGTAATTTCGAAACAAAACATCATTTTATTCTTTTTTATATGTCCATATCTTAACAGTCTTCCATATATTTGTTCATACACGCATTATGCATTTGTTTGCTTTATCAATTTGTAAGCGTGATTCTATTAAAAAAATAACACTTGATTTCTTTCGATTTCGAATATCATAGTAAAGGCCTCCTTCGTTTTTTTTTTTCTTTTTAATTTAAGATCCTTTTTTAATATTTTACTCGTAATTCGATAGAGATAGATAGATATACGCTAAAAGCTATATCACGAAAAGGAAAAAGAATTACATGTTATAAATAGGTAATTAAGTTATTTTTTCTGCATCATCGCATGTAAATTCGATTACAAATCGTCTGGAATTGAAAAATAAAAGTTTCATTTTATTACGATTATATCTATTTATTAAAATGAATTCGTATGACAATGATGCATAGCTTTATGAGGGTGAAAATGGTTTCATGTGCTATTAAACCTTTATAACAAAGAATTATGATTGAATCGATCTACATAAATGTATTTATGTTCAAAATTATATTGTTTGTAAGTTTTATGAGAGTTAAAAAAGAAAATAATAATAATAATTACCTTTAATAAGTGATAGTCTTCTCTTCAGGGAAGTTTTTGTTGTTGAAGGTTCGCTTATGTCTTGTATTGTACCATTGGCTTCATTTTGTGTTCGTTTGTCAATTCTACTGGCATAATCATTTTTAGAAACAGCACTTTCGTTCACATTCACTGCTGCATGACTTTGAGCATTTTTAAAAGAGTTCTGCGAAAAACATGTTTTATTTGTCGGCGTTGTTTTTGATTTTGGAGGTTTCATTGCTTTTGGTGTTTGACTATTTAATAATGATGTCGAACCACTTCCTGGTGGTATCTTGCTATCTCCTGTCTTTTGTGGACTTTTTAATTTCTGCTCCACTTGTTTGTGTATGCCCACATTAAGCCAAAAATCTAACTGACTTTCTCGTGACTCTGATATAAGTTTTTGCCCGTCTGGGTATTTACTTAAAATGCCTTGAAGTTTCTGAATTGTCTTATATAGAGTCTCTGGTGACACTAGTCCATAATCAAACAACGAACACATATGTAAGATAAAATTTCTGTACAAGTTTTTTTGAATAATTTCGCGACCTTTAGCATCCAAAAACATATCACACGCCAGCGGCAGTTGGCAGTCCCCTACATAGCCATGCTTCATAACGTGTAGATTCCAGAGCTTCATAAGTTCCTTTTCACCTTCGTTTACATCTGAAAATTCGTCAATCATTTGAATTGTTTTCTGGCGCAGCCAAAGCGGGTCACTTTCTCCTTCCGAATCAATATCAAGTTCTTTTGGATGAACAGGGAGGCATGTCTCGGTATGATGATATAATCTAGTTTTTTCCCTTGAAATAGCATTGAAAAAAAAAAAACATAATTTTTATAACTTACCGATTATGACCCGTTATGTATGGTCTCTGATTTGTAATATCGTCTTCATCAAGCACTAGGAATTCATCCAGACATGTCTTTTGTCTACGTGGTCGACAAACTAATAAATTTGTTACGGACGTCCGCCTTACAGGTCCACAAGTCCTCGCAAAGGAACATCCAGATGGGCCAACTAAATCATATGGCGATCCAGCATATGACCCATCATAAGAATCATTAATAGTCACGTCTATTCGAGCACCCAAGCCTGCAGGGTGATATGTAAAATTAAATCGAGCATGGCAAAGTTTCAAGTGCTTTAATAAAGCATATAATCGCAAACAGTCGAGTCCACACCATGGACATACGACCTCCTGGGTGTATTCTGTTTGCTGCCGTGTATTGTTACTATAAATAAAGTTGTAAACGATTTGTAGTTTTTCTTCAACCATTATTTTTGCTTTGAATCCATTATGATGTGTACTTATGAAATTGTTATTGTAATTAGCGGAGGGACTGTTGCATACATTATTTATCATATCAATTACTACATCGTCACATACATCTTTAGCGTCAATAAAACTTGAAATTGAAACATTTGACCAATTCAAGCGAAATTTTAGCATAGGACACTGATTAAAAACTTCAAATTTTAGAGTGACAGGAATATAGCTATCTGGCAGTGATTCCCACGTCCTTTTTTTTGGAGAAAAACACTTCAGATTATTTGATGTAAATTCTTGAAGTGCTGCTTCGTACTCTCCTTCACCTATACTTCCGCAATTTTTCTCAAAGACAACTAGCTCACAGCCAAAATTTTTGGAGCAAAGTTTAGTTCGTTTTGATGGGATATCTAGTGAAATAAATATTAAATTAATTTATTTATAAGAACGTACAAATACAATACCATCGTCACTTCCTAAACAAGAATTATTAAACATAGGTAGTACTTCAATTCTGAATAACACTTTATATATAGTGTGCTGCTCACTTAAGGGACGCAATGATTGCATCGGTATGCAGACAGCCGCATACTTTTCTATATCAGATGGGGGATTGATTATTACGCTAGAAATGTGTGTCTACAATCGTTTGAATAAGGATTAGTACTTGAATACCGTTAGAACTTCGAATATACATACCATGACTTCTTGAAAATCGGAAGTACAATCCTTGCGCTTATTTTTGGTAATTTTATACATTGTGGTATGGACGTTGACCATATCGCCTGTTTTCCATTCACCAGTTTCACCGTTTTTATCAAAGAGGCCTATAAATACAATGTTTAGGTAATTACCCACCGTGTCGGTTTTGTGGGAAATCGTATCAAGAATTGTGTCCACTTTGAATGCAGAGCGCTTTTTGTTGTTTCGCGACATTCGGTCCTTCATATAACTTAGAGTACGGTTTAAGAAAATTGGCTACGATAGGGAACACAATCAAAGTAAATACAAATACTGTATTGCAGAGTCTTACGCTTGTTCCATGGCGATTCCGCAGAAACCTATAGATTTGGGTTGGTTCTGCAATAAAGGTAAGATTTTCCATAACATTTCTTCTAAAGCAACCAAAACATCTTACTTTCAAACGCCTGCAAAAATAACTCCTGATCGGCTTGTATGCCACTTAACTTGGATATTTCCGCGTCTCTTTCTCGTTTTTTCGGTGGGGGCATTTTTGTTAAAATAATTATAGCCCAGTAATATAATTTACGAAGAGAATGCGGGAAAGACAATTACTTTTCTTTGATTATTTGAGTACATCTGTATGACACAATTATAGCGGCGCGAAAAAATAAATGACAGTTTGATGACCATTCACCTTGTTTTTGACAACTAGGACGCAGTTATGGTTCAGGTTTGGCAGTACCTAAATACACAGCATTGAATGGGTAGTACTTGGTACTACAGTAGGCATCAAAAATAGTAAAAAAGGCGAATCTTAAAACAAAAACCATTTTGCAAAAACAAAAGAGGTCATAATTATTATTATATTTTTTTATACAAAAATTCGGTCCAAAAAGGCGAACAAACCATTTAAGGCAAACAACTGAACATTTTACTATTTCTAAAGAAGAGCGCTTAGTTTATCTTTCTATATATTATATAACAAAAAATTAAGTCCTAATTAGTTTCTGCGAAGAAATGAACAAATCACTGATTTGTTCACGAATACTTTTTGCGAACTGTCAAATTGTATTCACATTCCACTAAGAACGCAATCCATATTCGCGAGAGTTTAACCTCAAAATTAATGTTTTCTTTGGTAAATTACAAATGAAATTCGCTGATTGCGATAAGATAAAAAAAAAGTTGCTGGCAATGAAGCGTCCAAATTTTCGAATAATCACTCGTTCGTAGACTCCGCTTATCTGAAAATACCCAGTTAACTGAAAAACAAAATTTGTTACGCAAAAGTTTTTCCAGTTTTCCGTAGTTCGCTTAAAAGAAAATACCGCTTAAATGAAACAGAACTTGTGGAAAATTGACATTTCAGTTAAGTGGAGTCGACTGTACTACTTTTTAAATAGCAAAGACTATCAATTTCCACTGTCACTAAAAAACAGACGTTTCCGTTTTAACAACGTTTACTTATGTCTGTTGGATGTGCTCTCGAATGGAATAAAATCATCTGGAGATTTTTTTACGTTCTTCTTTCCCATCATCTTTTCTCCTATTAGTACATAATACTAACCCTAGTTTTCACAAGACGGCGTATCCTTTGATGTGCTTTCTGAAGGTTGTGTTCTTAGGTTGTGGAATCTATTCATCCTAGGTGTCACAATATCTTAGTTTAGAAGTAACTTTGCCGTTAACTCAGCATGGTGAAAACTTACAATTATTGTGTTTTTTGTAAAATTTTAAAAGATATATACAACTATATACATAAGATATATAAAATATATATACCAAGCTTATTAGCAAGCATGTTTTATTGTATTCATGTGCATTTTAACGATTTCGAGCTTACTCTTACTCTGAAAAAGTAGACCCAAGTTTACTGGCAGTCAATCGTGGCCTAGATATATACATATATAGGTATAATAACGTGCCTCTGAGCTAGTTTAGATAATCAATATTAAATATATCATATATAAACAATAAAATACATATCCGGAATATTTACGGTATTAACACCCACTTTAATTTAATATAACTGTATATTTAAGGTTTCAAAATAAAGTAACAGATCATTTCTAACATTTATAGAGTTTTGAAATCACGTCCTTATTGCATGTGCAGTAGAAGGTACTTGTGTCACAGGTGATTACTTATAAAACAAAGGAGGCAACTCCTCCTGTTCGCACCCTCGCTAGAATTATGGCTGTTCCATAAGTTTACAAAAATATACATACAGTCCACCCAACCGTGGAACAAACTTTCAGTATTGCCACAAAGAATTATAGCTGTGGGTGGGAATCCAAAGTCTTAGCATCGATGCAAAGGCAAACATGCGTGTTGAGAGAAGTGCCACAACCCACATTACTCGCGCCCATCATCTAAAAAAAAAAGAACGAAACGCGCAACACATTAATTTAGAAAATTAAAAAGCTTCTCTGGCTGACGAAATTGACTTGGGAGGTGCAAATCTCACCGATGACTACATAGTTTGCATCGCTCTGTTCTCAGTTTATAAACCACATCGGCTGGTCGTGCACATGAAAAGCAGTCAAACAATTTGGTTTCTTTATTAAGTCAGAGGAGTTTCAATAAATATAGATATATTTTAATCGGCTGTAAAGTTGATTCGCGAGTTTAATAGAAATTTCAGCTATAATCGTTTAATGGGTTATAAATAAGAAACTTTTCTTCGCAAGTAGTACAAGTCCCCAAGCCGGCATATATGAGATTATAGAGTAATTCCAATCAAAACCGTTTTTTGGCATCTAAAACATTTATAATAAAGACAACAAAAATAAAAATATATTTATAGATGAGTGGCTAAGATTTTCAGTGAAGAAAATATTACTGAAATGTATAAATAAATATATGTATTTCAATAAATGTGATTTTATATCAAAAAAAAAAAATCGTATCGGGTATACAGCCATTAGCTTATATATTCATGTCGTTTGTTCATTTTTTTTTTTGTATTAAATATATAAACAATAAGCCAGTGCAAATCGCCAAGACCAATAGCCATTTAAATAAATCCTGGGAACACACACATGTTCTTTTATTTAAATGGTATGCTTTGGCGCCATAACACTTCAAAACACATTTTGTTTTCTAATTTTGTTTATTTTTTTCATACGAGTTTCTATTGGGTAAGGTTCTAAAGCTACTGTATAAAGTGTGCAGCTATTTATTTTAATCACATCCAAAATATACATAGTTCGTTTACTCGTATCTACCTATACATATGTCGTACTTCTGAGTATATCACCGATTACTATAAAACATACTTGTTGCTGAGTTGATCATGTGAAATAAGTTATTATATTGATCTAATATATGACGTTGAGATAAAATATGTACTATTGACATAAATTCCAAAGCTTTAAAACTTTACAAAACTCCGGGTAGATTAAAGGGCTTACTCCCGCATTTAAATAGACAATACAAATAGTCATAAGCAAATTTTATTAATACAGTTGCAGCAATATGTGTCGTCTACTACAACTAATACTCAACTTTCATCTGGCGAATGGGGTAGAGCATCAGCATTGCTATCTATTTGTAAATTAATGTTAATTTTTAGGCAAGCTACATTTCTCTATGCCTTACATCCATTAGCATTACATACATATGTGAAAATATCGGCAGTTATTCAAATTCTTTCCAATTGTTTAATTTCAAAACGATCATTTTTGCGTTATTTAACATTAAAGAATTAACGATATTCGAGTATTTCATTTGATGTATGAGATATTTTAATATTTTAATCACACAAAATTCAGGCAGTGCTAAAATTCTTTTAAATTACTACCGTGAAGTGGTATGTTATTTATATGTACATATATATATACAATAGAAGCTGAGGGTTTATCATTAACGGCTGATCCAAGTGACAGTTTTTTTTTTAATGAATATCGTGTTTAAAACGTCTATACCATTAATGCCTTGTCCAAATTACTGGTCAAATTTTGAATGAAATTTTAAATCAATTCAGTTTTTGATGAGAAATTGTGTTTATAAACTCTGTAGATGTGAAAAACAATTTAAAGTTACATATATCAAAGTTTAGTTTAATTAATTAGATAATGTGACCAGAACTATGGAGAGTGTTGGCAAAGGTATGTTTAATGTCTATATTTTAATTTTGTTGAGCTAAAATATAATCTATATAATTATTTTTAATGTCCAATCTGACTGACGCCAAATTTAATGAAATAAATATGCTTAAATATGTTTGTGAAAATAAGTAAATATCTTATCATAACTTCTGATAATAATCTTAACTACAAATGATCTAACTTATTTAGTTTATTAAAGTATGCAGAGAGAGTTTAGCTGTAGTATAGGGACATTTTAAGGTTTTGTAAACATTCTTTACGTTGGTCTTGAAAATATACATATGTAGTATCTATTTTTATTCCCCATGTCTGGATAAGAGGCTTGCACAAATCGATGTCCATGTTTTACCAATTTTGTGTACAATACTGATTTCACCCTTTGCCTGGGCGGAAAAATTCACATTAATTAATTTATGGATTTTTGTTTCCCTAAAATAGATTATGTGTACACAATTCAAAGGAATGCTTCCCTATTGAAAAGGGCTGAAAGGTCTGTAGACGTGTCATACATATATATGTACCTATTTATGTATAAGGACATTTTTTTTTTTTTTTTTTCAAAAGTATGTGTTGTTGACTTATTTGTAGGTATTACGACGAATATTTTTATTGAATTTTTTGTCTAGCATACGTTTTAGCTGCCGATTTATTCGAATAGTAAATGTACCACCATCCACAATAAATGTTAGACAAAGCTTAAGTTGTAAAGACAATCTCGGTATAGTCAATAAAAAGAATCTATCATTATGAAAAGTGATATAGCGGATATGTTGAATACATTTTGTTTCTCGTAAACTGTTCGTATATACTTGAATTTATTTGGTTGTCTATATCTTCATGAATGTTTAATGTACAAAATTATAAAAAAAATTCCACGACTGGGTTTAACGTACTCGCACCTACAGTGATAGTTTTGAGCTATCATTATTTTAACTTACATTCATATAAACAGATTTTCTTTTTTGTATGCATAGAGTGGTGGTCAGAGAAATGGATATGGGTATACAGAAAGCGAAAAAAATTGAGCACAATACCTTATTTTGGACTTTAACAAAAGTGATTCTAATATAAAATGTTAACTAAATCGTTTGAGGCGTTTCGAACAGCTGATTTCTTTTTAATTTCGATTGACAGTGGTGGCTGCTGATTTTTTAAAATATGGGTTGTTATTGATAGTATGGTAGAGCGCCTGCAACTGAAGGAACTGAGGAAAGCCTGTGCACACATTTTTTCTTTCACCCTTATGCAATGGTTACACTCCCCTTATAAGGGTTTCGCGTTTGTACATTCGCATTACAACTTCTGTGTAATACTTCGAACTATCTAGCGGGCTGTCCTTCCGGAGTTTCGGAAAGCAGGAGGCACCTCATTCACGTAGACGTTTGTATCCATACTCCCACTAGTGACTCTACTTCACCCACCAAATCACTCCTTATGATTAAGTGAGAAGTTGCCGTATCTAAAGTTACCGTAAATCTGTCGAGATTGATTACTGTTCGACTTGGATCGCCTTCTTTTTGAAAAATTTCTATGTATTTTTAAAAATAAAATAATCTAATTTTAACATCTTCCTATACACCTCATATTTTGGACCACGTGCCTGATTTATACCTTTACATATGTATTGTATGCGGAGTTATACATGTGTATATTTTTTTTATAATAGAAGTCATTCATGATTCATAACGGAAAGTTTATAACAGAATAAGAGATAGAACTATACATCAGAAAAATCCCTTTATAATACAGAATTAAATAATGTTCTTTAAATTCCTCATACATATATGTAGATACTTTTTTTTAAAATGAATGAAGGAAATTCGTTCATTGCAAAATTCTAGAGTGGCGGTAAAATTCTCTCAGTGGGACCTAAAATTACGAAAAAGAACTCGAACGAGTGGAACAAGAAATAGTTGAAAGAACACTGATTTGAAAATTTTCACAAGCCAACCCAAAGAAATTTCTCTCTTCTGTGAAAAACTTTGAAAATTCTCCGTACTCGAACAACTTTTCTTAAAAATTCGCTGTTTTATAATAGCTAGTGGGAATACCGGCGAATGTATAGAACTGGAACAGAGACATATGAGCTTAATTTATAAATATTTGAGTTACAAAAAATAAAATATAATAATAAAAAAACTTATCATTTCGCGCAATGGTATACATATATTTAGCTAAACATTTTATCACGTCTCCTTTTTAGCGGAAAATGCCCATTTGGATGATTTGTATACACGATATAGGCAAAGATTGCGGAAATCGCTTTTCATATCTGGTCTTTCGATATCTCTTGTAGCATGTATATTATCTGTTATATTGGGCTCCATTAAAGATCATGTTAGTAAAAAAAAAACAACAAAAAAAAAATCAATAAGTAATGTTTGAGTTGCAGAATGTTTTACACACATGTTTACTATCTATTGCGGCTCTTGTTTCCGGGTGCATCCTTACGGCTTTACAATTTCCCGCTGTTTTGAGTTCACCCGTCGCTGCATTAGCATTTGCCGTTTCAACGACCTTTTCCTTGGGTACAATTGCTGCTATTACTGGGGAAGTGTTAGCACCACTTCCGCTTTTTGCAGTATTTCTGGTAAACAAAATTAATTTAATTTTATACGATATTAGTTTACTTGAATTTTTATCCTTAGGGTATTCACACCATGCTACCAATTTCATGGCCAGTCTCATTGGTGCTGGCGGTATTTATGACAGTTATCCATGTTGTTTACAAAATAGGAATCAGTCCGGATTTTTCTCCTGATCTTGAAATGGTTAGTAGGATATAGATAACATGGCTGCCCACCTTTAAAAGATTGTTAAGTTGATAACATTTGACGCTATTTTAGCTCATTGGTGAGATAATCATGCTAGCAACTGCTTCGGTGTCTGGTTTGTACTACCGCATAATGTCTGATGCCGCTCATAATCGCACGGTTGATGGAACACGCACTGGGATAGAACAAAGAGTGAAGTTGGAATGTGAACGAGAGCAGCAGGAGCAACTACTACTAAGTGTTATCCCTGCTTACATCGCTGCAGAGGTAAGATAGGTTTGGAAATGGTTCAACCATAAGAGCATCGTTTTTCAGTCATAACTATAATTGATCATTATAGTACTTCACACCGTTCATTTGTCTGCAGGTTATACTTTAAGTCCTGGCCGAAGGGTATATTAAGATTAATACATAGTTTGTAACATCGAAATATTAGACATAAACCCAATAAAGTATACATGTACATATGTATATAAATGATCAGTATCAGTAGTAAACATCCTTTAATTTCTACTTAGACTTAAAAAAAAAAAACTGGAAATGCGCTTGCACCTAATTTGTATTTACACCACCGCACTACCAATTCAGATCGAAATCTCAACTCTATCCTAGCTCGATCCCCCAACTCTGAATATTAATGTAGTAACAGTTACACATGCATTTTTCTAACTCGACCCAGCTCTGTTAGCTAAATTTCAAGGCGGGTTGAACCTAACGTTGTTAATTCCTCTCGAATAGAGGAAATAAATTTAATTTGGTCAAGTTTGGACTGTTGTCTGAGCTGAGCTTCTAGATGAAGCAGAAAGTTGCTGGATAGTTAAAAATATTTATGGAAATGTTGGCCGTATTATATCGCACATTCGGTGCAATAACGACGCAAAGGCCATTTTTGTAAATGCTGAGAAATGACGTTCAAAGTTTTACCTATTCTATGAAACAACATAGTAATTACATTTTGTTGTGAACGAAAAAGTGTCCTCTTCTGGAAACTAAACACGATACAATTATGCCGTTTTTATACAAAAGAGAACTGAAAATTTAGAAAATGATGGCGTTATAAACTCTATTTCAGAAAAAATTGTATTGCGGATGTGCGGTGTATTCTTTTTTGTATTGATTAAAAATTACAGGAGTAATAGCCGGTTAAAGGCAGCAAAATCAGTAAAATCAGAAAAATTTAATACATTGTAGTTGAAAACGGTTCTAAAAAGTAGGTGGGACAGAAACAGCAAATTCATCGAAATCTGCCCAACTGTTTGCGCTGGAAACCTACAGTTTTATTATATTTATAGATTGAGATTAAATATATTTTATGTTTCTTCAGGTTAAACGAAGTATAATGCTCAAAATGGCCGATGCTTGTCAAAGAGCCGGTGGACAAGCTAATTCGGCTCGATTCCATGAGCTACATGTTCAACGGCATAATAATGTTTCTATATTATACGCAGACATAGTCAATTTTACACCCCTGTCAGAACAACTGACCGCTAGTGATCTCGTCAAAACTCTGAATGATCTTTTTGGTCGATTCGATCAAATCGCACAAGTGAGTACCATTTTTGTTTGTTTTATATGCATGATAATTTTACTTGTTATTATGTTCTAAATTTTTATATTTTAATATGTTAATAAACATTTAATATAAAAAAAATACCTCTATATATGTTTAAATTTACAGGAAAATCAATGTTTGCGAATTAAAATTTTGGGAGACTGCTATTACTGTGTATCAGGCTTACCAGTTTCAAGGCCGCAGCACGCAGCCAATTGTGTTAACATGGGCTTGCAAATGATTGACGCTATTAGGTACTAAACAAAATATCTACAGATTATGCCTTTTAATTTACTTATATGTAGTATGTTTATAGGCACGTCAGGGAAGCAACTTCAATTAATGTTGATATGCGAATTGGTATTCATACTGGTAATGTACTTTGCGGAGTGCTTGGTCTCAGAAAATGGCAATTTGATGTATGGAGCGATGATGTTACTTTGGCTAACCATATGGAAAGCGGTGGTGTCGCTGGGTATAATGAGTTCAAAAATAGTTAGGCTACAATAATTTAATTCACTTTCAAACAAATATAAAAGGTTATTGGATTAACACAATTTTATTTATATTACGTTACTACTTCAGGCGAGTTCACATAACAAAACAAACTCTTTCATATCTTGATGGTAAATTCGAAGTAGAATCGGGTAATGGGGGCTCTAGAGACTCATATCTATCTGACCATAAAGTAGAAACATATTTAATAATCCCACCGAAGGTACGCTGTAATTGCTTTCCCAGCATCAATTTTATATACATACATATGATTCTTCTTTTTATATTGATATTAATAGAAAAGTTATAACCTACCAAGAGTTGTAGAAATTTCAACCCCGTCATCCCCAAAGGAAACACCGAATCAATTGCGGCTGAATCAAATTTCAATTATAGAGACAGAAGATGCGGATGATATAACCGGTGACGATCCCCGCATTTCATCAAACATTGAGGAAAACACAAGCATAACACCCACTTCGGACCGAATAAAAGGCAGCGATGAGCTTACTCCATTACGTATAGATGAAACTATTAGTAGCGGAAGCGAGAATCAGGTTGGGTGCATAACAACTGAAATTGGAACGAAATCATCCCTTTCACTTCCAATTGAAGCCACAAGCAGTGGAGGGGGGAACAATAGTTCAGGCGGAACGCCTACGTCGTTTGAAATTCCTGAAAAGGGAAGAAGGAAACTTTCAGTTCAAGGTAAAATATGTACGCTTCACGTTTTTTTCTTTGATATTAGTTTGCAAATTTAACATAATTTGTAAAAACAATACAAGGTTATGGTATCAAATTCAATTTAACGAAAGTTTATATTAAAAAAAACCACCTACATATGAATGTTTGTTTTTATATTTGTATACAGTAATTATTTATAATATATTTACATACTTGTTTCTTCTGCATTCTTTTTCTTATTTCATATATCTACTTATGTGCGATTAATGTAACGTGCATCAATTCCACAAATCAAAATAAGGTCTTATGGCATTTGCTGAAAGGCGGCGGTCATCAGGTGCATTTATGGATACACGAAAGCAGTCAATCACTAATACGGATAGCTTTCGTTATGCAGGCGGAACAGGTAAATAAATTGCCATACAGTAGTATTTTATATTTTTTAAGCGTAAGAAGCTATAATATTTCAAGAAAATTAATTTCTCTCATTTAGCTACTCCTGGAGGTCCACCTACACGGCATAGGCCATCATCAAAAATGACAAAGTATGTAGAATGTTGGGGAGCAGACAAACCTTTCGCCAATATAGCAGAATCGAAATTAGCTAAAAACATCGGTTTAGCGGTAAATAATCAATACACACAATAATATACGAAAAAACAAAAATTAAATGAAATTGCAAAATTAGAGCATTGCCATGATAGAGTCAAATCTGTTGCCACCAGAACGAAGATGTTCAAATTTTAACTGCTTTGGACCACCAACAGAATTAAAACCTATCACAATGTGGTATCGGAACTCTCCTCGTGAAACTATGTACCGAGCGCAGCCAGATCCTCACTTTCGCTTTGACTTGCTTTGTGCTTTCAGTATATTTTTGTTACTTGCGATAACACAATTAGTAGTGATTGATGTGTAAGTAATGGATATTACAAAAAAAAAAAAAAAAAACAGATTCTCCGAATGTCAATAATAATTTTACATTAGCAATGTGGCTTTGGTTGGTTCTTTGGGAGCAACCGTAATATCCATTGGCCTTTTTCTTTATTTGAGCAACATCCAGATCTCGGAAGATTCCGCTACTCCTACTAATGGGACGGGCCAAGTTGTCGCCAGTAGCCGTTCAATAAGATTAGCAATATTTTTAGTAGTTAATACTTTAGTCTCATCATGTTCCGTATTTAGCGTGGTAAGTATTTTGAATGTTTACAATTATTTAGTTGTAGTTAGAAACACCATTATTACATTATTACACATTATTAATCAAGTGATTTATTTTTACTTGGCAAGACTTTGTTATTTCTATACTGTTGCTCACAAAATGGAAAGGATTTAAAGTGTCTTCCTGATTCTTATTTTTCACCAATAATATCTGCCGAAGTAAAAAGCATGTTATTTAACATGTTTTGGATCAATTTCATAGTGAAATAAAGAAATATTAAAGATAGTCCACATAAAGTATAAATATTTGAATAGCTAGCCAATTAGCCATCCATCAGTTTGTCAGTGTATCAGCTACTTTTAAAATTTACATTTTAAGCGTACATATTTTCAAAAATTCGACCACTGTAAACTTACAAGAAACTTGGAAAAAAACATACCTGAGCATATATTCAGTTCCTCTACAAATCTCTTAGACATTATGTACCACCCACTTTCATTTGGGCGTTTTTTCAAAAAAAAAAAAAATATTTTTGCCGATTTTCCTAGCTTTGCTATGCAGTAAATGTTGAAAATATTCAAAAGAAAGACACGTCCGTTTTTCAAAAAGGCAAGTTAAAAAAAAGGATAGCATATCCGTCGATCCGTTATAGATGGCTTGTAAATTTTCCATACATATTGTATTAGAGTTAACATAGGAATTAATTAATGTAGACTTAATTATTAAAACGCTTTATTTCCCATAAATATC
The DNA here is from genome assembly GCA_949716465.1 of Chalcosyrphus nemorum. Taxonomy (NCBI): domain Eukaryota; kingdom Metazoa; phylum Arthropoda; class Insecta; order Diptera; family Syrphidae; genus Chalcosyrphus; species Chalcosyrphus nemorum. The sequence goes on along the minus strand of OX454334.1, from coordinate 61,860,760 downwards.
CCATAATCAACATAAATGGTTTTGTATTTATACATGTTTTTAATTTTTTTTGACATATGTAGATTTCCTTTTCCAATGAAACTGCTGTTGAGGTTCATCTGAATAATTCGCCTTCGTTGCCATATGACACAGCTCCAGCTTACTTACTCTTTTGTGCTCTTAGCTTGGCAGTTGTGTCAGCTTTTTTAAAAGCTGGATTTATTTTAAAATTGATTGTTATGATAGTAGCTGCTTTGAGTGAGGTGATAATACTCGGCAATAGCGAACTCTTTTTACAATATAATGAGTTGTATTTCGAGAGCAGCATGTAAATTTTCCTTTCAAATACAACAATCTATGAGAAACTAAACAATATTCTTATAGATTACGGCTTGAGGTGAAAGGGTTGTTGTTCCTCTTACTAATCATAGCTGTTTTACACACCCTTGATCGCCAAGGCGAGTATGTAGCGCGAACTGATTTTTTGTGGAAAGCTAAGCTAAAAGTTGAACAGGAAGAAGTGGAAACCATGCGTGGGATAAACAAGGTAATATAATTGTACGAAATACTTTAAAAATTTTAATAACAAATCATATATCTACTTTTGATTAAAACGATAGTTTAACTCCAATCTATTTGTTTTTCTAGATTCTACTGGAAAATATACTTCCAGCACACGTAGCCACACACTTTTTACATCAGGAGCGTTCCACTGAACTATATCATGAAAGCTATTCTTGCGTTGCAGTAATGTTTGCATCCATTCCAAACTATAAGGAATTTTACGACGAAACTGACGTGAACAAACAGGGATTGGAGTGTTTGCGGCTGTTAAATGAAATAATTTGTGATTTTGACAAGGTAATTCGTTGAACTGAATTTTTATTTATTTGAAAGTTGTGTTAAGCATACTACCAACACGGTGTTAGATCTATTAAATTACGTAAAAGGTTCTATACAGCATACATACATATATGTTCATATACACATAAATGCTTATTTACCATATTTATTCAACTATAGAATCTATATTGAATCTTTATTAAATATTTATATTGCACATTCGTATTCTTCCAGCTACTTCTGAAACCAAAATTCAGTGGGATAGAAAAAATTAAAACAATTGCCAGTACGTATATGTGTGCATCAGGACTTCGACCAGGAAAGGAAGATGGGACGGTAGCGGTAGGTATTAGAGTATACAAAAAAATAAATAAATAGCGTCTAGTTTATAGCAGTGCAATTTTTCATTAACCTTTATTGACCTAAAACGATTCCGCACGTTGGGAAACTCAAAACCGGGGTCGTGACGTTTATAATTTAGTGTGACTATTATGAAATCACTAGTTCCGCTAAATGTTAATTTGCGAATAACTCGATCTTGTTGCTCCCTTCGCGCAAAAGTATTAAACTACCGTCAGTCTAATGGAGCCTTAATTATTCCATTTACCCAAGACAAATAAGTATACAAACTTAGTTTTATGTGTAGATAAAGCAATTAACCTCTTTAATTCTGTTAATTTCTGTTACCAGATTCCCTGCAGTAGCTTTATACATATGTATAAGTACTTTAAAAACATTTTACTTACTAGAAGATTTTGGATTAAAACATAAAAATTTGATCACGAATTAGTAGCATTTTCTTTTGAACTTAAAAAATGGTTGAGGTAAATGCATACCTAGTTCTCGGTACTTCACGTGTTTTATTCAGGATTAAAAGACATCTGATAAAACTCCTTGTGGTTACCACGGTTATATGTTCTGTCGGAAATCAACGATGCAACAAGTTTAAATTTTTCTGAAATGTCAAAGTACAAATACGTTTTTTGCGTGGGGATTGGGAAAGCAAAACTGTCAAATGACCCAAGGTTAACTGTCTAATTTAGTTCGTCTATGATGCAGCCAACTACGGATTATCTCTACTTTATAAATAAAATGTATGACTATATTCTATTTCTGAAAGTTTGACTTATTATATCGACCTAGGAACTATTTATGATATGTTGTTGAAAAAGTCGACCATCACACGTAGACTCATGAGGCTTGGCTCTTTTTTAATTTTCATTTTCAACTTCCATCCTAAAAATTGTCCGCGACTCGCCGGCAACCCTGTTTTCCATTTCACTCGTTCTCATCTATTTACTCTTTTACACTTGTGTGAATCGCGACTCACGAGGCTACGTGTGATAACCCAGATTACGAATTGTGATAGATATTAGTTTCATATGTATTTATCTTATATTAACTTTTTTCATTCTATTGCGACCAAACCAAAGGATGAGAGAAGAACTGAAGAACATAACGTCGTTATCCTTGTAGAATTCGCTATTGCTTTGATGTCCATTTTGGATTCAATTAATCGGGAATCGTTCCAAAGATTTCGAATGAGAATCGGACTAAATCATGGACCAGTCATTGCCGGAGTTATCGGAGCACAAAAACCTCAATATGATATATGGAGTAATACAGTAAACGTTGCGTCTAGAATGGATTCATGTGGCGTCATGGGTCGCTTACAGGTAGCTATGAACTGTTTTACAACTGTTTAGAAATTACATGCATATATGTAGGTGTGTATGTATTTATATTATAAGCATTAGTTATTTGCTTAGATTATAAGGAAGTAAAACACATCACGTGCACTCGGAGCAACAGAATGGTCCATTGTGCTTTAGTTAATTGTTTTCTTACTTATAATTATGTATATGTTTATTATGCCCGTATTAGTAATAATATTATGTATTTTAGACATTTAACTTACATTTTTGTCAATTAGACCAAATGTGGGTGTTCACGAATCGCTGAGAGAGCACGCAATGCTAAGTTACCTTAACGTTCATATACATCGTGAAACCAAATGAGTTTTCGAAGGTCGTGATTTGACCCCATTCTTGAAATGTAAATCAGAAAGATAATCAAATGACATATGTATGTAAAAAAAGGTAACAAACGGGTATTTTCACGAATTGATGACGGAGCGCGCGATACCAAATTATGTTAAGGGTTATGTATATACGCTTACGTAGGTTGTAATGCCAAATGAATACAGCACGTTTACGGAGGACGCGATACGACCTCTAGCTTTTTGAAAAAATAAATTTCTGGAGCCACAGTATTAATTTAAAGAAAATACCTAAATAAATTAAATAGGTAAATGAGAAAAAATAGTGAGTGAAAATTATAATAGAAATAGTAATAATTTTATCAAAATCAATAATAACCCGTCATTCTCGGGGTTTCAATTTGCTCAAATCAATTTATGTTGTTCGATTTTGACGTTTATCTAATTTTCTTATTACTTTGAATATCGTTTATATTCGAAGGAAGTTTTTTGATTAAACACGTTATGAATAAAATCTAATCTAAACGAAGTTCGCGATAAGATTTATCTCATTTTAACTCTACGCGTATAGTTTACTGTAATATACGTAAGTCAATACAAGACAGTTTATAGAAATTATTTAATTACGAACAATTAATTAAACTTTGTAATATAACTACCCTGAGTTATCTTCGTCTTCCTATTTTAAATATTTCATTTTTTTATATGCATACATTTATAACATAATTAAATCTTATTATTTTCTATTATTATCTATTATTTTACTTCTAGACTACGGAGAACACTGCAAAAATACTTATTGATGCAGGATATACATGCGAATGCCGCGGTCCTACATATGTGAAGGGCAAAGGAACTTTAATTACTTACTTCGTCAAGACTCCTTTTGATGGAAAATTGTGAAGCAATTATTTATGAGTTTTTAAATTAAAGAATAATTTTTGTTTGATAATAATCTGCAAATAATGACATATTATTACGTACATTCATACATATGTAAAACTCCATCCCCAGTTGTCTTTTTTCCATACAGGCACAAAATAAAGGTAAATGGGTTAATGCGAAAGCAAAAAAGCATTAACCGATTTAATATGGACTATATACATTTATATGCATGTACATAGGTACACCCAAAAACTTATAAGATTATAAAGTGTTATAGTTTTAGAGAGCAATGCACTAATGTCAACGGCACTTTTAAATTTTACATTATAGGAAAAATGTTTAGTTGAGTTACGAGTATTTTTTAACATGACAAATTCGCATAATGAAGAAAATAAAATCATTCTCAAACAAACATATACATTTGTATATCGTGTTAAAACAAGGCGCCTTATACTCAAAAATTGTTTTCGCGTTAATTGTTGTTTTCTTTTTTAGTATAATACAACGGAAGTATGCCTTTGCATACTAGGAACGGTATATGATAGGTAACTCAGTTTGAGTCAATGGGTGGATAAGCGATTTTTTTTTTAAAAACGACTCATCATATTCATGTACATGTGTGTTGCATATCTCGAAGTCGAATATAATTCGTCTATTCACCAATTAAATATGTTAAAAATATTGTATACCTACATGAAATTGAATATGAAAATATATGTACCTACATGTGTAAATTTTTATGGGATGAAATATACTAGATTTTAATTGATTTTTCTAAGCCGAAAAACTAAAGTTCACATATTTTTTTTAGATAAAAATTAAAATGATTTAGAAGGTGAGAAGCATAATATTTTACCTGTTCAATGTTACTTTTGAGTTTTGTTTCCAAGCACTGTTTTAGTTTTCTGTGATCTGTAACTTCTAACACTAAGCCGGAATCAATAAGAAAAAAAGAGTGAATACTTTATTTTATTAATTCTTAAAGTAAGATCGCATGATTTGATTCAAATTTCAATTGAAAGTAGAAAAGTAGAACAACATTACGCCGGCCGGGCCCAAGAAATAAATACAACTTAATATGCGTATAGGTAAGATCCATTGCATTCAATTCATTGTTTTATTGAAAGATATAGGTTTCGCTACTTTTAATTGAGTTCAATTATAAAAATAAGATCAGTATCCGTGTATGGATAAGCTTTATACTTAAACCTTAAATCATAACATATGTATATGTATTTTTTGCATGGGTAACTTAAAAGTATTTGTTTTCAACTGATAAACAATGTGAATTTGTTTCATTAAATGTTATAATACATCTTTAAGATTTGCGTATAAACTACAATTTGTTTATATCTATAATATCGCAAGGAGAACAGTTTGTGCTTCTGTATCTTTGATACAAATCCATTTATTCTTAAATTAGTCAAACTAAAATCTACTGCGTCGTTCTAAACTTTCAACCTCTGCCCATGAACTTCGCATGTTACGAAATAGCTGAAAAGAAAATCACGTACGTACATATGAAGAACAATTTTTTTTTTGTATAAGTCAAATAAACATTTGTTGTGTAAATTCAGAAACGACAGTGTATAAGCGCCATTACGTTCTTATATTTTGTTGGCGAAGAATACATTTTTAGTATTATTTTTTTGTTTAACATTACATACGCTACTGAATTAACACTACTTTTTCGCTTAGTACATATGTATCCTTGCAACTCTTCGGTTAAAGTGTTTACATACATATACATAAATGATCTTACCTCATCAACCCAATTATTTTCAGCAAGAAGATCATTAAGGATTTCTGTTGAACCCTTTCCTGGGAATTCTTTTTGATGATCTCCAACACGTCTTGTACAAATGGCAAACAAGTTGTACTTTTCATGAGCTATTTTGTGAAATATGTCCGCTCTGGCTGCACATATTCGACAAAGAAGAATATCCTTTTTCAAGAAATAAAAATGCAACTTTGGTAATGCTATAGAGGAACTATTTCAATAGTTAATTTACCTTTTCGTAAGCTACTCTCATATCCACAGGTATCGTCTGCATGGTATTAGTGTTATACGGATGACCAAACAATAAAAATCTTACAGATATACCAGGTTGATGACATCCTCCACAATTCTTCTGATTTACATTATTCTGCCCCCATTCTGTGAATACATGACACTGTGGCCAAGTTTCTATGGACACGATAACACTGCGAGTCCACGGTGTAATAGAAAGTAGCTTTCTTTTGCAATTTTCCATAATATCGTCAATAGTTCTAACACTCGCCAAAAAGTATTCGTCTGCACACCAATAGAAAAGAAAATATTAAAACTAAAATAAATATTTTAAATCGATATTACCCTTTTCCCTATTTATTTCAGAAAGGAAACTCGGATCGAGAACTTGCGAGATCATCGTTTGGATATAAATTTCGAAATGGTCGCGATAACTCAGATAGTCTTCCATTATTTTTTCAATAAATTGTTCCGTGTCGTCAGCGAGTAATTCCGAACGGATAAATTCCACAATAGTTTCTGTGTGACTCTGAATTTTAATTCGTACCGGAGCTTTAAGGTACAACTTTTTTGTGTCTAAATTCCAAGATGCATACTGCCAATAAATAAACAAATAGCAATAAAAGATGTACATAATAATTAACATGTAATTAAATCATACCTTGGACATGTTGCGGTAAAACATTTTCCCATTCTGACAAAATGGCTCATATTTTTGCAATATACATTTAGAATCTACTTGCCATATGATTGGCCAATCATTAACTAAATCTGATCGCAAAACAATAAAATCACCAGTCTAAATGATGAACAAAAAAAATTAAAATAATAGAATTATTTTATTTTATATATACATATATACATAAGTAAGTTTCCCGTCAAAAGAGATATGAAAACTATTATATAGATGCATATTATAGTTATTCAGGGCTCGGGCGTTTGTAAAAAGGGGAAGAAGAATGAAGGAGATGTTACATGTTAGCTTTAAATGTCTGAAGATTGTCAGGACGCTTAGGGTAAGTTGGGCTTGAGGATTTCACGGTTTGCCCACATTGCAGGTTTAAATTTTGAACGGTGGAATGCAACTGGCTATTTTGCTGGAGCATTTCCATAACAATAAATAGACCTGTTTTCCTTTTTACGTGTGAGTGACACCCTTACTAAAACCAAAGCTGAGCGCCAAACTGAGATTTAAGAATATCTCAACAAAATCTTAAAAAAAATAATATAAAATAACCTCAGGGTTACAGCCGAATAAGAACTCATTTCAACTCCATCGAACGAACTCCTACCAAATATCAGAGATTTTAAATATCATAAATATTTTAATTCTACGTTTCGGGTATGATATAAAACTATATTGCTTATATGTTTTTTTGAATCGTATGTAATGTTGTGAAACGTACAGAATGAATCACTTTATGAAGCGATATTTTTACCAAATATTCTCTTCTTTTAACTGAATATATCTCTTCTTTAACTGAATTTAAAATACTTTGGAATACCTTAAAGTTATCAGCAGAATTTAGATTCCCAGATGTATTGGTAACTTCGGGTATTGTCTTGGGTGTTATGGAGTGTGGCGACAGTTTACTAGCGTTTTCATTTGCCATATCCACACTCGAAATACTGGCTTCCCTTTTTTTTGAGGAGGTTGATGCTTTGTTCCGACGAATTTTACGTTTGCCACCAAATTTTCCAGGTCGAGCATCATCACTCTGTAAAAAGAATGTGTAGGAAAATGAATTCAAAAGACAACGGGTGTCATACGTCGTCATCTTGAGGTGTCCATACCGGATCTGCATCAGAATCGGCAAATTCTTCCGGTTCATCGGGATCAGTTGTTATCGGAGTTGATTGCATTATATCATTAATGCTACGAGATTTCGCTTTTCGCAAAGATTGCTCCCGACGTGGAGGTAAAGCCAAAGGATCTAGAATAATCAAGAAATTCCTTGTCAATACTACTTTAAATGATTGCCAATACACGTAGAAGCGCAATATTACGCTTATCTTATTTATATATTTGATCATGGACCAATGGAACGCAAAAGGTGATTACATATAAGCAATAGCAAATATATGTATATGACATGAATCACTTTTCGCAGTATAAAAAAAGTATTGCCTCTTCTTTTTCATTTACAAAAAGTTGCATCTGTGCTATATTCCTATAGTTCGTTAAACTTCTAGAAAATAGCAGTTGCTTGCGTTATCATTACAAATCAGAAAAAAATAACTTCAAATAAAAAAAGAGCCTTCACAATCAAATGCAAATTTTAATAATAAAAAATATAACAGTATGTTTTTTTCTTCTTTTTAATAAATAGTATTTATGAAGCTTTTTAAGTTTTCCGCACGTTTACTATGTATAATGTTAATGATTCAGTTTCATTCTGTAATGCAAAAACGAAACACCTTAACCTTGAGGTAAATTTTAAAAGAAGCATGCACTTACCTTGATGGAAGTTTTGGTGCTGAGATTGCTGATTCTGCCTAAATTGCGAGTGAACATTTTGATGTTGTTGTGATTCGTGTGGCTGCTCCTGTGACTGATGTTGCTGCAAAATTTGCTGCTGAGAATTAGGTTGACTTTGATGATTGGCTGCAACCATACTTTGTGCCTGTGGCCGTTTTTTCGGAAGTATTTGTGTTTGGCTTATTATTTTAATTTTATTCCCATCGTTTGACCCCACAGGCACACCTGATAGGTTAGCAGTAGCAGCTACTGCAACTTCTCGCACAGGAGATGAACTTTCAAGTTCTGTAGCAGAGGGCGTTGATGACTGATTCACCTCATAAGATTTCCTCTTATTCATACTAGTGCTATCTAATTGTGCAGCTGGCTTTTGATAATTGTATTTTCTACCACTTTTTATAAGAGGTGGAGGTGATTCATCGCGTTCACCTTGTAGAAATTTAAGGTAACTATCCATGAACCCTGATTTCTTGCCTGCAACAGTTTTTTTTTCAAAAGTCGGGTAAGAGTTGACAGTTTCCCCTACCGAATGCTTTTGTATGGTTTCTTTTTGCTGATTTACGTCGCGGGCATAAAATGAATTGTTTTGAGGCTGTACAGAAATGTTCGATGATTTTTGATCTACATTTGAAAGAAAATGTAATTCATCTTCTATATTGGGCACAATAACTTTATACGCTGAACTATCTGCTATAGGTTGTGGCTGTGCTTCTACAGATGTTATTTGCTGTTGCAGTGAAGTATGATGGGCATTCTGTAGAAGTTCTTGTTGTTCCTGCTGAGAATCTTGAGCCAACGGTGTCAAATTATAAAGATTAGAATTTTGGCTCATACAAGCAGCATATTGGGTTGATACTTGTTGAGGGAATGCCGGATAATATTGAGATATTTGTGATATATGATGATTTGTTTGAGAGGATTGAACATGAGCTGGTTGTGGAATAGGGTTCGATTGTTGTGGGTGTTGATTATTACCAAAAGTTGGGACATCGGTATTATTTTCAATTTTTTGTTGCATCCATCTGTTGTTGTAATCATAAAAAGAACCATTTTGTTGCTGTATTTGCACTGTTTGCTGTTGCAACGGTTGCTGGTGTTGAATTGTTTGTTGCTGCTCCCTTGCAATATGAACCTGCGATTGAACGTTGTTTTGCTGCGATGACCGTGAATAATCGTTATTTGTTAAAAGGGTCTTCTTAGGTTGCCTTTTTCGAGGAGTCTTTTTCGGTGGGATTGGTTTTTGTACTTCTTTAACCTGAAAACAGATAGAGCAAAGCTTATAAGTGAGCGAATATTTTCTCGAAAAGAGTTAGTGAAGTAATATCTTCTTTTCTTTTTATATGTATGCATGTTTAAAATGTGTTTGTATTTGGTTTAGATCCAATAAAATATTTTGTAGGGCGAAATATTTTAAAAACTAAGCGTTACAGATTCAAACCACACCGCATTTTATCTAAAAGAAGTTGGTGGAACGTAACATAATACAAATTAATAAGCAAAATAAGAAAAAAAAGAAGATAAACCTCTTATATTAATTTAATAAATATTATACATATTTGATAAGCTAAGGAACTTGCGTGAATGTGAAACTCTAAGTTTTAAACAAAATAAAATAAAAGTGAAATGACAAAAAAAAAAAACATAAAAGAAAAAAGGAAAAAAATATACAAACCTTTGTGGTACTTTGAATCTGTGACGCTTGTGAATTATTAGCAGTCAAAACATTTTCAACAGAGTGTCGCTTGCTTTGGGTATTGTGTTGTGGCTGTGTCGACTGCAGATGTTGTTGAACTTGTTGTTTTTCTACCGCTGTTTGCGGCAAAAGGGTAGGCATTGCGTTATTAATCATTTGTTGAGGAAGTTGTGACGTCGCCACTTCGGGTGAATTTGCATTTTGTAGCACTGGTTCAATTAACGTGTGCTTTATTTGCAACGATGGAGGTAATATGTACAGATTGTTTTCTTGTGGAGATTGGACAGAGAAACACTTTTGATTATGTTTGTTATTTTCAGGTATTTTATCAGCGCTGCTACTTAACCAACAATCAGAATGTTGTGAATGATTGTGTTGGTGATGCAACTGCTGTTGTTGTTGGTGTACATGAAGGGCACTTGTTATCACAGACGAATATGCAACACCTGTTGCTGGTGAAAGAGAACTATTGTTTACACTATTTCTCCCGAAATTGTTGTTACGACTATTATTGCTACTAGCACCACGATCAACAGTTGAAACGTCTAGTGGAGTTTGAGCTTGCTGTGTTGGTGTATTTGACTTGTAAACAATAATGTGGTCTGAATTATTAGCCCCGTCATTATTGTGTACACTGTTAACAGTGGGTGGAGGCGAACCCACAGAAGAATTTAAAGACGGGCTTTCATATATCGGGTAAGCTGGGCTGGAAATTTGACTTAGAGTTTGCTGTTGGGCAGAGTGGTGACTATCGGTGGTACTCGATTTTCTTGGTGTTACCACCTTTACTGAGGAGCCTGGCAATCTATTTACCAAGGAGGCTGAACTAATCGCAGCTGCAGGAATGTTATACGTCAGTTTTCCGTCAACGAACGTGTAGAAGCCCTCTTCAGAGCGATTACTGTCTTCTGAGACTGCATGAATAATTTGATTTTCTAGTTGAAGCGTAACTTGTTCGTGTTGTTGCTCATGGTTTCCAACATAAATGAGATCTCCATAGTTTTTTGATTGACTTTTTACATGAAGATTTGTTTGCTTAGAATTGGTCACCTGCGATGGGTAGAATTCCAATAAGATTAATTCTTTTACATTCACAATGCAGAAAATTCAATTAAGTAAGAAAAGGTACATACATATATTTAGCCATCACGCAAAGAGGTGAACTTGGTTAAGTAATTAATAAGCGCTTTAATATGGTAATTTTTTAAAGCTTTAAAATAGGTAATTGAAAGCCTTGCGAGGTTTAAATTAGAATATATGACGAGCGTCGAATATCAGTATGCAGTTCTAAAATCGTAACACTGAAAACGAAAAATAAAAATAAATACTTGCCTTTTCTCCTTGGTTCATATCATGTTGGGTTTGTTGTTGCTGATGCATGGCGAGAAAAGCATGTGCCGTCATTTGCTGCGGCGTGCCAACTACTGGAGAATTCCAACTCAATGTAGTAGTAGAATTTGTACTCGTAGTCGGTGAAGGTGAAGCGCCACTAGACGATGAATTCTCTCCGTAGTAACTTGATGTTGGTATATTAATGCTTTGATTCGCCGTATAGCCAATAGCGGTAGGCTGAGAACGACAACTATCATGCTTCTCTATCGATCCAGGAACACCGATTTGACGATGGGATGTCACTGCAGACGAGGCGTAGTGTGCTGGCTTTGGCTGTGCAGCAGCTTGCGCAGCATGATGATAAATTTGTTGAAATACTGGGTTGTATCCTCCGATTGGACTGGGAGGCACAAAATTTCCACTTGTAGCGTTGAAACCTGCAATGCTTGAGTGTGCTGCCTGCAAAAGAAGCGATTGCGCCGACGAACCAGCGGCGGCTGAAATAGAAGCCAGGTGCTGGTGCTGAAATTCATCATTAGAACTTGGTGCTGAAGGGACGATTCTGTTATAAGCATAAGCCCATGGGCTTGAATTTGGATCCATTCTTGTGAAAATATATACTATATATATTTTGTATGATAGTCAGCTTAGTTTTTAGTTATTGCCTTGATTTGACATTGTGAGTATATTCTGGCGTGATCGGCCTTTAAGATATATTCGTCTTATTTTTTATTTCGTCAAATTAATTCATTTTATGCCGGAGAACAAATATAATCACATTCTCCTTTTTAATTAAATTAATATTGAAATTTGTGTTTATACTTCAAATTTCAGTGTGCTTCGTAGTTTTTTTCTAAAAACACCACTTATTCACCTCAATAACTAACAAATATTTTTTTGTTGGGAATCTTAAACACACCATTTGTACTTGATGTCTCGAACTTATGCGTTTAATTTGCGTACTTTCTTTATTAAAGTCAAGTTATTTTAAATTAAAATATTTTTTCTCTATCAAAATAAAGCACCAGCAATCCCAGTTCGACTTCGCCATTTTAATTATTTCCATTCGCATTTGAGCAACTGTCATAATGGGCTATTTTTCAGCTTAGATGTTACGCAGTAGACACATTACTGTACATTACAACGCGTCTCCATGAGACACAAATATTTCGGACTAAAATCTGACTTAGATATTATTTGAGAATTTTCCCCTAGCTGACTGTAAAATTTTCGTACGTTAGCAAAATTGACCAAAAACATAACGAATCGAAGCCATGGTTGCAAAGTATAATTCCTTTGTATTCGCAAAGTTTTGGAAGTGGCCGTACGAAACCATTCTTCTATTATTGTTCAAAATAAAAATTCTGACATTTGGTCCTACATTTTTTCTCTTCACCTAATTGGCCAATTTTATACAAGATGCTCTATTTCTAGAGTGTAATAGGCCAATTTTATACAAGGTGCTTTATTTCTTGAGTGTACGTTGTATAAGTACATGTGTATAAAGTAAAAACAAAAAAAACATAACACAGTTAGTATTTTTTGTGTTTAAATTTACCTTACGTTTCACAGAAATTTAACATCCTTATTGATAAAGATTTAGAATTTTGAAAACCTCAACAAAAATCGGTAGGGCCTTTGAAGATTTGACATTGCCATGTACCTGACATCGGACACAAGTTCGGTATAAATAATTTATTTCCAGTTTTCTGTACGTTTTTTCGAAAAGTGTCTGCATTTCAAGTCGAGTCATCTTTTGTTCGAATTTATGCAAATGATATTCCAGGTTGAAGTATTTATTCAAAATTTATTGTGTTTTCATTTACTTACATGTTTCTAGATAAAACTGGAGGTTTATTTATATATATATATAAATTACTCTTTTAAAAATAATAAAATTTTCGTAATAAAAGAACTGAAAATAAGTACAGATTGTAAGCAAAAAGTGACACTTGCAAGATAAAGTGACCTAAACATTGCAATACTGAACATACCTCAGCTTTCTCTATGTGAAAGTTTCCTATAGTTTAAGATGGGAGTTAAAACGAAAAAGAGATACATAGCGAATATACATTTAACTTTGAAGTGATGGGGACAGACCTGGGTAAAATCATTTAAGATTAATTCAATAAATTTGCTAGAATATAAGTATCAATTAAGTGCTTAGTAATGCTTCAATGTTATTTTCCCTGGATGAGATCAAAAATGTTTTAAAATGTGTAAACAATAAGTTCCAAAAAAAGTATGAACGGATAACGACGGGTTTGGGAAAAAATCAATTATATTTGCACAACAACAAACATTTTAAACAAAATTGGAACCAGAGAAACTAAAGTTCTCATCAAAGTTCACGGAATCAAGTATGCTGTCAAATATGAGTGAGGAGCCAAACAAAAACAGCTCGAGTTTGTCAAAATCCAACACGACATCAACATCTGCTGAAAGTGATTTTTTCCAATTCGAGAAATTGACTAAGGCTGACGATCGGGACAATGGGGCCGATGGAGAAACATCGCAAAATGAGAAACAAAATTCTGATTCGGCAAATAATCAAGTTAAAATGAATACAGATCCACAACTATACAGATTTGCAGATTACTTTGTGATATGTGGGTTGGATCTGGATACTGGTCTAGAACCAGATCGTTTTGCAGGTAAATGTTGTTTTTTAAGTATTTACCTATATAAACTTGTGTCTCAGACAATGCCTATTTGTACTTAGACTATTTATAACATTTCTTATTTAATTTAGTTAAAGCATAAATTATAAAATGATGTCTAAACATAAATATTATAATATAATAATATTTTTAGGAGACAATTTGCACTGCTCCCCTCTTGACAGAGCTTATAAAAGTAAGCCGCTAGCTCACTACCCTGAAAATGTTCCCTGGAATCCATTTGATTCCCATGGAATTTGCATGGTAAGGAACTTATATCACATAGTTAAATGAACAACATATTTAAGGTATTACTTTCAGCTATCCTTACCACAAGGTCTACGTTTTCGCACTCAAAAGCACAATATCGAACCAAAATTTCATTCATTTGCTACAACAAGAGAGGATGGAAAGCGCTGTCATGGATTCAGTTTAATATTTTTTGAAGAAGTCCGAAACAGAAATATCTGCAGCGCCATGCACACTTTGCAGGTTAAGCGTCAATAATTTTAATGATTTTAATCAAATTCGAATTAAATCTATTGCATTCGTATTTTAGTCGATGTTTATAACTGAGCTGTCTAATGGACAGAATACAGCAAACCTTCGCAGGATTAAAGAAAGTCCTATCAGTAAATCTCTGCCTAGACATTTCAAGGTAGCAGGGCAAGCTCCTCAATCTGCATTGAGCTATTACGATATTACTAAAGATAAATTGTACGTTGCCAAAAGTATATCTCTTATATGTCAATTTCCATACGCTTTTGCAGCTGAAATTTTTTTAAAGAATCTATACAAGTAAGTAAAAAGTAATAGATAATAGAACAATAACTAATAGCATTTTTAAAGATGTCTTCCTCGGCAACCTGGCCCCGGAATAAGTCTCGAATCCTATGTGTACAACATACTATATGAAGTAATCCTACCACAACCCGGAAAGTCAATACGAATATACTTGCCACCAGAAGAACCCCAGATGCCTCCCACCGCATTAGTACTGCAACGGCCGGTACCAAATGAAGAGCTACCGCTGTTGGATTTCTCTTTGCGTTTACTATTTACGTATCTTGGAGTCGATTGTGTTATTCAACTTTTTACATGTGTTCTATTGGAAAACCAAGTCCTTTTACGCTCAAACGGTAAAACATTGCAATGGGACAAATCGAGTAGTGAATCTTATTACTATATAATTACAGATTATCAAAAATTAATGGTGGTCGGAGAGTGTGTAACCTCGATCCTATTTCCATTCAGATGGCCTCATGTTTACGCACCTATCCTACCTGCAGCATTGAACCATTTTCTAGACGCACCGGTTCCATTTGTAATGGGACTACACGCGGACTGTGATGCTAACGCAAAAGTTGGATCAGAAGCTACATTTTGTTATGTTGATATCGACAAAAAATTAGTACAACTTCCGGAAGAAATGCCTGTATTTCCTCACAAAATTGACTTAATGGCCGAAATTATATCAGTTCTTGATAAATTTAACGTCGAGCGAGATAAATCTCATGAACCTAATATAAGAAATGGGACTGTTAGCAGCAGCCGACGGAGCGACCACGATGCTATGACATCAAGTTGCACTTTACCATCAGGATCTAGGCGCAAACAGATTATGTATGAAGCTCTAGCTACAAATGAATCCAATAGTCATCCACATCATATTGAATATCAACCATTGATTGCTCATCCAAGACTCGATCATGTGCCTAGAGTTGCAGATTTCCTAAAACGCAAAGGTGGTGTGAAATCGGACTTAAACGTAGACACAATAGATTCAATGCCGCAAAATCACATTAAATCTAAAGAACTTACTCAACCTGCGCTTACTCTCCAAGAACAATACTATCAAGATCAACGTATTAATAACTGTGTACAAGAAATATTTTTAAACAGATTTGTTCACATGTTTGCAGCCTACGAATACTTCGTCATATATCCAAATCAAGACAAAAGCGAATGGTTGTCGAATAGGGAATCCCTACAAAATTTCGACAAATCTTCGTTTCTTTCAGACCAACCTGAACACCATATTGCTTTTCTGTCTAGATTCTTAGAGTCACAAATGTTTGCTACTCTGATTGATAACAAAATTATTTCAATGTGGGAGAGTGATATTGACCCCAATTTGAAGCTTTTTGATAATCGTCTGAAATTGCTTCGGTAAGTTATTAGGTAACAAAGGTGTAGACCTTTTTGTTAATTTTTAATGTTTTTTTTAGCAAGCGTCATGGTGGCGATAGTATGATTCGGGCTACAAGTTACGAACCATGTGTGCTAAGTCAGGAAACACAACACATTCTTGAAAAGCGGCTCATATCTGTTGACATGGAAGTAGCACCGCCTAGTGAAATCCTATCAAATAGACCGGCGTATTTCCGAAGCTTTCCTATTTTAGAAAAATCTGTTTTAAATCAGGAGTGCACTTCGAGGTAGAATATTATGTGGTTAAAACACTCATGATGTCAGTTTAATTTGATTTGTTTTTTATGGATTTTTAATTTGTTTTGTGTGTACCAAGTTTTCATAAAAAAATATATTAACGTTATTTAAAGTACATATTTCGTTCTTTGAACATAATTTAAACAACCAGACTGTTTATTTACAATATGACCTAAATACTCAAGCTGTATTAAATACTTTTTTTTTAATTATTATTTGTTGGCGTTGAAGCAATACATATTTCTAAATATGATTGCTGTTTCAATAACATGCATACAACATATTATTTTTAATATTAATAATAAATTAAAATGTAAACATTTAAACGTTTGTGTCCAATGCGTAGCATATTTAATATCTCAATAAATTTGATACAATTTCTGCAAGGAGATCATTTAAATTTTCAGAGGTAACAGCTTGCGCCGCCTTAAAAATGGTACGAAATGGCGTACAAAGGATATTCCTTTGGATGGTAAACCTCCTGCTCCTAATCGGAACTCAGCAAATCTGTCTACTACTGAAATGAGTCCAGCATTGATTGCTCAGGCTAATTGGACATTTGTGGAGCGACTACTAAAGGTTTTATTTATTAAATTTATCATAATTTATGCTAGGAAATAATACTCTACAATTTTATTTGATTCAGGATATAAAAGCGAAGACAAAGCGAATGCTTCTGGAGAAGATGGGGAATGAGGCAGTTGCTTTGGGTTTAAAAGGTGATGCCCAAACAAGCGGTATAGAGGAAAATACTCTAATTGCTTCGCTTTGTGACTTGCTTGAAAAAGTCTGGTCCCACGGATTACAAAACAAACAGGGTAAATCAGCAGTATGGTCTCATCTTCAGGCTTATCTTGATTTACAAGAAACACGCAATCCTTCAAGCAGCATTATGAATACAAGTTATCCAACGCCAGGTAAATTTTATAAAATGAACAGTAACCCTAGGCGATTCCACTAAATTTTGTGTGCATTATAAATTTAGATCCTAATTGTATTTTTCAACTAAGCATACATATGTAATTTCTCTCGTTTGACTACTTGGCATTATTCCACAGCTCACATTAATCATGTTGAAATGTACATATATACAAATTAAATTAGATTATCCAAGCTTAGAAAAATACAAACTATGTATATGTATCATAATCAACATCTGTTGTATTTTCTATATATTAAACAAGCTTATAAGTTAATGTTTACCCTAATTCTACTAAGATTTTTCACATAAACCTTCAAAAAATTGATTAATATGCTAATAATATTCAATTGATAAAAAACCTTATACATTTCTTTTATAGCTTTAGCATGGAGCGTCATGAGGAAAAGAATGGATTGTAGGTTCTGTTAATAAAATATTTTCTTTTGTTTGGTTACCTTTATTATTTATTTATTTTATTTAATGGCATTGTTTTTTTGGATTGTAGGCTCTGTTCGTAAAATATTTTCTTTTGTTTGGTTACCTTTATCATTTACCTGTTTAATTTAATGCTACTGTTTTTTTGGTTTTGTTATCCATTTTTTACTCTTACAAATGAATGTAATGTATACAATGTTACTTCAGATTTGTCCACAATACGTGTTGACCCTGAATCACCACAAAGTCCCAATAGAAGTAGATCACGAGATCGAAAGAATTCAGTACCTTGTGAACAACTTTGCCCTCTTCCAGAGTCTCTAGAATTTGATATAAAGTAAGTTTCACAATACGTACACAATTAATGCGCAATTAAGCTTTATATTTAATAATTACACTTAGAAACGTTCTTGCAATGACTGACATCAAAACGCACATAGGTTACACCCGAGCATGGGTTCGACTGTCGCTAGAGAAAAAACTTCTATCAAGACATTTTCGTACTCTGTTATCTGATCAAACCCTGCTGAGATCATTTTATAAGAGATCAGCCTTTCTTAGATGTGAGGAAGAAAAGGAACAATTTCTCTATCATTTACTAACTTTAAACACTGTCGACTATTGTTCTTTCACTAATACCTATCCCAATTCAAGTAAGTGCTTGCTTATATTCTTAAGATCGTAAAATACTTATGTATAATATAACAATTTACAAAATTGTTATGCAGAACTTCCTTACCGCGTAGTAATTTTTCCCTCAAGAAAATATGGTAGCTATCAAACTTCAAGCAGCGTATGGATTCGAATTTCTGGTACATTAACGGAGACACAATGCATTCCAGTGCCTAAAGGATCACTTGAGTTCATTTTTCATGTAAGTACATATGTATATATCTTTATATAATTGTTTTGGTTTCTAAATTTGGTTATATTCAGTTTAGAAATATAGGTATACTTACTACTATGCGAATTGGACATGATAATTCTGGCCCATCAAGTAAATGGATGGTGGATCTTGTTGTAATTCGAAATGAAGTAACAGGTCATACTTACAGGTACCACAAATACATTTTTGTGAATTGTTGTAAGAAAAATTTAAGATTTATTATAGGTTTCCTTGTGGGCGATGGCTCGGAAAAGGTGTAGATGATGATTCAACTGAGCGATTGTTGGTCGGTCAACGTATCTTGGAGAACGTGGATAATATGGAGGTTTTGCAAGAATGTCGAACGCCACCAAGAGCACGTAGCCCAAGCATTCAGCGATTAGAGTTATCCTCCTCTGAACTTCAGAATAAATTGGGAAGCTGCGTAAACGTAGTAGTAAAATGGCATTATAAACCCAGCCGAGAGAGGGATGTTGGATCGTTAACGAATCTTTTATGTGGCGATGACGGGTTGGTTAAATGTTTGGAGCAAGTATTCCTATACGGATTTCGATCATCCCGTTTTTTTAGTCGAAATTTCTACATTTGGGATTTTTTGAGTAGGTTATTAGTAAATCTTTTATTTCAAAAGAAATTATATTTATTTATCAATTAGTAAAAACCAAGGAATATTTTGAAGTGAGCTTATCTCAGGATCAATCCACACTGGCGACGGATTCTGGTAATGTTATACATGGTGCAACACAGCGCAATGAAATGGCAGCTATTTGGCGGTACTATATTCACTTGCTTGATGAAATTAATGCCGCTGGTAATACTCTTGGAAAGGATGGAAAGTTCCAATTGTTCATTTGTTTAAGCTTGAGGTATTCTATTAAATGCAAAAGGAAAATTAAATAATGAGTTAAACTTTTTAGAGATCACCTATTAACCCGTGTAATTATTCCTTTGTCACTTACCAAAGCGACCCAAGAGATGTACGAAGAGGAAAGCTTTTTTAGACGAAAGGGCCTATTGACTTTTCTTGTTCATATACTCGAACCATTAGATGATTTCCATATAGTTTTAGAAAATTCTATTACTCAGGGAATTTCTTCACAACTTTAGATTCATTCCAATGTGTGCATAGAGTCAACTATCTCGAATATCTGATATTAATAATATATATACTCTTAGAAATTAGTATATTATTCAACCATTGTAATAGTCAAAATTGGTAACTTTTTTGTAGTACGTGTACTAAATTATATTAATTAAAGTGAAACTAGTTATAGACAATATAAATAAAACTTTATAATATTTACTTTGCAATTAATTACTAAACTTTCTCTCTATAGAATTCCAAAGATTAAGAATTTTTATGATTATATGTGAATATGTACTTTAGTTTAAATATAACATACGAACATTGTGCAAAAATGCAACAAACAAGCCAAATGATATTAAATAAATAAAAAAATTAATGAAGGAATAAACATAAAAATGTTATTTTCATTTAGTTTTCAATAAATTGGTCCTTACGTTAAAGTGTATTTTATGATTTATTTATCTACATGTATACTTTCTGCACCAAAATTAGCGGATTACCAAATTAATAAGAGTGGGGGTTAAATTCTCTCTGAGGAAGAAAAATCTCTTAATGGAATAAATAACCTTATGTGATATTCAGTCCCGTTTTTTTTGCTGGTGGACGTCGTCCAATACTTTCATTGTCATGGGATAAATTTCTAATCTATGTACAAGGTATTGCTACCATCTATAAATCATTTCATTTGCACTTTTATGTTATTATGTCCACCTTTTAAATGCTAGTAATGTTTTTGTTGCCGCATGCCTGTTCCCTGTTTTAACATCTTGTGCACATTAAAGGATCTCGATCTCTCTGAATTGCTCCTTGCATGCAAATTAATTTTTTGATAAACTATTTCTGTAGTGAATTTAAAGTATTTAAATTAAAATCTGTCTTAATCTTAATCTTATCCTTCCAGAACTGTTTTTCACTTTCCTTATTATGTTCGTGCGCCTACTTTTTATATCCTGTCCTAGGGGTAGATTGAGTTTGACACATAGTTTGTAACATAAAGACATATTGCGGAAAGAACCAATAAAGTATATATTTAAATTATCAGTATCAATAGCCGATTCGATTGAGCCATCTCCGTCCGTCTGTCTGCCACCAGTTTTTGGGCCTTAAATTTAGAGCTAGGACAATGGAATTTTGTACACAAAGTCTTTGAACATCGGGACAGTACAAGTGTAAAAATTTTCAAAATCCGTCCACTGACACCCACTTTCCACTAATTTTACATCAAATTTGGAAAATTTTACCAAACCAAATATGTAGATATTTCTTTAGCCACATCAGCCACATCCCCAACACTAAACCGCAAGCATTCACGATTTAAAGCAGCAATTTTCGAATTTAACTTACCATTTACCGACGAAAGTCGAAAAAAATCTTGAAATATAGAAAAATATCGATCAAATACAATCTTTTACAAATTCCGATGTATATATGTATGTATGTCTGTGGAAGAACTCTGAGTAAAACTACATAAATATATATACGATGTCTACGAAATAACCCAATATGGGCGTCTTGGACACAAAGCCTCAAAAGACAGATAAACATAATTTTGAGGTAGTACAGGGTTTTGTATATATGTACATATGATTGAGCGCCACAAATAACACCAGTGGGAAGATCATACGAAGAATTACTTTAGTCAAACGCGGTTTTATTTAGGCTGAGCAGAAAATTGAGTAACAAAGCCCTATCTCAGACCCTATAACACTCTAATCATCCTAGGCACGATGCCCTTTGTTACTTTATGAGAAAGTTCTTCGAGGGATCTTTGGTCCTGTCTAAATAGATAGCAAGTGGAGGAGGTCCAGGTCCCCCCCCGCCATTTAAAAAAAAAAAAACTGTTTTAAACCAACTGATGCGATAATTTTCCAGTATCATTTTTAACATAACAACTAGCAAAGTGGATGGCTCATATGCAGGTACTTAGAGCTCTGCTCTGCGTAGTGTAGCCACATCTAAGTTTGGACGTTGTTTTTTCCTAAGTTGTTGGTCCATTTTATTTTTTGCGAATATGAAATAAAAAAAAACGCGGTTTTTTTCAGAGTTGGAAATCCAATATCATATATTTAATAATTTAAATCTTTATATCTCAATGCGATCGGTTTTAAAAAAGTCTTCCAAGCGAAGAAAGTACGTAACCGCGTTTGACTGACATCGGTATGTATACGACTTGTATCAATGTTTCTGCAGCATTTTCTACGCAAAAGTAAAGTAAAGCACTAATTCCCATAAGAATTATGTACATTGGAAACCCGAGAATTCGCTTAAGTATTTTAGATATACCTTAATGAATTGCTTCTTGTCTTATTAATTACATATGTACTCTAATACATACGATATGTATATATGTTTTTTACAAACTAAGTAACATTTAGAAGCAATTAACAACGATAAGAATATGCCAATACATTTGAATTTCGCGATCTTAAGTAAGATTATATATTATAAGAATATATGTACATATTTAAACTTCCCTTCGACTTAAATAAATACATACATACATACATATGTGCATATGTAGGTACCCAACTAGTCGCGATACTCTGTCTCGTGACTTGTTGGAATTCATTATACACATCAATACACTTGACCTTGAACACCAAATGGCATTCAATTATCATTTGCAGTGTATTCCAAATGAATCTCAACGACCCACTTCTCCATTTTCAATCTTACTACCAACCTGTTGTATACAACTTGCAACAGCTGTACCCAAGAGATAGTATTTAGCTACCTATAGAAACATTCATAGGTATCAATCTATTGAACAAAGACTTCTGCGTACCAGTAAGAGTGTAAGAATATATAAAAATCATTATTCTATTTTAATAATACCCAAGTTTACTTGCCGCATAATAAAACTCAGCTCTGCTTTGTATCAAATGTTTTAAGTAGCAGAAACTAACTTCTTCTAACTTATATTTTAGTGCTGGTATTCACTTGAATTTTAGTTTCAACAATAAATGAACGAAACTGGTTTTTTTTTTTTTACTAAATTGTTATTAAAATTCTGATTTCAGAATACATTAGCAATATTTGAGGTAATGAACCCTAAAATGAAGAAGAAAACATGAGCAAATACTGAATATAAAAAAACCCGTATATAAATTAATTTTTATTCCGAAGATGTATGTATGTATATTATGTGCAAGCTGGTCCAATTGGCACCGAGTTGTTTTTCTAATATAAAAAACTACCTCGTACCTATGCACCTTCTGTATTCTGTTTTGATTTTAGCACTTTTATTTTTGTTGTTTTGAGTAAAGAATTGGGTATAATCGCCAACAATTGTTTTAACAACAACCATTTTTTTCCTTTACAGCAGTCTGTTCTGGATCATCATGCACATATTTATATTTTCTGCAAAAAAAAAAATAATAATTTACAACAGCTTAATTAATAATCCTTATGAATATTTGGAGGCGTTAAAATATTCGCATACAAAAGTACGATAATCCAAATTATTTTAGGTATTTTTAGTGGATTTATTGTAAAAAATTTTCCTGGTTTAATAAAGTAGTCCTAAGTTCATTGCTATACGAATTTGTATCATAGATAAAATAAAGAAATAGCGACTGAGACAACAAAACACATGACGACGTCAACAGAGGGTAACAGATATTCAACATCTCCAAAAGCTTTGCTGCGTAACACATATGGGTGGTACGGCAGCATTTTAGTTGACCACCACCCTCTTTGGTGTTAGAACTTTAGAGATATAAACTTTAGAGACATAAAATGAATCTTTAGTCGCAGTCGAATAGCCATTACATTCAGTTTGCGTGCGAAGTTGCTCTCCGATATGACTACCATATCAAGTGTGATCTTATGATATCTAACAAATACGACAAACAAAAAAAAAAAAAAAATAAATAAATAAGATGTCCGCGCACATTTATGAAAATAAGTAAAGAAATTATGTCTGAATAGCTACTTAACTGAGCAAATGCTGTACTTTGTGAGGCAAAACAAAACATTATTACCAGAGATGCATTAAATATAATTTATTAATTTACAATAGTGGAAAACGAATGTGCATAATCAATTAAAGTGAACACAGCAGAGATTTATATTTATTAAAGCAGTGAGACACAAAAAAAAAAAGAACAGAAACTTTAAGTGCATAAATAAAACTTACATACCTACTTATTTATATTAAAAGATAATTTTAACAAAGGTGTTTCGCAAGTAAAGGTAAGATGAAAATTAGTTAGCATGCATGCTTTACTACAGTATTTAGATTAAATTTAACCCTATTATAATAAGTGCGCGAATTCCAATTGTAAGGTCGAGTGCAAGAGCAATTAATCGTTACTGCTTGTATGTACATACATACATATGCATGTATATATGTAAAAAGCGAAATCAGATCTTCTTGCAGAGATGCAAAGAATTTAACAATAGCACAGCTTTATATAAATGATATTACATATCTATGTTATATCTATCTAATTTTCTTTTAAATTTATTTTTTGTTATTTAGATTAGTTTTGTAAAAGTTATATTTTATACAAATTAACTTTTATACTACATATGTAAAAACAAATAGATTTGTAGAATAAGATAAAAGCCCCGAGGATTACAAATGTTTAATAGTTTTTATGTTTGATTTGTTTTCGTTCTTCTGCTTTCATTGGAATTTTACGACTGACGGTGGCTAATTAAAAGTCCTTGATTGTGAGTTGCTAAGGTTTCTTCTTCCGGTACTAGGTTCACAAAAGTTTAAATAAAATCAATGAATTGTATTGCTTATAGCACTTTATAGCTGGTTCTATTTAGAGAAATTATTGCCAAGTTCAAGAAGCTAAACCATTCTGTGGAAGCATTTTCGAGGGTAAAAACCAAATTATTTTCTAAGCCTTTATTTTTTTGTAGCGATTGTCTAAGGTTCTCCATAAACATTTTTTTTTTTAGATTTTAGAATGGCATCGTTGAAGACTTTGCTAGTACTAACCGCATTTAGCTGTATATTGTTGCTGATAAAAGCTGGTGATCCAATAGGTAATTAACGTACTTGAATGCAAATGTTATTTATCATTTCGACATAGTTGTAAAAAAAGGAAAAAGTGAAAAAAAGTAAAAAATTGTAAAAATGTTATGGTTTGTTAGCGACAGTTTAGGGCTGTGATTTTTATTTATTTTTTTAAGGAACCGGTGGACCAAGCTTGGTAGTAGAAGGCAAAGATGCACTTCTTACGTGCGTTATCACCACTCCATACTTAAACAATACAGTACTATGGCGAAAAGGTTCTAATGAAATTTTATCTGCTGGAATTAACGCAGTCACCAAAGACAAGCGCATACAAATATTACATGACGAAAGTAAGTTTAAGTACATACATATGTATGTCATAATAACTGTTGACGCTTATGTTGAAATTACATCCTTACAATCCAGATCCTAGCGCCAAGACTGGAAGCGTTGGAGACGTCTGGGTGTTATTAATAAAAAATACTAAGCCAACGGATTCAGACGTTTATGTCTGTGAAGTAAATACTGACCCAGTGATCCGGAGTTTCCAAACATTAACAGGTATATATATAAACAAACGCATTTTTGTTAAACAATACCAATATACCATAATAATTTAAATCTTTATAATTCAGTGCGACCAGCTTTGAAAAGTCTTCCGAACGAAGAAAGTACGCAATCGCGTTTAACTGACTTAGGTTTGTAGAACTTGAATTCTTATTGAGAATCAAATTAATCAATGTTTCTGCACCTGCAGCGTCTTCTACGCAACAGTTGTCTCATGATTTTACAGATTGCTGTGAGGCACAAAATGTTACAAGAGAATGCATTGGTTTCTGTAACGTTCATAATATTATAGATGGGACTACAGGAATCGAACCTGAGGTCTGTGAAAGAGATTTTCCAAACATTGTCAAATGTATGGCCGATGGTCGCAATCATGTACCTTGCTGTGAGCAAAAAGCTATACCTGATTTATGTCAGGATATGTGCCGAGGGGAATACACGCCATTCACAGATCTTCTTAAAACAAGAGTTTCTTGTATACAACATACTTTACCTGGTCTTCAATGCATTTTACAAGGAGTTCGAAAACTTCCTAGTTCGCCTACTAATGTGAACATAGAAACTATAACAGATACTTCATTGAATATTGAGTGGTCACCACCAGATAAACTTTCAGAGACTGTCATATTTTATACAATAAATTTAACAGCATTACACAATTTTGACCCGGACAGTCCTGCCGACAGTACATCTCCAAATGTGAACATTGTAGTATCTAGCGATGTGCATAATCATCTTGTAGCAGACCTTAAGCCTTTGACAATGTATTCTGTTACATTGACTGCACACAATAAGAATGGTGATAGTCTGCCGACTCAACGATTACGTGCTCTCACTTTTAGTACAGAGGATAATACGCGAAAAATACAAAATTCAACTGTTGTTATACCAAAGCTGCCTGATGTAAGAAGCTGTTGTGAAAGAAATGGCATGTCTCACAGAATGTGTTTAGATAAAATGTGCGATGCAAAAAAAGCAAGCTTAGCTAACTTACCGGACTTCATGGTATGCGCCCCATGGTCTAATATAACGTTTAATTGCCTAGCTAATGATATTGATCATTCGTCATGCTGCAGAGTGAGGGGAATACCATCAGTTTGCTTACCATTGTGTTCTGGGAAGATTTCTACACTCAACTTTAGCTTTTTTAAGTAAGACATTTTAATATGTGGTTGATAAAGGTTATCAATATTTATATTTCAATTTAAGGTGCCTACGTTATATGCCAGACTACAGCAGCTGTCTTTTACAGGGTTATGGAGTTTTGCCAGGGTATCCAACAAGGTTAAGACCAATTGAAGTGTCGTCAACTTTTGCTATATTAGATTGGAGTCCACCAAAAGTCCGTTCCGACACTGTAACACAGTACACATTTAATTTTCGAAAACTAGCAGCGGAAAACGAATATACTCATATACAAAAGGTTTTATGACATGCTGTTAAAAAAAAAACTATTATCTACCACATACGTTTTTTGGTTATTTAGGAAAGGTCACCTTTAATTTTGGAAAATTTGGAGCCAGGAACATATTATGAATGTTATGTGACTGCTTTGAATATTCATGGTCGTAGTATGCCCTCGTCAAGGCTTGTTTTTCGCACAAAGTTTCAGGTATGTATTTTTATATATATACATACATACATACATATATATTTTTTTATAACTCTTTTCATAAAGGAAAATGTCGAGCAGACATCATCATCGTATAACATAACTAAATGCTGTCAAGCCTCCGGGCTTTTACCCCAATGTTTTCCACTTTGTTCATACAATATGAAATTGAGCGACATGCAAAACTTGGGAACAACTTGTCAAGTACAAATGGGTTTGTAAAAATATGAATATAGCTATGTATTTATATGTGTTGAGAAAAAATCTGTTATTAATTACATTACAGCAATTATAATAAAATGTGCAGCAGGAGGTCGCGATCATGCACCTTGCTGCAACCGAAGAGGAGTAACGCCCTTGTGTTTACCACTTTGTCGCGGTATACTACCAACAGCTTCTCATCACATTATATCAACTGAATGCTTGTCGTACGCAGGGAATATTTTACAATGCTTTGAAGACGGTAATAACTATTCCATAAATTGTTACAATTTTCGCCTTTATTATTGTTTTTTTTTTTTTTCAAGGCACGGAAAACATCCCAGGACCAGTAGAAGATGTTCGTGTTACTTACGTGACTAATAGCAGCATAACCCTTGAGTGGTCACCTCCGTCTGAAATGACAACTAACTTTACAATGGAATATCAATATTTAGTACAGTATGGAAAAGTCAACAATATGACTATGTATGAAATGGTGGTCAAACTAGAAAATGTAAGCACAACCCAATTTGCTTAAAATTTTAATTTAATACATTTTAATAATTCCTTTAAAGGAAATATCTACCAATGAGACTACATTAGAGCTTTTATCACTGGAGCCATCTTCGTTGTATAGAATATTGGTGGTTGCCAGTGGGACTCATGGAACTTCTTTACCATCGTCGATGCTTATCATCAACACTACTGACTTAAATCAATTTAGTGAGTGCTTAATAGCTTTAGTATTTTTTATAAGGATAGGACATCAACGTCAGGTGCCGTGAAATATTGCCAAGTGAGTAGGTGCGAGGTTGGGTACAAATTTCTTCAATTGGCCTTATTTCAGAGCGTCGTGACGTTAATATATAATTAAAGTAAAGTAAAACGTCAAAAACATTGTTTATTCAAGAAATTGTTAGTAAACACACGGATAAAATGTTACTTTTAATTATTCTTATATTAGATATTTCAAAGTCTTCATTTGGAGTACCTTCACCACCCCATTCCTTACAAGTTTCTTCGCATTCTGCTAATTGGGTAACAATATCATGGCAACCACCAGAATTTTCTCATCCACATGAAAGCATTTCATATAGGTGAG
Source organism: Chalcosyrphus nemorum (assembly GCA_949716465.1). Classification (NCBI taxonomy): domain Eukaryota; kingdom Metazoa; phylum Arthropoda; class Insecta; order Diptera; family Syrphidae; genus Chalcosyrphus; species Chalcosyrphus nemorum. Next base: position 61,832,647 of record OX454334.1, on the reverse strand, counting down.
ACATATATTACATCTATTAATACCGTATTGATAAGATGGCTTTTCTAGTGTCTACCATAAGCCCTCTACATCTAGTATTTTTTTTGTTATAAAAACAAAAAATATATGGGTGCGTTTAGATGATTTGAAACCAAATTCCCAACACATCGTGTATGTGCAAGCGATAAGCTCAAAGGGAGTATCATTAGCTTCAGAAACATTAGTTGCTTGGACAGATCCAGCATTGCCGGCATTTGTTGAGGTAAGAGCTCTTATAACTTTAAGTGCTATATAAAGCATAGCATTTGGACCAAATTTCAGCCTCCCACGATTCAACCTACTGATATAGTACCTGAAGGAGGATCTATGACCGTTCTTTGCCTTGCACTTGGGAACCCTGTGCCAACGATATCTTTATATGTTGGTGGGCATTTGGTACGACAAGATACGTCAAGGCATATGGTGACGGTCATTCATAATATAACTACAGATATGGAGCATGTATCTTGCTACGCTGATAATGGCTATGGCATGCCAATGCAAGCCACTCGAAAAATACGCATTAGTTGTAAGCTAATTTTTGTTTTGTACTATACATTACAAACTAATACATATTACCAATTGGCATTTTCTAGATGCACCTCGAGTCCAGGCTGCTGGAATTACAGTTGCCAATATAGGAGAGTCTGTTGACTTGAAGTGCACTGTTAGATCAGTACCTAAATCAAAGACGATGTTTTGGCGTGATCAAAGTGGGCGGATTGCTATCATACAAGGAGGAAATTACGATATATCCTTGAAAAATAATGCATCGGATCCATCTCAGTATACAATGAATCTTCATATATCAAGTTTGCAGTCATCAGACGTTGGAGATTACTTTTGTCATGCCGAAAATGTTCTTGGATCTGCAACAAGTCCGGTTTCAGTAAGAATTCGTAATCTTCCTTCAACACGTAATATTTCCGAGTGCTGCCATAATCAAAACGTGTCAAGCGCTTGCATGGTGGCCTGTAGTTTTTACGTTGATATTAATGCTGTAATTAATAAGCCTGAGTGCATTGTTGATTTTGATAAATTAATGATGTGTGCCGCTGACGGGTCAGACCATCGAAAATGTTGTGCAGACAATCATGTTCCGCGAAAGTGTTTGAATTGGTGTAAAGGAGAATCGGTTCTAAATGCTGAAATATGCAGCCTACAACATACAAAAACTATAATAGGATGCTTTGAAGCCAATCGTGAAAAATTACCAGGACCTCCGCAGAATTTGGCAGTGAATGAAATATCTGAAAGTCAAGTTAAAATCAGGTATGAAAAGAAACCATAGCAAAATAAATAGCACATAAAAATACCCTTTAAAGCTGGGACCCTCCATCAAAGAATCCCAACGTTGTGGATGGTTACAGAATATTCTACCATGAAGCCACAGTAAGTGAAACGGTGGAACAAGCAATCAATGCTACAGAAGTCAGAAAAATTGATGTTAAGGGTACGACTGTAAGCATCGATAATCTCAAACCAGATGTGCTTTATGAATTAGTAGTGAAGGCTGGCAATACTTTTGGTATAGAATTGCGTTATTTTTTGCGTTATCACAAACAAATTTATATTATTTCTTTAAGGCGCCAGTATACTCAGTGAGCCTGTGCGATTTACCATTGGAGTTACATCAGCGGCTAGCACCGCAGGTACTATTAGCGGTATTATTGCTGGCATTGCAGTTATACTTTTGGCAGCTTTAGGATTTTTCTTTTATAAACGCAGAAAAGCTAATGAAAAAGCAACTAATGGAGTTGCGTTTGAAAACCCAAGCTATCTTAGAGCTGTTGAACAAGTTCAGGTAAATTATTTTCAAAAAATAATTATAGTCTGATAATTTGATCACGATCCTTTTAAAAATGTAGATATCCACAACACAATCTAGTGCTACTTCACCATCTTATTTGGACACAATTCAATCCAAGGTTGGTGATACTACCCCACCGTCTACAAAAACAAATAGTCAATCAACTGGAACTACAAGTCCTGCATACTATGAAGAATTAAAATTTAACCCAGAATCAAAATCAGACAATAAAAAATAATAATTATTTTTTTGTAAATTAGGTACAGCTGTAAATAAATGTAAAAATGTGAAAAGGGTAGTGGTTACATTGATATTTATTTTGAAATGTTAATTATTTTTAAATACACTTAAATTAACTTAAATTAAAAAAAAAAAGATTTTTATTCAATCCTCTTTTTGTTATACATATGTATCTATTTAGTATATGTTTATATTTTTTACCATTAAATAATATTATTTATATACATAATATTTACTAAGCAAAATAATATGAAGGGTATATTCATATTATTATTTGCAAGATAAATGTGAAGAAAGAATATAAAAAAAATGCCGAGACCAAAGTAACTTCCTTTTCAATTTTAATTTCGCGAAACAAAAGTGGCGAAGAGGTTGCAGGAATTAAATCTCGCGCGACATTCACATGATGTTTGTAGCAGCTCATAATAGCTTTTCCGAAAGAGGGAACACATAATACACCATATATAAATACATGAACGTATCCATGCCTTTGAGTGTGACACACTTATGCTTATGTACGTACATAGATATGTTCATATATGCATGCAAACATATGTATATGCATATTTTAATTAAACGTTTTTTTATGTTACTTTTCACACATTTTCATGCATGTATTCACTTAAATTTTCTATACAAACACATTCATAATCCATTTAACAATTTTATATGTATGTACATATCAAGTAGGTACTGCTTACTGTAACAGGAATTATATTAGAATATTCAATCTTAAAAAGTTTAGGTATATTAAAACACAATATTTAAAATGGGAATTAACTTATATACCTACTAGGTATGTGTATTTACTGTGTGATTATGATAAGCAAAACTATTATTTGTTATAACTGCTTTCTTTAAATAAGAAGCTCACGTGCATGCGATTAAGCATACACAGTGCACGAATAAGCCAAGTATACAACTTTATGTACAATTCATACTTAAAAAGCCCAACGAAAAACATCAATTAATTCTGCGGTAGCCGAAATCGTTAGAACTCCGTTTTCCTTTTTCTGAACAAGCGAAACATATACATCGGTCACAACGGTCAGTGCACGATACTGGAAACATTTTCAGAACGTAATGTAATGTGTATATAAGTACTAAAGCTAAAACTCCTCCAAACAGCAATGTTTTGTTATCCATTTTCTTGTCGTTACTTTGTTGTTTCTTCTTTACTTCAATGGGATTTTTTGTTATACCGAAGCAATAGAGTTGACGGGTCATCGAATGCGACCGCACTAAGCAGAATTTGTACAGTGCTCAACCGGTGAAGTAAGACTTTCTATAAACTAAAGGCATTCGTTTGATTTTAACTAAATAAATAAATTGCTAGGTATTAATATATTATCAATTTTATATGATATGAACATCAGTTTTTTAATGAAATATATAAATATATAAAAGATCAGCATCATTTGATTGGCAGTAAAATAAGAAAAATACATTACAAAGTGTCCACTAAAAAGGAGCTCTTGGCCATGTCCAACGAATTAGAGCAAACAGAAGGACAACCTACACTCAATACAAGCATACCAGCATCATCCCCAGTTATTGACGCTAATGAACAAGATAATAACTCATCACCAGCTATACAAAAGGTTTCCAATATGAAAGACAACACTTTGGATACTCAAAATGCAAACCATAACCCCCAGTTAAATAGTGAAGAGGACGAAGACGACTTCAATAGTGCAGAAATAGAGTGTAGGAATAATAATCCTGAAACAATTGTGGGTGGTAACAGTGGCGCTGCTGGTGGTATTGGTGGCATTGGAACTACCATTGGTGTTGGTGGTGGTGGTAGTGGAAAAACCACACAAGCGTCTGACTACTGGAATCGTAATGGATATCATAACCGAGCTGTGAGTCCAAGTGTAATGGACAACATGAGCGAAATTTCCTCACAGCCACCAGTTGTGCCACTGATACGTTCGAAATCTCGCCCTGAGTTGTCATCATCAAATCAAATAAGTAGTGTTATGAGTGCAGTGAGTCGTTATTCAAATCTGTCATATTGGAAAGCAAGACGAGTCGTATTTTACCGTAACGGCGACCCCTTCTTTCCTGGTGTAGAATTGCGGTATCGCCCTGGACGCGACATCACTTCTTTGGATAGCCTTCTCGATAAGATTTCCCCCAAAATGGACTTACCACGTGGAGCGCGCTACGTTTTTTCTATGGATGGAGATCGCAAGTACAGCCTTGATGAGTTAGAGGATGGAGCCAGCTATGTTGTATCCTCATTTAAATCGTTCAAAGTGAGTAATAATTAGTATGGCTCATATTATTTTTCTGTTCTACTGTAGTTTTTTAAGTAACCCCAAAAACGAAGAAACAAAATCAATACCAAATCTAAACTCTGTATTGCCTTTCTTCTCTGCTGACCGCCTGATATGTTGTTGTTGGTTGACGTATTACAACCGTAAGAAAATCAATATTATTTAAATATTTTCCTTGGACGATATTGTTACGTGTTTGGGTTATTATGGCGCTCTACATATGAAAATGGGCGAGACCACTTTCCTTCGTCTTTGGTCTTTCGTGTTTTAGTATTCACTTTCAATAAGGATTCTACATATGTACATACATACATAAATATTACTTAGCACGCAAAACATTTTTACCCATTTAAGTCAGTCATTATTTCACCTAAATTTGCTTTCTAAAGTCTAATTGAAATAAAACCAGACTTAGAAAATTTGACGGATTGACAAAGCCGAAGCAACCATGCAGCGAGAACCGGCATCCAGCGTTAGGTTCTATCTACTCTTACAAACATTGAAACCGTATATCATTTTATTCGGAAAAGTATGAACCATAATTCGAATAAATTAAAGAAAAAAAAAAAACAATTTCACTATAAACTAAGAATCGTGACGTTATCAAATAATATTATTCAGACATTGACCATTACCTAGTTGGACTAATTAAACCCAAAAATATATGTTTAAATAGCATGTTATAAATTTAAGCCACTTTACCTTAATAAAACGCAATATATTTTTGTGGTTTTAGAATTTGAATTTATGTATTGGTTTTTTTTTATACTTGTATACGACGACATTCGACCTACATATTTTCTTGGAGTTCGTGGATTTAAATGGATTTTTCTCTTTATGGTTAATTCTATAAATGAAGTTACGACTCAAAGTAGTTCATGCGAAACAATAATTAAGTAACTGGTAAATATTCTTAAAGAAATACACTCCGCATATGTTCCCATTTCCTTGCTAAGATGTTATCATTACATAGAAATACATTCTATAGAGGGTGCTTTTGCTAATGAATTTAGTTAGACAAAGTCGACCCCGTTTATTTATTTCATTTTTTCATGTTTGGTCCAATTATATGATGGTATCAGTTTCTGATATAGTCAAAGCACTCTCGATTTGGAATTAACTATATCAAAGAAACTTTGGGATTCTTAAATTTATTTAGCCTTTAAATCACCCACTGATTATATCTCCTTTTGAAAAAAATAACACAATTTGCAGTTATCTGATAAAGAAAGTACGGGCATTATCTTTCTTTTTATTGTTGTGGTTTCCATAAAAGTTGTTCAAGTAGACAAATGGGATATTTTGTATCTTGTTTATAAGCATAGTCATTGCATACGATCCAGACTCTATTTCAAACGCTGTATTTAGTGCACAATTAACGTACGAAACAGAAGGAGGTTAAGGGATGATAAGATAAAATACTATCTCCCACCGTTAAGAAGTTTATTTTCTACTCCTAACCAAATAAAGGCATCATATTGCAGAGTTTCAAAAAGCCGATTTAATAATAATCCATTTGATAATAACATTGCTTTTATTTTATTCGAAAGGGTACTCTAAGTATAATATACCATTGAAGTAAAAATTACTTTTAACTTCGTAATGAGAGAAAAAGGCCTTCCCACTCCTTACTTATCAATTTTTTTAGTGCTACACCTTGGCCTCTCAAAAATATTAAAATCCCTGAAATCTATGTGTTACGTTCTTAATCAAAACGCAAAACATTAAAATTTTCATTATATTGAAAAATTATTCGAAGTATAATATACCGTTGAATAGAATTGGGTTAAAGAGTGAAAAAAATACGAGGGAAAAAGCCTTCCTCGCTACCCCAACATCATATTAAATTTTTTTCATGCTACACCTTGGCCTATTAAAAATTCCTGAAATCTGTGTGTTAGTACGTTCTAAATAAAGAAAGCAGGCTAAACATTTTTTTTTATGTAATTAGATGCTTGGCTTTTGAACAGTACATACATATGTATATACATATGTATATGATTGTAGTATACATATATAATTTTGATCAAATTAATCTAGAAAGATTTGATTTATGAAAGAAACGAAAAATTAAGTATAATTTTCGAGCTGAGATTTATCGTTGTTTTCGTATACATACTCGTACATACGTCTTACGTTTGGTGTGACACATGAAATTGTCCAGTCAAAGTTCTTTTGGGCCTCCTTAAAAATACATATTTAATAATTACTATAAGGAACCATAAGGAGAATGCCTACACATGCACAAATATATAAATGGGTTATGAGTATACATATACAAATCGGATTCAAAACTCTTGCTTTCATTTCATGTTTTCCTACCTTAATACTGTAAATACAAGTAGATTCCTTTGCGGGGTGGTTACTTTCTAGCGCCTTACTTATATTTGTAGTACATTCGCGCCTTACAATGGTTATTGCCTTGAAGGAGTTTAGTTATAAGAAGGGGCCACTGTTTTGAAATTTCTGCTTTGGTTTTTGTACACCAAGCAACCGTCGCCGACCATAAACCCATATTAGACAGGGAGTCATAATTCACCTTATTTCATTTGTACATTGCGGTAAGGTACTCGACGCGTGTTGGCTACATATATTTAAATATGTATTATTCGTTAAAAAAAACAGTTGTAGAAATGTTGAAATAAAAAAATGTTTGTCAGTCGGTTTTTACCCGGAAGAACCAACGACGTCTTGACTGTTAACAAAAATTGGTGTGACATAATAATGAAACTATACTGCTATTAATTTTTTTCCATCTGTGGATAAGTGGTGATCGACACATGTAGTTTTATTTATGCTTTTGGCTTATATGAAATTATAAGTAGTAAGTGCAAGCAATTTTTAATATCTTAAATGTTTAAAAGCGACGAAGATTCAACTCTTATGGTCCTTTCATCATCTGCGAATATTTGGCCTGTATGTTAGAATTTATATTAAATGAAGAAACAATATTTAATTAATGTCTATATTGTGTAAATGCATGTACATATTTCTTTTATTCCAACAGCCAGCTAGTTACGGTAAAAAGAACGGCATGTGGTACGCATCACCAGGCAATCAAGGTTGGGGCTCAAAACCAATCAGTAGAAAGCCTTCAATTATGGAAGCAGATTTAGGAACACTTTCAACAACCTCAGGTTCAATAAAACGCAGTGCTGGACGAGTCATACGAATAATCAATAATTTAGATCATTCTGTTCAGGTAAGACAGGTTTTATTTTATGTCGTGTTTCAAAATGTGTCTTTCAACATGTTTGTTAAAAAAAAAAAAAAAAAAAAAACTTTTAAATAAAAGAAAAATCGTCCTCGGAATTAGGAAATGAATTAATAAAAAATGTAGGGCAGCACAGTTTTATTTGCTAACACCTACCGGATGTTGCGTGACATACTATAAATTGAAAATACCTTAACAAAGAAACCTGGTCTTACTCTATATGCTACCTGTGTTATTACTAACCCATTTTTGCAGTCACAAAATTGTTCCATGGTAAAACAAAATTGTTGCCCTGATTTTGACACATATTCCATTTCAGTGTCGTGTTCTTCTTAATTTACGCACCTCACAACCATTTGAAGATGTTTTGGAAGATTTAGGACAAGTACTTAAAATAAATGGAGCTAAGAAGATGTACACAGGAACCGGACAAGAAGTAACATATCATACATCTCAGATTTTGAGTAATATATTATAAAGCGGTTTTTGTTATAGGTTCGTAGCTTTTCACAATTACGAAATGAGTTTGCTGATATCGATACATTTTATTTGGCTACTGGAACTGCTATAATAGCAGGCTCTCCAATTCGAAGATCTCGATCGCGTCCATCGGTTGCTGCAGCTCCGATTTCAACTGATGAGCTTCCCAAAGTGCCTGTTCGAGGAGTTAGACCAAGGAGTAAAAGCCGACCAAGAATCTTATATGCACCTGAAAGCGAAATACTAAGACCAAGTACAGAGTATTCTATGCTAGAAATTATGAAAGAGGAGCCTACTAAAGTTACCATTCGAGGTTTAAGAAGAACTTTTTATCCACCTATTCATCATGCACCGCCCGACAATTCTCCCCCAGAAAAAAAACTTCAACTACAATGGGTGTATGTATAAGTTAATATTTAAAATTTTATCAATTGCTATTGTGTTATGTTAAAAATATGTTGTTAGTCATGGCTATCGGGGCATAGATGCGCGGCGGAACCTTTGGGTCCTTCCATCTGGTGAACTTTTATATTACGTTGCTGCTGTCGCTATTTTACTAGATCGCGATGAAGAAGCCCAACGACATTATACTGGTCATACCGAGGATATTATGTGGTAAGAATAATCAGAAGAAAAGTTCTTGCTAGCCAGACATACGAATTTTACAAATTTTTTAACTAAATTTTAGTATGGATGTGCACCCTTCTAGAGAATTAGTAGCTTCCGGACAAAAAGCTGGACGCGACAGAAAGTCTCAAGCTCATGTCAGGATTTGGAGTACGGAATCCCTTCAGACTTTATACGTATTTGGTATGGGAGAATTGGATACAGGTGTTACAGCTGTTGCATTCTCACAGTTGGTAAGATTTACTAATTTTAGGAATATTTTTTTTTATTGTTTCATTATCAATCACACAATTAAAAGTCTTTATTGCTTATGCCTGGGTTTCTTTATTACGTTAGCAGATATAGTTATGTAAATAAGCGTAAAATGTAAGTATTCTTTAAATTGCTTTGTGTGTTAAGTTTCGCATGCTATATGATTTGTAATTTGTGTAACGTAGTTTAACAGATTAAATGATTTGTAAATACATATATTCTACATGTAACTGTTTTAGAATGGCGGTAGCTATATTTTAGCTGTTGACAATGGCCGAGAGAGTATTCTATCTGTATGGCAATGGCAATGGGGACATCTCTTGGGAAAAGTAGCAGTAAGTCGGAACATTTTTTATCATACTTATTATGCTTGAACTATTTGAATAAAAATTTTCTTAGACCCTACAAGAAGGCCTCTCAGGAGCTGCTTTTCATCCTCTTGATGATAATCTAATTATTACACATGGTCGTGGACATTTGGCATTTTGGCACCGACGAAAAGACGGATTTTTCGAACGAACAGACGTAGTAAAACAGCCCTCACGATCGCATGTAACAAGCGTACAATTTGAGCCTGACGGAGACGTTATTACAGCCGATTCAGATGGTTTCATTACAATATATAGCGTTGACTCTGATGGTGCATACTTTGTGCGCACAGAATTCGAAGCGCACAATAAAGGCATTGGATGTCTTATAATGCTTGGTGAAGGTACTTTGCTGTCTGGCGGAGAAAAGGATCGAAAAGTGGCAGCATGGGATTCATTACAAAACTATAAGAAAATTGCCGAAACTAAGGTTAATTATAAAATGTTAAATTAATTTTTTAACAATAAAAAAAAACCAAATTCTTGTTATTTTAGCTACCAGAGTCAGCTGGAGGCGTACGTACAATATACCCCCAACGACCGGGAAGAAACGACGGAAATATATATGTAGGAACAACTAGAAATAATATATTGGAAGGATCACTTCAGAGACGTTTTAATCAGGTTATTAACTTTTAAACTATGAATAACTTAATAAAATATTGTAAATATCACGACCCCACTGGTTGAGAGTGTGCCTAAACTGCAGAATCGTGTGGGGTTGAGACTAAAACGTCAATGTATGTACATTTGATTTCTGTGTACAATTAAAGTAAAGTAAGAGTCGATGAAATTTATTAGTTAGTCGGATTCTCTCGGTTAAAAGATGCAATCATTTTTTTTAGGCACGCAAATCTTAACAATTTATGAATATGTTTAACAGGTTGTTTTTGGTCATGGACGCCAGTTGTGGGGTCTTGCTGCCCATCCTGAAGATGAGATTTACGCTACAGCCGGTCACGACAAACACGTTGCTCTCTGGCGCAAACACAAACTTATTTGGTCAATTCAGACGGGGTATGAATGCGTTTCTCTTGCCTTTCATCCTTTTGGAACTGCCTTGGCAGCCGGTAGTACAGAGGGTCATCTTCTCGTTATCAATGCTGAGAATGGTTCTGTTATGCTAACTTTAAGAGTTTGCGGATCTCCGTTAAATTGCATTGCTTATAATCAGGGTATGAGTATTTTTTCAATAAATAGCATTTAGTAATAATAATAATATGATTTTTTTAGTTGGAGATATGATTGCTATGGGCTCCCAAAATGGAAGCATTTATTTGTTTCGGGTTTCTCGAGATGGATTTTCATACAAAAAGGTCAATAAGATACGAGGCTCTCAGCCACTTACACACTTAGATTGGAGTATGGATGGAAATTATGTTCAAACCGTAACCATTGATTTTGATCTCTTATTCTGGGACGCGAAATCGCTCTCACCAGAACGTAGTCCCTTAGCCATGAAAGACATAAAATGGCTTACGAATAATTGTACTGTAGGGTACCTTGTAGCTGGAATGTGGAGCAATCGATATTATAGCAATACTTCTACAATAATAGTAACCTGTAATCGTTCTACCAGTCAAGAAATGCTAGTATCAGGAGATACAGATGGATATTTACGATTATTTAGGTAGGTTGTATTGCTTTCAATTGCATGCAAATAGGCATCGATTTTAATAAATAATCCCATAGATATCCCTGTATAAGCGCTCGAGCTGAATTTAATGAAGCAAAGGTTTATTCCGGAATGCTGGCATGTGTGCGATTTCTTTACGGTGACCGAACTATAGTTACTGTTGGAGGAACAGATGCATCATTAATGGTTTGGGATTTGGTTGATGAATAGCCAAAATGGCCGCCGTGGCGAACTGCTGCATCCTATGAAGCACGTTACACTGACTATTGGCGTCGACGGACGAGCATGGTATCTTCCACAATTATAGATAGTGATTCAGTAGAATGTGTTTAATTGGTAAAAGACGGCGCCCTAAAGCAGCTTTTGAAGTAGTCTTATCATTAAACTCTAATGTCTCCAATATCTACTCCAAGCTAATTTAAATTGCATACTTCCAAGCTAATTTTAATTTAATAAAAAAAAAAAAAATTTATAAACTTATGTAGCAAAGCAATTACACATTATAAATTCGCATCTAAATATGTAAATTAATTATATTTCGTTCTGGAAACTTTAACAAAATTGATCACTTGGATAGCAAATATTTGTATTTTTTAGCCGCTTACTTCTGCATGATCTATTGCATAAAAGAAGAAAATAACTTTTTTTAACTCGGGTTAATATGTTTTATTTTTCCAAAAATTTTTGCAATATTAGTTTAAACCAAATTAACGGAAGAACTGCCCCATAGAATGTCGAACTGATATTGCCACAGGTGGTTTGAACACTCTTTTAATATATTACTTTTGTACTGAGATTATTCTTTACTTATGAGATTGTTATTCCTACTTTAAAAATCTAAACAAAAAACTATTTAGACCAATGAAATTAGTGGCCATAGAAATCTAAACAAATATAAAAGAAAGTTAATTTAAATCACATTGTAATCCATGGACATTGTTATTTTATCATCTAAACTATTTTCTAATCTCTTACACTATCAATATATTGTCAACTATGGTATTTCATAAGACCTTAGAATTGAGTTAATTCTCAATATTTCACATTAATATAACACTGTACACATATACATATATGTATGTAAACTTAAAAGAATCTACATTATAAAAGTTAAATTTTCCGTGTAGTGGATATTAATTCAAATCTAATAAAATTTTATTGTAATTGATTTAATCATTCTCATTATTAAAGGCAACTTTTATTATAACAAGATCTTACCAGTATCGGATTGGATTTATTAACAACAACAAAATGTGATCCAGATATCTGTTGGGATAAATCGGTGGTCACAAGCAATAACTATTTAGGTCAATTTTTTCCAGATTTGAGGCAAACGCGTTTGAAGTTATGATTTTCTGCTAAAATCAGTGGAATATTGTGATTTCGGTTTTGCGTTTTTGTCCATACATTGGTTGGTTTTCTGAGTTAAGGAATAAAAATTGACAGTGCATGCAACACATTTTTGTAGAAAAAAACTTAGCAATTTATATAGGTATAGTTCAGTTGATATTGTAGTTTTTTAGAAAATTTAAAATTTAAATTTCGTCATGGAAACTGAACCTATAGATCTGAAATATGAAGTTTTAACCCAATTCGTCCTGTCTTCGATTCTGTGAGACCACAGTTCCGTGTAGATACACAATAATAGAGAATAGAAAACGGATTGTTTTAATCATATAATGCTGCAACTCTAATCTTAATCTAACAACGTTCTTCACCGGAGTGTTTAATAACATACTTTTGGGTCCCAGAAAATCCCGTCTCAAATATTATGCCCTAAGAAATTTTTTAGCAAACGACAAAATTGTATTTTTTTGATCTCGATCGTAAAGTAAAATCTAATAATAAAATACATATAAATATGTAGATATACTCAAATGAGCGATATTTCCCTATCCCTATGAATAAATAAATAACAAAAAATAGAATAAAATAATACATATGTATAACAACTCCACTACAGTTCGTAGGGAGGGCGATCTCCTGAAAAGACAAAGAAGAAATATCCCACCACCAAATGTAAAACATATAAATATCCCCACTTCTTTTCATAAGTCTATAACCGACGACTGATTTCGGAAAAAAAATACTATTCGTATTATATTGTTACGTATCACTACAATCTGTTCCGAGACGTGAAGTGAGGATTTAGAAATATAATAAAATATAAAGTAAAATGACTCACATACACTTTCTATGCTGCTTGCTAACTGCACTGCTACAACTCCTGCTCAACAGTTGTCGCTCCTCATCCTTAAAAGTTGCTCTTAAAAGGCATCCTCTTGAAGTCCATATCCAGTTGCAGGTCATGGTTTCATTCCACACACACGCACTGAATTATTCGACTACCGCTACGTCGCAGTAGAAAATTAAAACAAAAGCCAAGAAATTCTTTCGACGGTTATGGAAAAAAAATATTTAAAAAATCGATCTGGACCACCGAAGGTCCAACCACAACCGCACTCCACTAAACTACACTCACAACTGAACTCAATTACCCGACCACTAAACCGACTTGGACCACCCGAAGGTCCATCCACGTCCGCACTCCACGAAGCTTTACTAACGACTGAACTCAATTACCCGACCACTAAACCGACTTGGACCACTCGAGGTCCATCCACGTCCGCACTCCACGAAGCTACACTCACGACTGAACTCAATTACTCGACCGTCGAAATGATCTGCACACTACGAGGGTACACCACCGACTGATCCCGATCAGTCAACCGCCAGACCGATCTGCACCCTACGAGGGCGCACCATCGACTGATTCTAATCAGCCAACTGCCAAACCGATCTGCACCCCAACAAGGTTCAACATCGATTGATACTTATAGCACAACCAACCCCACCATCGACCCATGCTTTTTTTTTTTTTTGCTGATCTGGCAAATGTAACAGAATTTTCAAATAAACTCAAGGCTACACTCTTACGGTTGAATAATGCATTTCAGATTCTGTAAATCACTGACACCAGATTTTTAGCATAAGATTTGAATCCAAGCCGGTCGGTAGGTATACGGTATAAGGTATTGCCTTGCAATTGCTACTTTCGTGTATGTATAATATAAAAAAGAATCACAAAACATTTTATTTGAACATGTACATATACAGACTTTTCCACTTTTGAAAATATGTATAATTTTAGAAACAATAAATTTGCACTTACCAAACAGGATGCGCTTTTTACTATCATAGCTTTCATTTTGTAGTGGTTTTCTTTAAGATTTTTTGTACAAAAACTACGGTCAACAATATTTAAGGTTTTTACACAAACACACCCATCTGTTTCTACAAAAAGTTTCGCCTTTTTAAGGCTCAAACACTAAAATAACAAAATCTATCGAACATAGCGTTTCGCCCTGATGTAGTAGTTGGGCCTTTTACTGAACGACCTACTACATCTAGTCTAGACGCACTGTTTATCCGACGGGTACCGTGAATTAAAAAGGCAAATTCAGCTAAATGTAAAAAAATTGCAATATAAACACTTGGATTTTCTTAAAGAAATTATAAAATAAAAAATAAATTTAATAACGCAATAACTTGAAGACATTATACATAGCCCTGATGTGGTGGTTGGGCTCATCAGTAGACGACCTACCACATCTTATTCTTTAGACACAATAACGAATAAGGACAGTCGATTTAAATTGTGTGTGTCCGGTAGAGCTTAACAAAAAACCGAGAACTAAGATTTGTATACAGCAAAGAATCGATCAAAAAAACACTACACTCTGCCACCGAATTCCAAAGAAAAGTAGAGAGACCTCGATCGTCTTAAGGACGACAGATTAACTCGACCGATACTTCAAAAAATATAATATAAATATGTATATAATAAAAATATAAAATAAAATAAAAGAATATATATAACAACTCCACTACAGTTCGCAGGGCGGGTGATCTCCTGAAAAGAAAAAGAAGAAAAGAAAAATCCCACCACCAAATAGGAGATCCTATCCATGTCCTATCCCCCTACACTACCGAAACTGAATCCCGAAAGAAAGTAGATAAACTCGACCGCCTCAAGGACGGCCGATTAAATTTACATAAAAAACAATCTAACTTTTGTTGTTAGAAGCCCATAGCTTCTATTGATGTCGAGCGATACTTCCCTGGGGATAGGGTAATTAAATAATAAAAAAATAAAATAAAAGAATATATATAACAACTCCACTACAGTTCGTAGGGAGGGCGATCTCCTGAAAAGAAAAAGAAGAAAAATCCCACCACCAAAAAAAAATTCTAATCCCCCTACACTCCCGATACCGAATACCGAAGAGAATAAGATTAACCTCGACCATCTTAAGGACGGCCAATGAATTTAACAAAAAAAAAATCACTTTTATTATACGAAGCTTTTGTTCCATAGATGTCGATCGAAACTTCCCTATCTCCATAAATAAATAATAGAATATATATAACAACTCCACTACAGTTCGTAGGGAGGGTGATCTCCTGAAAAGAAAAAGAAGAAATATCCCACCACCAATTCAGATACCTATTCTAAGGCCCTAATGTCCCCCACACTACCGACACCGAGCTTCGACCGTCTTAAGGCTTCCACACAACGCCGTGATAGCGATCTCTAGCAACACGTTACGCCTGTATTGAAGTTTGTGCATGCACACCGAATTCGAAATAAAACTATATCGGCGATATACATATGTTGAGATTGTTGCGATTAAACTTATCTATCGGTGTATTCAGCAGTCGATCATTTTATCGCGCAATGGTGAATATGGAAAAGATAATTTCTTGCGCGATAAGCTATTCAGTATTGTATGATTTGGATAATAATGAGTATCTCGCAATCACTATCGCAGCGTTGTGTGAAAGCCTTTAAGGACAGCCGATTAAATTAAAAGAAAAAAAAAACACTCTTTTGTACTATGAAGCCTGATGGCTTTTGCATAAATGTTTGTCGAGCGATTCTACCCTATTCTCATGTATATATATAAAAAATAAAATAATATATACAACAACTCCACTACAGTTCGCAGGGAGGGTGATCTCCTGAAAAGAAAAAGAAAAAAAATCCCACCACTAAAAGTCCTAATCCCCCCACACTACCGACACCGAAACCGTACCCGAGTACAATTAGATTAATCTTGACCGTCTTAAGGACGGCCATTTAATTATAAAAAAACACACACACACACACTTTTGTTCTTTATACGCCGATCGATACCTCCCTATACCCCTTAATAAAAAAAATAATAATATAAAAGAATATATAGAACAACTCCACTACAGTTCGTAGGGAGGGCGATCTCCTGAAAAGACAAAGAAGAAATATCCCATCACCAAATGGTATATAGATGGATATCCCCACTTCTATTCATATGTCTAACCGAAAAAACTTAATTCTCTTCGTAACATACCGTAAAAATTTACCGGCGACGTGAAGTGAGGATCCAAAAACATAATACAATATAAAACACAAGACTCACATAGATTTTTTATGCTGCTTGCTTACTGCTTACACTGCTACAACTGCTGTCCTTTGTCATCCTTATTTGTTGTTCGTTGTTCTTAAAAGGCCTCCTCTTGAAGTCCACATCCAGTTGCAGGTCAAAGCTTCATTCCACACACTCACACACACTCACGCACTAAATTATTCGACCACCGCGACGTCGTAGTCGAAAAATAATACATAAACCAAGAAATTCTTTCAAAAAAAAATTATTTCTATTTTACGCATAAAAATTACTGTTCTTATGTACATACATATGTGTTATTGTACATAACACTCACGAAAGAAAAAAAAATTCACTCACTAAACCGATCTGGACCGCACTCCGCGAAACTACACTCACGACTGAGTAGCCAGCCACTCAACCGATCTGGACCGCACTCCGCGAAACTAGACTCACGACTGAGTAGCCAGCCACTCAACCGGTCTAGACCGCACTCTACGAAACTACACTCACGACTGAGTAGCCGGCCACTCAACCGATCTGGACCACCCGAAGGTCCATGCACGATCGCACTCCACGAAACTACACTCACGACTGAACCCGAGTAGCCGACCGCACAACCGATCTGCACCCCACGAGAGCGCACCACCGACTGAACCCGATCAGTCAACCCCACGACCGATCTGCACCCGACGAGGGTGCACCACCGACTGAACCTTATCAGCCGACCACCAAACCGATGAGGTCCCCATCTATGCCAAACGTGTTTGTGTGTATGTTCTTGTGTGAATTTTTATTTTTTTTTATTTTTTCAAATTTTTAATATTTTTTTCCATAACGATCGTATTAATTATTTTTTTTTTTTCTACTGGGACCTGGGTGGTTAGTAATTTGGTGTATGTGATTGGGGTGAACATAAAGGGATCCATTATGATACAACTGTTAAAGATGATTTGTACCAGGAATTTTACTTTGCTTTTTATTATACAGTCGACTCCCTATAATGCGAATTTTCACGGGAGCTCACAATTACTGGTAGTTCGAGCTTGAGTTAGAGGGATTTTTTGGAAAAATTCGTGTTATCGCAAATAGCATGGGGGGTTAATCAATTGAGTCTGTACTCTGAACACAACTTCAATAAAGTTGAGGAACATTTTTTTTTTGTCTGGTACGAGTAGAATCAAATGTATTTTGAGCCAATGGTTTGCCAATTTTGTTGAAGAAGAGTACACTGTGCAGACGTTCAGCATTTACTGATACTGTACCATATACGTGTAGCATTTTTTAGTGTCTATAGCCCCCTTAATGCTACGATACGAAGAACATTCATTTATTTTCCTGAAATCAGTCGTGGATTGTAGACACCACTCGTCGACCTCAATCCATTCTTAGAATGCCATTCTTAACTGAATATCCCATAAACTACATAAATGACTTCGGTGACCATTTTGCAATATACCGGCCACCCACCACCCACCACCTACTACCCGTCAACATATGATTACAAATCCATTCTTAGAATGCCATTCTTAACTGAATATCCCTTATACTACATAAATGACTTCGGTGACCATTTTGCAACATACCGGCCACCCACCACCCACCACCTACTACCCGTCAACAGTGTCACCATATGATTACAAATCGGCCGGAGTAAGCACAGACACTACGACGTCAACGCCCGGCAAAATGGATGGATCGACTTTACTCACACCTTACCCCACCATATCGCCCTACTGGCCTGGCAACAGCAGCTGCGGCGTGAACTACATCAGACAGTTCTTCCCATTTTACTAAAATAGTCCGCAAAATAATCACAAATAGTTCCATTGTTCATTGCACAAAATCAGCTTTATTGAAGTCTTTGCGATGAATACTAGAAGTTCTCTGATAATGATTGATTGAGAAATCTACTATAAAGGCGCATTATGAAATATGGAATTTTTGAGAATGGGAGCTAATTCATTCAGCTAATTCAATATTAACAACTAATGCTTTATCGACAAACATGAGATCAAGAACATTATCAAAACTGTTTTTATTAGGATTAATCTGAACTAAGTCATACTGACTAAAGAAGTTTATAGTTATATTAAGAGGTGTTCGATATCTATCAAATTTATTCAACTCCCATACAATATCCACCATGTTGAAATCACCGGTGAAAATAACATGTTGATGTGGTTTTAAGCTATCAAATAGAGTTCGACAATTATCATAATGTAATGTAAGTTCTAAAGGGCTACCAGGAGGAAAATAACTAGCAAGCAGAAAAAGATCGAAGTCTGGTGAAAAAGAAATTTTTAAAATTAATGATCGATATCAAAATTGGAGGTGTCAGGTTTTTAGAAGGCAGCTCGAGTTGTCTGCAAGAGAAACAAATACGAATAGCAATCAGTATACCTCCACCCCTGAATAAACCTGTAGGGTTCACGCAGCAATTTTTGCAAAATACATTAAAAGAGGGACAACTCTCAACAACTTTTCAAGAATACTTTATTTTGACTTTATTTTGTCTTAAAATCGTACATATGTACTGAAAATAAACTACACTTTGTTAACGAAATACTGAATTTTATTTAAATAACGGACGTCGTAGTGTCAGTGCTTACTCCGGCCGATTTGTAATCATATGGTGACACTGTTGACGGGTAGTAGGTGGTGGGTGGTGGGTGGTGGGTGGCCGGTATATTGCAAAATGGTCACCGAAGTCATTTATGTAGTTTATGGGATATTCAGTTAAGAATGGCATTCAAAGAATGGATTGAGGTCGACGAGTGGTGTCTACAATCCACGACTGATTTCAGGAAAATAAATGAATGTTCTTCGTATCGTAGCATTAAGGGGACTACAGACACTAAAAAATGCTACACGTATATGGTACAGTATCAGTAAATGCTGAACGTCTGCACAGTGTACTCTTCTTCAACAAAATTGGCAAACCATTGGCTCAAAATACATTTGATTCTACTCGTACCAGATAAAAAAAAAAATGTTCCTCAACTTTATTGAAGTTGTGTTCAGAGTACAGACTCAATTGATTAACCCCCCATGCTATTTGCGATAACTCGAATTTTTCCAAAAAATCCCTCTAACTCAAGCTCGAACTACCAGTAATTGTGAGCTCCCGTGAAAATTCGCATTATAGGGAGTCGACTGTATAATAAAAAGCAAAGTAAAATTCCTGGTACAAATCATCTTTAACAGTTGTATCATAATGGATCCCTTTATGTTCACCCCAATCACATACACCAAATTACTAACCGCCCAGGTCCCAGTAGAAAAAAAAAATAATTAATACGATCGTTATGGAAAAAAATATTAAAAATTTGAAAAAATAAAAAAAAATAAAAATTCACACAAGAACATACACACAAACACGTTTGGCATAGATGGGGACCTCATCGGTTTGGTGGTCGGCTGATAAGGTTCAGTCGGTGGTGCACCCTCGTCGGGTGCAGATCGGTCGTGGGGTTGACTGATCGGGTTCAGTCGGTGGTGCGCTCTCGTGGGGTGCAGATCGGTTGTGCGGTCGGCTACTCGGGTTCAGTCGTGAGTGTAGTTTCGTGGAGTGCGGTCGTGCATGGACCTTCGGGTGGTCCAGATCGGTTGAGTGGCCGGCTACTCAGTCGTGAGTGTAGTTTCGTAGAGTGCGGTCTAGACCGGTTGAGTGGCTGGCTACTCAGTCGTGAGTCTAGTTTCGCGGAGTGCGGTCCAGATCGGTTGAGTGGCTGGCTACTCAGTCGTGAGTGTAGTTTCGCGGAGTGCGGTCCAGATCGGTTTAGTGAGTGATTTTTTTTTTCTTTCGTGAGTGTTATTGTACATAGGTACATATGTATGTACATAAGAACAGTAATTTTTATGCGTAAAATAGAAATAATTTTTTTTCGAAAGAATTTCTTGGTTTATGTATTATTTTTCGACTACGACGTCGCGGTGGTCGAATAATTTAGTGCGTGAGTGTGTGTGAGTGTGTGGAATGAAGCTTTGACCTGCAACTGGATGTGGACTTCAAGAGGAGGCCTTTTAAGAACAACGAACAACAAATAAGGATGACAAAGGACAGCAGTTGTAGCAGTGTAAGCAGTGTAAGCAGTAAGCAAGCAGTATAAAAAATCTATGTGAGTCTTGTGTTTTATATTTTATTATGTTTTTGGATCCTCACTTCACTTCGCCGGTAAGTTTTTACGGTATGTTACGAAGAGAATTAAGTTTTTTCGGTTAGACATATGAATAGAAGTGGGGATATCCATCTATATACCATTTGGTGATGGGATATTTCTTCTTTGTCTTTTCAGGAGATCGCCCTCCCTACGAACTGTAGTGGAGTTGTTCTATATATTCTTTTATATTATTATTTTTTTTTATTAAGGGGTATAGGGAAGTATCGATCGGCGTATAAAGAACAAAAGTGTGTGTGTGTGTGTTTTTTTTATAATTAAATGGCCGTCCTTAAGACGGTCAAGATTAATCTAATTGTACTCGGTTACGGTTTCGGTTTCGGTAGTGTGGGGGGATTAGGACTTTTGGTGGTGGGATTTTTTTTCTTTTTCTTTTCAGGAGATCACCCTCCCTGCGAACTGTAGTGGAGTTGTTGTATATATTATTTTATTTTTTATATATATACATGAGAATAGGGTAGAATCGCTCGACAAACATTTATGCAAAAGCCATCAGGCTTCATAGTACAAAAGAGTGTTTTTTTTTTTCTTTTAATTTAATCGGCTGTCCTTAAAGGCTTTCACACAACGCTGCGATAGTGATTGCGAGATACTCATTATTATCCAAATCATACAATACTGAATAGCTTATCGCGCAAGAAATTATCTTTTCCATATTCACCATTGCGCGATAAAATGATCGACTGCTGAATACACCGATAGATAAGTTTAATCGCAACAATCTCAACATATGTATATCGCCGATATAGTTTTATTTCGAATTCGGTGTGCATGCACAAACTTCAATACAGGCGTAACGTGTTGCTAGAGATAGCTATCACGGCGTTGTGTGGAAGCCTTAAGACGGTCGAAGCTCGGTGTCGGTAGTGTGGGGGACATTAGGGCCTTAGAATAGGTATCTGAATTGGTGGTGGGATATTTCTTCTTTTTCTTTTCAGGAGATCACCCTCCCTACGAACTGTAGTGGAGTTGTTATATATATTCTATTATTTATTTATGGAGATAGGGAAGTTTCGATCGACATCTATGGAACAAAAGCTTCGTATAATAAAAGTGATTTTTTTTTTGTTAAATTCATTGGCCGTCCTTAAGATGGTCGAGGTTAATCTTATTCTCTTCGGTATTCGGTATCGGGAGTGTAGGGGGATTATAATTTTTTTTTGGTGGTGGGATTTTTCTTCTTTTTCTTTTCAGGAGATCGCCCTCCCTACGAACTGTAGTGGAGTTGTTATATATATTCTTTTATTTTATTTTTTTATTATTTAATTACCCTATCCCCAGGGAAGTATCGCTCGACATCAATAGAAGCTATGGGCTTCTAACAACAAAAGTTAGATTGTTTTTTATGTAAATTTAATCGGCCGTCCTTGAGGCGGTCGAGTTTATCTACTTTCTTTCGGGATTCAGTTTCGGTAGTGTAGGGGGATAGGACATGGATAGGATCTCCTATTTGGTGGTGGGATTTTTCTTTTCTTCTTTTTCTTTTCAGGAGATCACCCTCCCTACGAACTGTAGTGGAGTTGTTATATATATTCTTTTATTTTATTTTATATTTTTATTATATACATATTTATATTATATTTTTTGAAGTATCGGTCGAGTTAATCTGTCGTCCTTAAGACGATCGAGGTCTCTCTACTTTTCTTTGGAATTCGGTGGCAGAGTGTAGTGTTTTTTTGATCGATTCTTTGCTGTATACAAATCTTAGTTCTCGGTTTTTTGTTAAGCTCTACCGGACACACACAATTTAAATCGACTGTCCTTATTCGTTATTGTGTCTAAAGAATAAGATGTGGTAGGTCGTCTACTGATGAGCCCAACCACCACATCAGGGCTATGTATAATGTCTTCAAGTTATTGCGTTATTAAATTTATTTTTTATTTTATAATTTCTTTAAGAAAATCCAAGTGTTTATATTGCAATTTTTTTACATTTAGCTGAATTTGCCTTTTTAATTCACGGTACCCGTCGGATAAACAGTGCGTCTAGACTAGATGTAGTAGGTCGTTCAGTAAAAGGCCCAACTACTACATCAGGGCGAAACGCTATGTTCGATAGATTTTGTTATTTTAGTGTTTGAGCCTTAAAAAGGCGAAACTTTTTGTAGAAACAGATGGGTGTGTTTGTGTAAAAACCTTAAATATTGTTGACCGTAGTTTTTGTACAAAAAATCTTAAAGAAAACCACTACAAAATGAAAGCTATGATAGTAAAAAGCGCATCCTGTTTGGTAAGTGCAAATTTATTGTTTCTAAAATTATACCGGCTTAGATTCAAATCTTATGCTAAAAATCTGGTGTCAGTGATTTACAGAATCAAATTGAAAATGTAAGGTAAAAGGTGAATAAATTAAAAAAGGGCATTTTAATTTTATATGATTCTATAAAGCGATGGTTGTGCTAAAAAGTAAACGCCCGAACTACTGAATAGTGTTGGGTCGTACGTTATTTACGTGACGTTAGACAATTAAAACAACTAAGTAATTTTTTATACGAAAATCTTTAATGTTATAAAACAGATGCTAATTTATTTGTACATACATATGTGCTTACAATATACATATATGTATATGAACTAACAAAACTATAGAAATGAATATTCATATTTTATTTTGTTCATCACTTAAATAGTAGGTATTGTATTTCTTAAGCTCTGTAATTTCGTTCATAAGCAGACTTTCCAAAACGTCAACAAAATTATTCATATAGATTTCTGCAAACTACATAGCAAGTACGCATGTGGCCATTCAACTCCAGACACACTGGGAATATCTAATAGTGTCACCAAAAAATTCACCCTCATATCGATCATGCGCATATGCAATTATATTTGTTATCGTCAGGAAGTAAAATCGAAACAGTCTTTTATACTATGTGTCAGTTTAAGTATTGTAAATACATATAAACTTTTCCAGAAATCTATAAATTTATTATCGTTATGAAAACGGACTGAGTTATTATCCTACAAAAACATTTTTCTACAAGGTATTGTTTTGTTTGTTGTTTTTACTTTTCTAACACATCGCAAGTTATTTGCCTTAAAACTAATACAAATTACTGGAATACCGAAAAAGTGGTATGGTTGCACAGTATTTAGGATTGCAAACAAATTCTGTCAAAACTGGCACCTGTTCTACCGACAAGTACAACTTCCGGGACGGGGACAGCCCAAGTACCTCCACGTCTACAGGAAAGTGCTTTACTAATTCTGAATCATCAAAATTTAAAGGATACAACGAACCGCAATTCATCGCCTACAACATCTATTGTTATCCCAACCAGTGGTCGAACGAAGCCTACTGTTGCAGGGAATGGACTTCATATTGGTTCGAACGAACGGACAACACTGGTTTACACCCCAACAACAGTCATGGTTAACCATCAGACTCTTCTCTACAGCACCAGCATGACCTCACCAATATTATCCCCAGCGGGTGTTAAGTCCCACGGCTTAACGGCAATGAAAAACCTTAGTCCTCTTCAGCATTCATCAATATCATGTTCCATCAGTACACCGACGTCAGGAGCAACTTTTCTAACCGATTTAAAGAGTGGAATGGATGCTGCTGCTCATCGTCACTATATGAAAGGAATCGGCTTTCGTAGAAGTTTCGATGATAAACTTACATCAATAAGCTCTAACATCTTAAGTCAGACACAGCCTAGGCAAACTTCGTCTTTATTTCCGCTTACATATCGCGAGGATTTTTTACAACAAATAGGATATTTGCCAACTACTCGGATATTTGCGGGTACAGCGACTAGCATTGATGAAGAAAAGGCTCAGCAGGATTTTTTATCATTGTCTTTATCACCCCCACTAAATCGACGCCGTGATATGCCCGCTCTAAGGGGTCCATTTGTCAGCTTGTAAGTGTAAAATTTCAAAAAAAAATGATACATAGTGTTTTATTTTTAGTGCTTTGGACAAGAATGTCCCGTGCTTTAACACGTGTTGTTCTATCCCTCGTAGCTCTTGAACTGTACAAGCTAGAGATATGAAATTGTATTTTGTATATTTTGTGTAGGCACAATGATCGAACGAATATTTTTGTGGCATCGTTTTTGAGGCACAATATTTGAGTAAATAATTGCAGTAGTATTTAAAAATTCATTCGGTTAATGTAGTTAATATCACAGCAATATAGCAGCAAAATATAAACTTGCCAGCGAATTAGATCCAGCCTTAGGCTTGTTTCACACTATCCGGTTTTAGCCGTACGGAAAAAAACCGTACGGCGAAATTATTCTAGTGGCCCGAAGAAAAGCATGGCCCCTTTCACATTACACGGTTACGGCAAAATGCCGTCACGATGCCGTGTAGCAGCCGTCCACTGCCACTGCAACTAACGGCGACCGTACGGCTACCGATAACGCAGTGGTGTACATAACCAAATGCGCGCTTTCACATTTGCCGGCTTTAAATCGTACGATCAGTTGTCTTCAAGTCAGTGTAGTTACACAGCACTTAATCAAAAACTAAGCTTGCGATGGAAAAAAGCCGTGCATAAACCGTATAGTGTGAATGGACAACAGCATTCGGATTTTTGCCGTATGGTTTTTTGCCGTACGGCTAAAACCGGATAGTGTGAAACGAGCCTTACCGACTGTTCTTACGCTGCCTATCAAACTTTTTATGACACATTTGATTGTAAATTTCGTAGCAATTAAATTTCAATATATACATCCCATTTTTTGATAAATTTAATCACTTGCTATATACCTATATAGAATAAAAAAAAGCATTGGAATTATTAAAATAAATAGTAAATAAATAGGAGCGCATATGCATAAATATGCATACAGTCATATACTTATCTATAATTTGCACTTTTGTGCTTTAAAAAGCTCACGAATTCACTCAGACTGAGCGCAAATATTTTTATATTTTTCGAAACTTCATGTTTATATATGTACATATGTATGTAAAATATTTAAAATAGACTCTGCTCGGTGTGTGTATTTTTATTTATTTTTTTTTTTTGAATGAGGACAGTTTGTATCGGTAAATTTAAGAGCAAATATTAAGACAAATTATCGGTGGCATTAAACTGCAATATTTTTTCTCGTTGAAGGAATTGTTCCTACGATCTTTATATTTACAAAAACGAATTAGCAATATGAAATCGTTATGTAACGTCAGAAAGGAAATGATTTAGAAACTAAGTGAACATGAACACAAATACATAAGTGACTAACGAACTATGAATGATCCTATCAGAGATACGACCTGTGCGATTGTACATTGGAGAACATATGTTTTAAGTCAATGGGGTGATATTTGCGAAAGTAGCAAGAATGAACCTTCTGTACAGCATAATAACCTGTGGTCCGTTTTGAATTTTTTTCCAACATTACAAACTAAAATTGCAGAAATATCGTTTCCATATGTATTTCATACATGTGCTCAATATTTTCAACTGGTTGGAGCATTGTGGTTTGATTTCCTCTTTTGGCTAAAGTTATTTGTAGGTCTAACAAGTGATTTATTAATTCAAAGTTCATTAAAAATATGCCTAATATTATTTATTTTTTGTACCTTTCGGTGGGTACGAAATTCGCGACACTTATTTCAAAATCAAACTTCAGTAACACCTTTAGCCCCAATAGAACCCACATTAATTGCATCTACAGAACTCAAACACAACTCTTTACAAGAACAAAATAGTGTAATAATAGCCGATTATAATTTTCCCGTGTCTAAAGACAACAAATTTTTTGAGAAAAACGACGAAAATTTAGAAATAAAACCGACTGTTCACAAAAAAAGAAAATGTATTTCTGCGGGTCCTATTCTTGTTACTAATGCAAAAAAAAAGTTTGTCAAGTCTATTGTTTCCGAAATAGTTTCTGCTGATAAAAATGATTGCGTAAAAATGTGGGTATAAAAAGTCAAAAAAATAAAATAATAATTAAAATACATACATACATACATACGTATCTATAAAAATGATTTCCTGGCATTATTAGAAAAATTATAATTGAAAGAAATGCATCAATCATAATACGCTCTTCTAGTGAAGAAATGGATTAGTGTTTCGAGAGAAGTTTCAAAAAGGCAGTTTGAGTTGCTTGTCAGACCCTGCAACTTGCGTACTTATCGTGTCTGAATCTAATCATAAGTTTTATACGTTTTATATACATATTTCATTAATTAGTTTCCTTTTTGTTTTCACATACTTATGTCATATGTACTAATCATAAGTATACAGTGTTGGTAGCAAATACATATAATTATTGTACTCTTCAGATCAGAACCAAGAGGAACTTTAAGTACTACAGAAGAAATTTTCCCTGAATCTCCAGATAGTAGTCTGTATGGGTCTGATGAAGAACAAGAGGATGCTTCTCAGTATTGCCGCGGCGGATATCATCCTGTTGTTATTGGCGATGTTTTTGACAGTCGTTTTCGAGTCGTTAGAAAACTTGGTTGGGGGCACTTTTCTACGGTGTGGCTCTGTCGAGATATTAAGTAACGACAAAAATATTAGAATACACCTTATAGGATCTAACATATATAATTTCAGAGAGGAAAAATATGTTGCCCTGAAAGTTGTTAAGAGTGCACCACATTATATTGAGACAGCAGCAGATGAAATCCGACTCTTGGAGGCAATACGCGATGCTGATCCTACAGATCCAAAGGGCGATCGCATTGTACGGCTTCTTAATCATTTTACGGTGCGCGGAGTTAACGGTGTGCATACGTGTCTAGTATTCGAGGCTCTTGGCTGTAGCTTATACAAACTGATTGTAAAGAATAACTACCAGGGCTTAACGATTTCGCAGGTCAAGAATATAATACGACAAGTTCTTGAAGGATTAGATTACCTTCACACGAAATGTAGTATTATACACACTGATATTAAACCAGAAAATATTCTATTGGTTATCGATAATGCGGCAGCAATGAACCAACAAATTGATGATGAAATTAACATATTGAGGGTCAAAGGAATAGATTTTCCCGATTCATATAGTAAGTAAAATAAGAAATATGAAATAGAAAAATGGATCTTTTTTTCTTAAATTTATAGTAAGCTCTATTGAGAAACAAACGAAAACAAGAACAAAGTGGCCACTGATAGAAAACTCTCCATCTTTACTCCATCATCAAAAGAGCAGCGAGTTGGAGTGTGTTCTTAATAAGGAAGATTCCTCCACTTTAGATACGTCGCTTATATCCACGATTTCAAAATACTCAGGCATGCTTGATAGTGATCTCAATGATAGTTCTTTGGTTTCCTCTCTTGGAGCATCTGCACAAATAAATAGTCGTTATCGAACCGAGAAAAAAATCACTGCCAAGGTAAGCAGATCTTTACCTATTATAATACATCACTATGTTCCCCCGTTACACAAAATCTGCCTCGGCACACATTTTTAATGCTTGCACTCCAGTCAGGTGATGACAACGAACCAATTGAATCAAATGACTTTATTACGGTAAATCTATCTGCTCAATTATTGAATATATCGGTTTTAACTACTAAGTACTTAACACTTAATTAAATTGTTGTTACTGATCCTTTTATTAATTGTATGAACCTAGTAATGAAAGCACATTTATTTTGATAGTATACTTACTTAATTACTTCGTTTGCTTTATTTTTTTTTTAACACTTACGCCATACAAGTAAATACATTTATTTGTGAACTTACAGCACAAATTATTTGCTTTTTATAATGTTTACTTTTTAGTGCATAATAAGCATACGCAGTTAAGTTTTGATAAATTAAGAAGACATCGCTGCATACATACCTTTCTTTTCATGGTTGTGTAAAATATTTTTTTTGTTTTGGAATACTTCAAACACCTAGGTAATATAATATATCATGTTATTTTCATATTTTCCGCATAGTCCTATTTGATATTTGCATTTTTTTAGGTACATACATGTGTATTATACATTCCTATGTACATATATATATGTATATATACGTATTTGCATTATATCTTTAATAGAAACATTGGTCAAGTGTTGGAGTGAAGATAAGAATACAAAATAATTTTTAGAAAACTGCAAATCTTTAATTGACTTTTGCGACGAAATTTGTCTTTTGAATATGTGAAAAAAATTGCAGACTTCTTAAATTTATTAAAATTCCTAACATACATATGTCTATTACACATATCGAGATACATATATATTTTTTCAGGATCAACCAAACAAATGTAATGTGATACCTCAGACCCAATCATACACGAATGCTATTCAAACGTTGATTAACAATAGCAATGTCAGTGTTAAGATTGCGGATTTGGGAAATGCTTGTTATGACGTAAGTTTAGAATTATAAGAAAATTTATTTCTATAATTGGTAAAATAACATATACTTAATTACTTGCTTAGTATCATCATTTCACAGAAGACATTCAGACACGACAATATCGTTCAATAGAGGTGCTTTTGGGAGCTCCTTACAATTTCAGTGCGGACATTTGGAGTACAGCTTGTTTAGCTTTTGAATTAGCCACTGGCGACTATTTGTTTGACCCACATGCGGGTGAAAGTTATTCACGTGATGAAGATCATTTGGCGCACATCATAGAACTTTTGGGCACAATACCACCTTCCGTAATTTTCAGGGGTAAACATGGATTAAAATACTTTACAAGTTATGGTTAGTTATGGTTGTAACATTATTTATACATACCTATTTATAAAGCAATTAATTTAAAATTTCAACAGGAGGCTTGCGAAATATTACAAAGCTAAAACCATGGAGTCTTCTTAATGTTTTAATTGAAAAATATGATTGGGATCCAATTGAAGCGAAAAAATTTTCGGATTTCTTATTGCCAATGTTGGAATATAACCCAGTTATTCGAGCATCAGCATCAGAATGCCTAAAACACCCCTGGTTAGAGGAATTTATTTAAAAGGTCCTTACCTCTACTTGTAAGGTGCAGCTTTTAGATATGTAATTGATTTTCTCTTATTACTCTATTTGAATTGGAACTCGACAAGACATCTGACTGAATTTATTCAATTGATTTAAATTTTGCAAACATTTAGAAAAGAATTGAATTGTGTCATATATTAATCAAAAAGAAAACGATACATATTAAGGATCGATCATATTGTATTTTAATAAATATATATACGTATACATTTCGTAGAAACATTTATTTTTTATCAGAGGGACATCACAATGATTTGGAAATAAGTGAATCCGAATGACAAAGTGAATTTAATATGAAAAGTAAATAAACTAATCGTATTAAAAGATAATAAACATCAAAAATGTGTGCATTTTCTGTCTTGATTTACATTCTTATTATTTTAAAAGGAGTTATTAATAACACAAAAACAAAATAACAGACAGACTACATTTCGCATATATGATATGTAGAATTATACCAATTTGTGTAAGCTGACTTAAGCCCCAACCATAATTGCATTAATCGTGCGATAGCTAATGTTAAAATCGAACGAGAATTTTATACGCGCTGTCAAAATCCGACCTAAAAGTGAACGAAAGCTAAAAGAAATATGGGTGTAACATACAAATTACGTGTATTCGCATGACTACGTACGGCAACATCTAGTGGGTGTACTGTTTTTCGATGCGAAGTGCATTTTTGGTACTATGCAATTCGCCGTCGAACACTATCGCCGCTCGCCTTACTGTATGCGTCCTACTACGTATGGACGAGTGTTATTTGGCGGAATTTACGTTGAACTTCCTAGTTCCTAGAGTACGAAACGCGTCTATTATCACCTCATAGCGGGTGGGTAGAATTGCAGATTACACCTAGAACATTCATTTGATCCGTGTGGATCTGAGTTTCACTTCACCCAATCCAAGTTCCAAGTGATGGGAAGAAAGAGGGGTAAGACCCTCGCAGAAATGAGGAGAGTTTGCCGGGACCGGAGCCAATGGAAGGAATGGATAATCCGAGGCTACCCCAATGCCCAACAGCAAACGTGGCATGAAGAAGAACAACAACAGAAACGTAAAATAAAATAACAAAAAAGAGCATTGAAAAGATTAAAACATTTTTTTATGTAAGTTTGATGTTTATGTAGCTTAAAACAATTGTACAATATGATACTGCGAGTCAAATTATTAACATAGAACACTGCAATATTTTTAATTTAATAATATTAATTTAGTAAAACAAGGTTTTTTTTTTTATAAATACACGTAAATAACTATTTTCGGTGATTGAATTTTAAATTATTCTAGTCATGCTGACGATTTCTATTTTACAATTTGCAATAGAAATTAAGTTGATTAAATATTTTGGAAACCCAATTATCATAAAGTAAAGTTAGGTTATGATGGTAGTCACAAAAAGGAAATAAACATATTTCTCAGCATTACGAGTAATACTGTAATATTTGTTGATATATTTTTAGACAGGTGTATTATATGTATACATATATGAAGTAAGTGGTGATTTTTCTGGTTGGCATAGTTAATTTTTCCTTCATTTTAATAGTGGAATAATGTTTTAGAACTTTCTAAACAAGTAGTTAGAGTTAATATTAAACTATGTAGTAAGAAAAGGAATTCACAATTACAAAAAATAGCATGCTTGCATACATATACTTTTTTAACTTACAAGAAAGAAAAACTATGAAGAATCAGTTATTAAACATTTTACATATTGAAATTGGCAAGCCTATTTGTCAATGAAATGTTATATAATTTTAACAACAACACAAATACGTTATTAAATGAAATTTGGTAACATGAAATTCAGATATTGGAACAATATTTTCAATAAATTGATTATTGTTGGTAGGACTATTACAAATACGTGTACCTAACTGGCAACATTTGTTTACCATACGCATACATATTATTATAACGTTTTTTCAAGATTGTGGGGAAACTCGTTTTATGACAAGCTCTATAATTCAATTCAATTTTAAATAGTTTACAAAAAATTATTTGATTAGGTCTGGAATAACTTACGGGTATGAACGAATGTTATTGTGAATGAATGAAAGATTTTCGACATGAACAATTGTAAGTTTTATTCTCTTATTATTATTAATTTTTCTTATGCATACGATAATATTAGCAAACCAAAAATTAACGCCTTTTTCATTGTAGTTGCCATATACTCCGCTTCAACTAATGATGAGAATTTTATTTAATTTAGATCAAGATACACCCGCATTTATTACCGTGTAATCTTGGTAATTTCATTACTTTGCTTTTTTTTCTTTACAATGTATGCCACTTCTTTTATGATTTTACTTTCATTAATAGTTCTGGTATTGTTCTTTTTGGATAATCATGTTCAGTATTTTCATTATACTTAAGTTCGATTTTAGTATTTTTGGTTAAATATATCTAGAAAAAAAGGGTATTGGGAACTTTAATTCTTTTATTATATTTATAATTAATTTAATTGGAAATATATATATATATATTTATCTATAATCCTTTTCGGGTGCTATATTCAATACCCGAATGGTAAGAATTTGTTTTATTCAATTTGTAAGGGAAAAAATATTATATTATAATACATTAGTGTATACCTGGCGTATAAGTGGGTTGTTCTGATGAATTGAGCGAAGTACTTTCTGTGGCTCCTGTTGAAAAGGGATTTGTAGGATTTGACTGCTGAGATGATGGGGGCGGCATAGCTATAACTGGCATCCCTGCACCAGCTGCTTGACCCGCTGTTGGTTGCGATGTCACCGGTCCAGAACCTCCTGATATATGTAGGTCTTCAAGGTCGTTAATGTCCTCCTAAAAGTAATTCAAATAGTTTTTATTTTATTTCTTTTATTTGTTGAAAAGTTTTACAAAAACTTTGTAACTCTCTTGTTGGTTTTCTTCAAATGCACCGTCCAGATAAAAAAAATGTGCACTTCATAATTAACATATGCATAATTTCATTTCATAGCGATTAATTACAACAATCATTTTTAAAGATGCATGTAGGTATGACAAATTTTAAAGTCAACATATAAAAATGTTATAGATCAAAATATATAAAATAAATAAAAAGCGATTAACATTCTTGCCAAATGAATGAATTCGGTATTAGTCAAATGCAAATATTATAAAATTATTTCGAATTTACTTTCTACTAAAATATGTAGCCTGACTTACCAATCTTCCTTGTACTCGGGGTCGTTGAACTTCCGGTTGTGCTTCCCTACTAGCATTGGCACCGTCCCGCTAATATTCGAATAATAAAACAATATTCGTATTGAAATGATGATGAATATTAAAATAAAAATGAAAATTATAAATAAAAAAGGGCAATGGAATGATATATCGTTTTTTGATGATTTTCGTGAAGAACTTATAAACTAAATAAAAATAATAATTTTCAATAAAATACAACGTAAAAATAAAATAAAAAGTTTGAGCGATATGTTCTTTTATTATTTATTAAAAATAACTCCGACTGAAATGGATCCTTGGATACCATATCCATTTGTAAATGAAACAACAGTTTATTTATACAAATTTTTGGTTTTCATACGGAATGGTAGATATCAATATATCAAAAAAAAATTAACTTATGAGCCCTTTTCCAGACCATTGACACACTTTCTAACAAAAGCGAATCTAAAATTGAATGTGAATTTCTTGTAAACATACAAAAAAAAAAAAAAAAGTGAGTTGTTTGGCGTGTCAGTTTGAGAAATGTTTACACTTGTACTTAAAGGTCCTAGCATATAAATTAATAACCGCCATAAAGAGCTAATTATTTTAGGACTAACACCTAAAACTGCTGATATTCTGACGGACGTATATTGCTCAACCAATTTCGCTAGTGATGCTGAACATTTGTGTACACACACATGTACTATGCGAACACACATACATGTTACGTGCAAACACTGAAAACGCGTTACTGCGTTCAGAACTCGAGCTAAACTGTTGAGAACGCTCATAAGCCGAACAACAAACAAACACTTAACTTTGTCCTGTTACTAGCATTAAAACATAAAAATTATCAAGTCTTTCAATATAACTTTAAAATAACCCATGTATTTTACTAGATTTCTTATAAGAATACATATCTTTGTTAGTCAGAATTTAAAAGAACACGTAGTCATTATTTAATCAAAATCGGGAATTCAATGTTAAAATATAAGCGCGTTTAGTGGAATGTAAAATATTTACCTGAATTATGCATGCCAATCGTACAACGCATCTTTTTAATAAAAATTTATGATAACTTACCTTGTTCGTAAAAAATCCAAGAGACTGAGAAGTTTCTACAAATATTACATGCAAAATAGGCTCTAATTGTGCTCAAATCAACCGACCAACAAAAACCATCACAAAAATCATCAAGAGATAAACAAGGTGCTTGTTCTAAATCCCTGTACTTGATAACTTACATTTAAGTGCTGGTAATCTCCAGTAGCTTCATTAGCTGGTGGTTTGTATTTACCACAACAGAAGTTACAGCAGAAGCAACAGCAGCAACAACAGCAACAGCAACATCCCGACAATATACCGCAGCAAATGACGATAGCCTAAGGAAAAACATTATTTTTTGTAAGAAAAACGAAATTTTAATTATAATTATATGTATATTTACCTTTACAGCTGGCGATGTTACAACAAAGTATGCATTTACATTTTCTTCACCAAATTGTTCAGCAATATACAATCCCAATGAACCGTAGTTGTCATATATGTTTCTTTTTGTCAAGTCGCTTAATATGGAATGGGCTCTATTCACTTCTTTAAACTAAAGTAAATGCGTTGTAAATAATAAAGGCATAAAGCAAAACATTCACCATCTCTACCTTATCTGCAGCTTCAACATTATTTGGGTTTTTGTCTGGATGATACTTGAGTGCAAGTTTTCTGTAAGTCTTCTTTATTTCGTCAGCTGTGGCTGTCTTAGGAAGTCCCAAAATTTCATAAAGTGAATCACCAGAAGTGCTAAAAAAAAATGTTCCTTTATTATTTACAGAGCTTAGAAAAAAAAAAGATTGAGTTTAGACAAAAATGAAAAGAGAAAAGAAAATGTTGCTTGGCGGTGGCGGCACACCTTTGAAGGGAGAAAATTGTTTAACGCGTGTATTATGCTTTCCCTTTCCATGCACTATTACTAAAGTAGTTATTATAAATATACTTAACTTTTTTTATAATCTTAAGATAAGGTAATAAATGACGAATACATAGGTATTTCGCTGATAATTTCATATTATCATAGGTATGTAATAAATATCCGCAACAAAAAAAATCAATACAAAAAAGTACCCTATTTCTCACAAAAATTTTATTGCACCACTTGAAATTATACGAAAGCATTTTTCATGTATGCGGAAAGGCTGAAAAATCAACTTGGAAGCAGCTGTCATGGTTTATCCTTGGATACAAATGTAGGAATTGTACTTATCCGGAAAATCAATTAGGTATAAAGGCTATCAAAAGAATTCTAGTCAATATTTTTCGATGTTACTTACGACAATTTTCTTTTGTCCATTTTTTATTAATTATTTAAATACTTGATTCCTAGTGGCAATGTAATATTTATGTACACTTTTTTACTATAAATTGCTGTGAATATTTCGAGACACCGCAATTCTTTTCAATAGTAAAAAATTTTTACACTGAAAATTAAACTCAATATTTTAGTTCTATGTGTCAACGCTGTTGTTCTTATTACCATTCTGGCGCTCGGAGCAATTAGGGGAAATCGGGCTCTGCAGCAAAGTAGAGAAATTGGCCGCGTTGCCTACGCAAGCAATTTGCCAGCTGCTAGAAGGCGAAACGGTTCGCTAGAACTAAAAAGTACTTATGTGTAAAGCTCTTCATACATTCCTTATGTGCTTTTAGTTCAAATTGATTTGTTTTCACTTGCTTATTTGAGGTATTACGTTTCTCGCTAGAAAACTGTTTTTATAGTGGCCGCTAGATTCTTTAGCGAAAAATCTGTCTTCCCAATCCAAAGGTATTTTAGCAGCTAGATTAGCGAAGTGTTAAGAACGCGCTCAATATCTTTACATAAATTCTCAACCAGAAATATTCAGAACGAAATCTGAACTGCATACAAATGTAGTAAATGAAATTGCAGAATATATTGAAAAAAAAAAAAAAAAATATGCTCAGACACCAAATCTGAAATAAATACGAGTATGTATCGTGGAGACCAAAAAAATTAAAAAAATTATAATTTGCTATCTGATTTATCAAATTTTCTGACTAGGCACACAAAATCCTAGACCGACAGTTTCGACTTCATCTTGAAAGTATCAGAAGGATTAACCTAAATCCTAACACTCACTTTTTAGAAGATCAATGAATTAAAAAAAAAATCATAATATCGTATATATTTTGTTCAGCGTTTTGAATTGGATTTTCAAGATTATACTTTAAATCTAATTAATATAATTTTCCTAACGCACTTTATGTAAAATTATGTGACTTTTTTTTTCTACTACTAAAGTACTTAAGTACTATAGTTCTTCTGACAATGGCAATTTCGATTCCATATTGGTAAATTATATTTAAATAAAAGAAATAAAATCAAAATTAATAAAAAGTACATTCTACACTTGTTTTTCAAAACATAAACAGATTTACCACAATTACAACACAAACAATTTGAGGTTTTACGCTGGTTGTAGCAATAATTAAAGTGGCTGTCGTGTCGTGGTTAGTCTGGTGGAATATCAATAGAACAATCGTCAGCATTTCTTCCTAAACTGAATACATACTCTGAACATATTACATATCTACATATGTCAACATATTTGTGTATTCCCGGCTTTTGTTTAAAAAAGAAAGTTCCAATATAAAGTATTAATTATTTCTATAAATAAGAATAGTATTTTAGAAAGTTCACAAATAATATACTGTTTTTTAATCATTCTCTTCCAAGTTTTTTAGAGGTACTTAGCCTCTAGCATATAATTTGGTGTAAATACTTGCGTGTCAGTTCCTGTACGTTGTTAGCATAGGTAAACTTTGGATTCTTTAATTTCCAAAGCGAATTATTTTATTTCTCCCACATTGCACGTACATATGTACCTAGCCAAATTTCTTCTCAATCATAATAAAAACTAAGTTGTTTTAAAATCAATATTATTTATCACACTTTAAAGAGCCTCTCAAAGAAGTGTTGTGGCACAATTGCTTGAATATTACTTAAATCTACGAAGTGCAGACAGAAAACTAGAGTCAAGATTTAATACACCTCCCGTTATTTAGTAATATTTTTACCAAATATCTATTGACGGTAATGATTTTTCAAGATATCGTTATACAAGTTAGGAATTTTATATAAATTCATTAAAAAAGCACTGAAACTGAAATTAAACGGATTGGTTTATGGTATTAAGAGCGTGCTTTTTTCTTGGAAGTCTGAATTTCTATTTAATTTTTCACTTTAGATATTTAGATATCGCTTTCATTTAATGTACACAATTAGCTAACAATTTAAACATTTTGTTGAGAGGGATCCGACAAGAAAAATAAAAGGCTATGACAATTATAAATACTGTTTCTAAAGTTATTCCTGGAATACATTGGTTAAAAGGATACAACGCACAGTATGCTCTTTCCGACTTCATAGCCGGCGTTACCGTCGGCCTGACGGTTTTGCCACAAGGTTTAGCGTACGCAACCCTAGCAGGACTTGAACCTCAAGTAAATATTTGAACCAAACTAAATAAAGAAATCTGCACAACTTATTGGTATTATTGTAGTATGGTTTGTATTCGGCTTTTGTGGGAGGCATAGTATATGCTTTATTAGGAGGGTGCCGCCAAGTAACTATAGGCCCAACTGCTCTTCTGGCACTCATAACCAGTAAACACACTGGATTAGGGTTAGCCTCAGGCCCAGTTTACGCTGTGCTTTTATGCTTAATATCGGGTATAATAGAGCTGCTAATGGCTTTACTAAGGCTTGGTATGTTTTTATCTTAAAATATTTTGCTATCAGCTTTTATTTAATCTATTCCTTATTGTCATCTGAACAGGTGCGCTGGTGGACTTAATATCTTTGCCAGTAACTGTTGGCTTCACATCCGCTACAGCTGTAATTATAGGAACTTCACAAATTAAGGTATAAATTAATTGATTCGCTTATGCAACGCATTATGTATATGTACATCGTATTAAGGGTCTACTTGGCTTAAGAGGAGGGTCCGGTTCCGGATTCATAAATACAATTCAGTCTGTGATTACAGATATAAATTTGGCTCGTCCAGGTGATTTTTTATTAGGGACGACTTCAATTGTGTTTTTGTTATTGATGAGGGTAAGATTTGTTGAGATATTTTTTTGAATATATTACATTTTACTTCTCATCGTTGTAGAAATTAAAGGACGTAAAAGTACCAGAGAGAGTTGGTGGTTATCAAATATTAAATGGACTTTTTTGGCTCATTGCTACCGCAAGGAATGCGCTGGTTGTTCTTATTTCCAGTACAATTGCAATAATTTGTTGTCGGGAAAATATGTGCCCTTTCATATTGACCGGAACAGTAAAAAGCGGATTGCCTCCATTTAGTTTGCCAGAATTTGAAACAACGATTGTGGGGGCCAATAACACAGATATTCATCAAAGTTTTACGGAAATGGTAGGCCTGTATACTTAATTAATAAAAATCCTCTTATATTTTAATTCCTTAGATGAACGAGTTAGGATCTTCCACTATCATCTTACCAATTATTGCTGTGTTAGGAAATGTAGCTATATCAAAGGCATTCGGAGGGTCGGGCATAAATGCGACACGTGAATTAGTCGCATTGTCTTTGAGCAATATTTGTGGTTCTTTTTTTTCATCTATGCCTGTAACTGGGTCGTTTTCACGCAGTGCTGTGAATCATGCCAGCGGTGTTAGGTCGCCAATCGGTGGCATATATACCAGTGCTCTAGTATTAATTGCATTATCTCTATTGACGCCATATTTTAGGTACATTCCTAAGGCAGCGCTTAGTGCTGTTATAATCGCGGCAGTAATATTTATGATAGAATATGAGGTATTTTTTACAATATAGTATATATATATTTTTTTTAATATATTTTATTCCTTTAGGTAGTTAAGCCGCTGTGGCGATGCAGTCGCCGGGAACTTCTACCGGGTGCTATAACGTTTATATTTAGTTTAGGCTTAGGTGTCGAAATAGGGCTTTTGCTGGGAGTTGCTTCAGATATAGCATTTCTTGTATATCGTGCTGCTCGACCGTTGTTAAGCGTATCGAAGACGAAAGTAATGCTTTTCAACTTTAATTTATATTTGTTTCAGTGACTTGAAAAAATTATTTAGACAACTAACGGCATTGACTACATTATAGTCCGACCGAGTCAAAGTTCGGTATATTTCCCGGCAATAGAATGGGTAAGAAATGGAATCTTAAAAGCAATTACATCGTTTGGTATCCACCCCGTGGTGTTAGATTGCGCTAACGTTTACGGTATGCAATTTTTCTTATATATTTTATTCACATATTAATTCATACATATTCTGTCGTAGAATTTGATTTCACCGCAGCTCGAGGAATGGGAGCATTATATAAAGAGTTGTCTTCAATAAAAGTTCCTTTTTATTTACTAAAGGTTTCCAAAAAAATCGAATTGCTTCTAAAAGAATCAACGGATACCGATTTTCCAAGCATAGAGAACGTGGAGGAGTTGGAATCGATTTTGGAGCAAAGTAAGTACGTATTCATTTTTGTAAATCTTTTTCATAAAATACCTACCTGGGTTTATATCATTTTACCGTTTCGGATTATTAAATTTTGTAAATTACGAATAACACGAATTCCTGTCGTATACTCAATGGGAACGAAATAGCGCAACTTTTTTGCCAATGAATTTTACAAAAAAATAAAAATAAAAAACAATCCGAATTTTTATGCAAAAAGACCCATGAACGATTTTATTTTGTGCAATATATACCTACTAATAAACTGTTTCTTTATTTCAGTACCCGATTATGAATATTACCTACAAGTGGCAGTGCCACTAATACAACAGTGTAATGATCATAATAAATCAAATTAGTTTTACAGTTTTTATTAGATCTTTTCTATGTGATCATTAAAAAAAAACTTTCTTATGTATGTACATACATATCTGTATTGTAACTTATTTTCTCTCGCCGATTACTAACTGTCTTTCCGGTCGATAAATTTAAAGGTTTAGATTTGTACAGCCGAATATTTCAAAAGCAGAAATGTATGCTTAGAAGGAGAAAAATAACAACTGTTGACCAGCAGTAACACCGAGAACATCGTAACCATAACATTTCCTTTTTCAAATTTTCCTCTTTCCTTTCTTTATTTAAATTCAATAAAAGAAAACCATTGTTTTAAAAATGTATGCTTTGCATTTGCTTTGTCTAACAATTGCAGATTGACTTTATGTAACAATATTTTGAGCGTTATTAAGAAACTATTACGTTTAGAAAACGTGTGCAAAGTTATTTTGTGAAATCTTCATTTTTTTATAAATCATTGTGCTACTAAAATTTTATACAAAAGTTTGAACCGTTATTGGTTTTCTGTATGACAAAATCTTATGAAATTTCTATTTTAATAATCAAGTTATGAGTATGAGTAAAGATAAATATACATATAATACTTCGTGATAGAAATACTTGTTAAAACAAACAAATGTAATAAAAAGTAAAGGTAAATAAATTGATAAAATTTATTATTGTGTAAACGAAAACACCAAATACTTTTTGTGAACTTTTTTTTAGATCATAGTGTAATCCGTTTGATCCTCTTTAAATACATTTTACACAGCTTCTGGACTGGATTTGTTGAATACTAGAATTGTGAATGAAAAGTTTGAATTTGTACTACAGTTTACCGGTTTTCTATATTTATATATATAAATTTATATATATCTAATATACTTTGTATCTCTCTCTTGGTACTCGGCTATCGGCAATTATATATACTATACTATACTTGTTATATGTTTTGTCTAGGAGCGATTTTTTTTAAAAAGTCATAAATGCCGGGGAAAATTTGATCACGATAAGGATGAATATGATAAAAATATATGTACATATACATCTATGTATGTATGTCGAGTGACACCAGTTAACATTTCCAAACGTCAAAAGAAGTTCAGCAAATTTCGGAAAATTTGAAGGAATTTTGACATTTGATTTAACTCTTTATTGTAGAAACTCATTGACACATCAAAAGCAACTTTGACAACCGGAGGAAATTTTTTAGAACCAATGCTTTTCAATGGAACAGAACACATTGACCACAGCAACGTTAGACCTAAGTCCTAAATCTGCTATTGAAGTTGAAGTTTTTGTTGGTGTTATCGTGCACAGTCTGTTGTATTGCATTGAAAACATGTTGTCGTTGCTGTGTGTAATTTGTTTTACAACACAGCATCGGTCTTTTGGTGTATGCTATTGAAGTTGCTGTTTCAATGTGTTTCTACTATAACTCTTTTTTCTATCGAGAATCGAATCAACCTTAAGTATGAATAAATTTATCACTTATCAACTTTACAGATCGGGAATCAACCCCTTACTATTGAAACTAAAATTTTGTTCAACTATCGAAACAACTACCGAATCGTATGGAATTCCACAGCATCAATCACAAGAAAGTGTCTAAGCAAACAGATCTCAATATATTTCTGCAAACGTCACTTTTTCTTAAAAAAAAAAGACCTGACGCTTGGTCCGTCGTTGGATTAGTCGAACATCTTCGCTTCGGTACCTTTTTCTGTATTTGTAAAATAGGCAATTGAACTAAATAAAAAATTAAACTCTTGCAACAAATATTTAAAACAGGAATCGAATTGTTTTTAATAAAACTAGGGTCATTATTATAGATTAAAAAAATGATATCGCTCAAAGGAAGGCATGTGAGTTAATTAGTAAATTACTTGCCATCACTTGCCAATCAAGAAGCAGGGTGCAAAATTTAGCAAAACGAACTCAAACATGGGATATGACCTACATAGGTTTCAAGGCGAAGTGGACGAAGAACTTACTTGCCCCATATGTTCCGGAGTATTAGAAGAGCCTCTGCAGGTTAGTTATTCATCAAATGTTTGGTATCGCCTTTGCCTCAGTATATTTGTCCGTTTATAGGCTGCTATGTGCGAGCATGCTTTTTGTAGAGTTTGCATAAATGAATGGTTATCACGACAGCCATCATGTCCAGTAGATCGAAATGCTTTAACTACGGCCAACTTAAGAGCCGTACCTCGTATTTTACGGAACTTACTATCTCGGTAAGTAAACTTTAATGGTAAAAATCCAAAAAGATTTATTGAAAATATATTTATCACGTCTTAGTCTCTCCATTACTTGCGATAATGCGGCTTATGGTTGTAACCTTGTACTAAAGTTAGATGCATTAAATTCTCATCTAGAAGAATGTGAACATAATCCTAAAAGACCTTTGCCCTGTGAAAAGGGATGTGGTTTTGTAATACCCAAAGATGAGCTGAAAGATCATAATTGTGTACGGGAATTACGCACGCTAATTCATACACAGCAACAAAAATTGGCAGAATTCAAGACGGATATCACCGACCAGAATCTAATTATAAATGAATTAAAGAGAGAGCTGCAATTATTTAAAGACTTTATGAGAGCTATGCGAGTTTCGAATCCTGCAATGCGAGCCATTGCCGATCAAATGGAACGGGATGAAGTTATTCGTTGGAGTAGTACTCTGGCCCGCGCAAGAGTAACACGTTGGGGTGGAATGATATCTACACCAGACGATGCATTGCAGGTTTGCATAATGGCATTACTCTTTGTAACTAATTTGAATGAATTATATACCTCTCAGATGATGATAAAGCGAGCATTGTCAGAATCCGGATGTCCTCCACACATCCTAGATAATTTAATGGAAAATTGCCATGAGCGTCGTTGGCCAAGGGGCCTTAGTTCGCTTGAGACCCGACAGAACAATAGGCGAATATATGACAATTATATTTGTCGAAGAATTCCAGGTAAAGACAAAAGAATAGATCTAATGAATATGTTATTAAATTAATTCTTATTTTTACTAGGTAAACAAGCCGTACTAGTGCTAAGTTGTGACAATGCTCATATGTCCGAAGATGTCATGGTAGACCCAGGATTAGTTATGATATTTGCTCATGGAATAGAGTAGAATGTGTCATCGTCATAATATCCTTATGCTATTATTGTTTTCTAACTGACTTTAGTATACAAAGAGAAACCGAGACACCATAAGGACGTTTAGTTTAAATGCTATCTGTAGTATGATCTCAAAAAAAAAAAAAAAAACAAAAAAAAACTATTGACACATTTCGTTTCTTTCAATATTTTAATTTTACCTGGTTAAAGCAGATTCAAAGAACAAGAAAAGGCAGTGGTATTTTTCGTAATTTATGTTTCAAGAATATACTTAAGAATTTGTTGTCAATTTCGCTATAAAATTATGTTTATATTTTTAAAAGTATGCCAAATTAAATTGTTTATTGCATCGGTATTGAAAAAGTGGTCATGGAAAAATTATCCCATATGATGTACGAACTTCTCATTCTATATAATTTTTGTTTTTTAATTGTAGATATAATGTTGAATATGTTCAACTGGACTTTAACTTAAAAAATATAAACTAATTTTTGAAATAACATATACATAATCGTAGATGTTGCATTTAAATATGTGACAACACGGTCGTTTGAGTATATGTAAAATATTTTTCTACCTACATATGGGTTTTATTGAAGTTGAATTTTACAAGGCCAGTTTTTTTGAATTGAACAAAAGTAATCGGCGAAACTCGACAGTCAGCCTTTAAAACTCTCTATTTGAACTGGATGAAAACAAATCAGAATCCCATTATTATTTTTCAGAAATTTGAAATTTTTAGCTGGATCGTGTTATATACGAAATTATTAAAACAAAAGTATTTTGTCTTAATTACTTATAAGATGTTTTGCATGGTTATTATATTACTTTTTTGCATTATATACTACGATATAGAGAAACTTATAAGCCACTGTTTGAAATTCTCATTTTCCTAT
Organism: Chalcosyrphus nemorum; assembly: GCA_949716465.1. Taxonomy (NCBI): domain Eukaryota; kingdom Metazoa; phylum Arthropoda; class Insecta; order Diptera; family Syrphidae; genus Chalcosyrphus; species Chalcosyrphus nemorum. Next base: position 61,789,167 of record OX454334.1, on the reverse strand, counting down.
TTAGCCATCTACTGTACCCTTTATACCTGAGCATTTCGGCCGTCTTTGGTACGCGCTAGTAAAAAATAACAAATTTTGTTAATTTTTTGGTTTTATTGTTTAGCCCATGAGCCGTCCTTGGTGATTTGGTATTATGTAATTCTTTTACAGTTCTGCAACAGTGACATCCAATGAATTTATAGGTACACTCAGTTCCACTAAAATGAAGCTTTGCCAGTATCTCTGGAACTGAAAGAAAACTTATCGCGTAAGTCCCGACAAAGTGAATTATTTTTCCGTGATGAAAAAGCTTGAAAAATAAGAATAACAAATCTGATTGATCTATGTGTACTCTACATCATAGTTTCACGTTACTTTAAATATGTACTTAGGTACATACGTACCTAAAAAAAAAAAAAAATCTTAAAATTTACCTTCCTATATATGTACAAATATAATTAAATAAATTACTTATTTCAAAGAAGTGAGTAGGTAGGTACCTAATATTTACAAAATAGTTTCAAATCTACAGAAATTCGTATCTACTCTATCTGTTAAGTACCGAATAATTTTTTTCCGTGCCAAAATAACAGATAAGTACATTATGTACATATACATATATGTATGTCTGGTAGCACATATTTTATTTAATTAATGAATAATAAAATGATCTGGTATATCCCCTCTAAAAGTGCTTCCTATTTTGTGAGGGTTCTTTTTTAAGATTTAAAATTTGTGAACATTTATATGCCATCGTACCGCACAGATTTTTTTCCAATTTCTTTTGTCATCTTCTACCAACCAAACAAGTTTCAATAAACCAGTTATTTGAGATTGCAGACAAATATAAAAACCGCATTATGTAAACATGTGTAACACTTTTTAATATTAAGAATAATTTAATAACAATGAATGCATACTTCTTTAAGAGTAATATTTTAATTAAAAAATGTGAGAAGTTTTGAGCACCACATAATATGCAGTTATGAAATCAGATATTAAACAGATGTACACATGTACGTTTGACATCGTATTTTTTTCCTCTATAGGTACACTCCTTGAAAACCCTTCTTTTCAACTGACTGATTTAATGTGCCTAAGTTTTATTTAAAAGAAAAAGTGGTAAAGGAAAAATTGACATATAATCTAAAGAATTATTAGTAAGTTTAGTTTATACATCCATTTTTAAAAAGTGCTCTCCCCGATTGACTGAAGCGCCAAATCCGTATGCTCAAGAGATATGTATCCTCAGTGTTTGCGGAACAATTGGATTAAAACTTAGACGTTGGCGATTTCAATCGACAGTTTATTGTGAAACATACTTGAGATAACATCTTTCGAACTTAGAAAAAGTATGAAGGTTTTGTGTGTACAATTAATATTGTTTGTGGTTGCGGTTTCTGTTTATGGAAGACCGAATAACTATGGATCAGGAACTTCAGTTTCTCAGCGTAAGTAAATAAATTAAATACTAGCAAATGAGGGAAAGGGCAGCTATCGTTACATTAAGATTACCTGAATAGAACACGACGGCTAGACACATACTTATGTTTAACCGATCGCATTACGTATTAGAACTGAATTAAATTATGTACATACAAATTAAATTACCTACCTAATTTGGAAATCTTTGAATACTTAATTGATTTTACTGTTCGGCTTTTTATAAATATACTAGTTTTTACACTATTAAAGAAGTTATCAAACTACTTTTTTTTTTATTAAATAACAATTCTTTGGAATCTGGATATGTTAATTGAAGATTTTTTTTGTTATTTTTACTGCTTGTAGCGAAGGCCGGAGCAGCTGTAGATGAAGTAGTTGTGGAATCATCTTTGTATATTAAGAAGAAGCCTCAAATACGACGCACTCGAGATGTGGAGAGTTTGATACCAGTTCACGTAAATGTCATAAGAGTTAAGAGACAACAAAGAGGAAGAAGAGTACCACAAGTAAGATCCTCGCAATCAGCTGCCAATGCAGCAGCCAATAGTAACTTTTTCGGACCAAAGGGATTCGGTGCTTCAGCTGCAGACGCTCAGGCACAGGGCTTCCAAACTCAAGGGCCTCTTGGAGGATTCGGAGCATCTGCGGCTAATACTCAAACGCAGAGTTTTACAGCTGGTCGCAACGGAATTCAGGGAGCAGCTGGAGCTTCTACAAGCCAGCATTATAATTTGCCCAACGGCAAGACGATTGACGTTGCATTCAGTAATGGCTTTTCTGCAGGTCCGAATGGAATCAGCGGCAGCAACGCAAATGGTGTAACAATCAACTAGGCCATATATTGATTGAAGAAAGTGCTAATGTAAAAAATGTAAATACAATTTTTAAAATGTACAACGTTTTTTTAAATAATGGTTTAGTTTTATTTATTAATTGATTATCATATGTAAAAAACTTTTATATTCTATTCAGAATCACTTTCACTTTCTGACTGAAAGTCCCCGACATTTATCGAGAATTTATATTCCTGATCGCATCCTAAGTAGGAGTCGCTCATATAGTACAGCGTATATTCGTGTCGACCAGGACTGGGTGCGACGAAATCCAACTTAACTTTAGCCTTTTGTTGTAGAGTTAACCTTTTAATTGACAAAAGCGAGTTCGTCTTTGGATCACCGATAACAACCCACCAGCCTTCTTCCCTTTTCTATAAGTAAAAAAATAATATGGAATTCAACACCATTAACAAACTATAACTACGGTACCTGAGGGAAAAATGGTGCAATTACAGGTCCAGTAACCTCGTCCTCCCGTTCTAACTGAACAACTACATTTACTGCGGATCCGGAATGAATGCGTTCGCTATCCACAACCTCGAAATTCATTTCTATATTCGGGTATCTGTTACAGAAACGCGCTACATCTGCCATTTGACCGTCAGACAACTGTAGTAACTTCGTTCGATCTTCATCCTCTAATTCCATGATATCAAAAACTGTTTCGATTTGCTTTTAATAAATAGGAATAAAATATTAGATTTATGACTATGCTACAGGTAAATATTACTATAGTACTATATGCATGTGGCAAAGTTGAGAATATTTTTTAGCACAACATTTACCTTTTCCGTGCATCTCTTAATGATTTCAGTGTTGAAATGGGGTAATTGTTTAAGATACGAATCCTTGCTCCACATTGCTTGGGTGACCATTTGAGCTAGTTCCATAGCAGCTACAGCAGGTGACAACCATCCATTTGAGCTGAGAACGTCCACACATGCTTGAATCAAGCGTATAGCTTTTCCAAGTATTATTTCAGTGTCTCCCTGTAGTTCAGGACCGAGTTGTAGTCGCGATAAGTGTGCTTGTAGTAATAAGTTTGTTTTAATATGGGGATCATTAAATCTGAGACGAATGATAAAGTAAAATAAAAATATAAATATTTTATTTGAATTGAAGTAAATTGGGGCTTACCTGGGTGTACTTTCATTCGGTCCTGTGATTTTATTTGGTAGCCTTTGTGAAAGAGTTCTAAGAATGCCTTCTTCATGATGTCGGACTACGATATCCTCATACTCAGCCGCGGATGATATTATTTCTAGCAGACCGCGGATCTTTGTCTTGCTATTCAATGACAAACTGAAAAGTTCTAAAATTATGAAGGTTAACATACAATTATATAGTTTTTCAGATGAATATTAACCTATTGTAGTGTAGTTTATGTAGTAATAAGCTGCTATCATTCCAAGATTTAATGGTAAAGTGTCCATATCATCTTCAACGCTTATGCACTTCGACTGCTCTAAGTCAGCCAAAGTATTCTCCACCAATTCAGAAAGATGATCAGATAAGTGTCGATGGGTAACACCTTGCAGGTTGTAATAGTTGGGATTTTGCGTGAGACGCCTGTAGAGGAAGGTCCACGTTAGATAATCAACAGCGTCCTGTTTGTTCTCAATTGTTTTGGTTACCACTTCTGCATTAAAATGATCATGCAAACGATGATCCAAGTGACTTTCGATTGGCAATGGCTCGTTGAGAAACTTTTTGAAAAAATCTTTTTTAGACGTTTGACACATAAGTACGCATTTTGCATCAGCATCTTCAATTGGTCGATTGGCTCGACCAACCATTTGCAGGACATCTGTAACTGGATAATCTTCATATGAGTGATTTTTTCCATTGTAGGACTGTGTATCCATTATAATAACAAGATGAGCCGATATGTTCATGCACCAGCATAGATCACGTGTTACAACAGCAACTTGTACTGCGCCCGAATCAAAAAGTTGTTCAACTAACCGATGGTCCGATGCAGTAAGACCTTCATGAATATATGCCACGCCTTGTGATAGAGTTTCTTTAAGTGTTTTATCTAACATCCGATCTAAAAATGGTTTTATGTCCTCCTCTTCAGCATGGAAAAATCTATTTGGTTGAATTTCAGATGCACAATATGTTAGAATGTCAATTGCAGTAAAACGGGCCTGCTTTCTAGATGATACAAACACAATAACAGGCTTATGAGGACTGTATTTAATAATTGCATTGTAGACTGGTTTTGACATTGCAGCGATTCTTGTTGCATTGTGTGTTACATTAAATCCTTGAATATGCAATTCCAGAGGTATAGGTCGAACACTAGGATGGAAATTAAATGTTGCATTTGTATTGCACCCTAACCACTGAGCAATATCTCGTGCATCTGCCAATGAAGACGATAGTGCTACTATTCGAATTTGCTTTTCGATCTGCGAAGAAATGTAACGCATTCGAGAACACACGATTTCTAAAACGGGTCCGTCTTCTCCTCCGACCAGCTCCAGTTCGTCCACAATGAAAAGTTGAATATTCTGCACATTTTTCCTCTGCTTCCAACGTCGAGATAGAACATCCCACTTATCAGCTGTAGTTATAATAATCTGTCCTTTGGCAAGAAGTTTCAAATCAGTCCCTGTTTCACCAGTTAATTTAACAACCTTAATCGCCAGTAGACCACCAAACTTAGCATGCCAATCGTTAAAAACTAATTCAGCGAGGGCTTCCTTCGAAATCAAATACACGCATCTTCCTTCTGGATTTTGAAGGAGCAGACGCATAATTGCAAACTCAGCTACTGTCATTTTTCCAGATCCAGTTGGAGCTCCAATGAAAACATTATCATCACTATTATAAACTGCATTAAATACTTGCGTTTGAATAGGGTTAAATTGTGGGTACCGATCAGAATAAAATGATTCAAAGCTAGGGTTTCTTAACGCAGTTATTGGAAGTGGCTGTAAGTCAAGTAACTCAGTCGGAGGCATATTTTTTTCAGGTAAAATTAAATGACGAAACGAAACCGGTAATTGAGTTTCAGCACCTATCCATCGATCGGAAACTATGCGCAGAAAATATTGTGGTGGCAACGGTTCAAAGACTGGTACAAAAAACTTAATCGAGTGCTCATCGGAGGCATATTTCTCCTTTAATAAGAAAAATTCGTGGTGTAAGATTACTTCAGAGTCAACGTCTTCAATTAGAATCCAGAAACCTTCAGATTGACCGTGCACTTTTTCATCCCACTGAAAGTCAGGCGTAATGGTTAATTCAACGCGGAGAGTTGACCTCGTAATTGGCTGAATATGTGTAGATAATTCCAATTTTGGGAACTGATGCACAAATTTATGAATAGTCTTACCTAGCTTCGGTACACGAATAAGTTCGCCGATCTCATTTGGCTCGAGGTCGTAAAGTCTCTCCCAAGGGAAATTCTTTTTCTCAAGCTTCTTAGCTATTTCATCAGGCATTTTCTTGAATTGGCGCAATGGTGTCATAGATTGCCACATACGACGGTCGATCATTTTGCAGAGTGTTAATGCTTTATCCGAAAGCTGAGCCCAACCTCTGTGTAAGACAATTTCAAAAATTGCTCGAAGTAATCGAGACGCAGACTGGGTTATGAACACCATATCTGACATCAATGCAAATCCCTCCAATTTCAATTGTGAGATATAAGCTTGAAGAAGGACATTCACTTTTGCACTATTTTCTTCCATAGATTCTTTAATTGGAATAGGAACGCGTTCCATTAGCTTCTGAAGTTCCAATTTTTCCTCTTCACGCACTGCAATATGTTTAAATTCTGACGACAGCGAAAACACACGGAACAGCTCAATTTCACTGAGTGTAGGCTTAAGTAATTGATTATAAGTCATAACAGTTTCATGAGTGCAGTAGTAATGAGATGCAATACGCCCCAGTTCTGTAACTTGGAAGTGACCACTTTTTCGGTCATACTTAGTCAAGCCACTGCGGTCTAAATGCAAAGCGGCTGTATGCACCAAATCTGCTCTGTGTAATTCCAATAGGGGATCAGTCGAAATTCTGTCATGCGAAATCCCATATAAAGTGGGATTACGAAGCATTCTGATGTACAAATATGTATAACCGAGCCAATTAACAGCGTCCTTAACATTTTGAACTGTCCCTAGAACAATTTCTGCATTCAACATATCAGGCATTTTAGAAATAAACTGCGATTCGATGGGCAATTGCTGATTTAAAAGCGATAGGTAAAACTGAAGTTCACTGTGATTTGTAATTAGGATACCTTCTCCCTTAGTGTCATATTGTGGTCGACCAGCACGTCCCAACATTTGCAGAACATCTAGAGCGCTAAGTTCCACCCATCTACCTTTTTCGGGATTGTATACTTGTGTTCCTTTAATGATGACAGTATGTGCAGGTAAATTTACACCCCAAGCCAATGTAGCTGTCGATACCAAAACTTGAATATGTCTATCAGCAAACAAATCTTCTACCAATGTTCTGTCTACACGAGTCATTCCTGCATGATGAATTGCAAATCCATAAGGAAGAAGCTCTTTTAATTCAGTGTTCTTTACTTGTTCGGCTTCAGTTCGAAGAACTTCCATACTTGCTGAACCTTCCCTTAGAAAACTGCCTAACGTATCTTTTTCAAGGCACATATCTCTAACGGCTCGCGCTGTTTTGCCGGTTTCCTTTCGGGAATGTACAAATACAAGCACTTGATTTCGGCCAGCGTGCTCCATTGTTTTTTCGTAAACGATCTCATTCATTACTTGAAAACGTTTCAGAGCCTTTTTTTCTGTGACTCCAATATATTGTTGTTCCAGCGCAACTGGTCTGAAACTATTGTCAAAGTAAAACAGACCTTTATCAGGTTTAACACGTAAAAATGTCGAGACATCTTGATAATTGGGCAATGTTGCAGAAAGCCCAACTAATCGGACATCTTCTTGCGTTGTTTCTATATTCCTGATTGTTCTTGCAACTAGGGCTTCTAACACAGGGCCCCGCTCATCATGCAGTAAGTGAATTTCGTCTATAATCACTAACCGAACGAGACTGGTGAATGTTTTTTCACCACCCTTTCGTGTAATGATATCCCATTTTTCTGGAGTGCACACGATTATTTGCGTTGCTGCGATTTGTTCTCGCGTTAATTGATGATCTCCTGTTAACTCGGATACAGTTAAATTGTAACAAGATAATCTTCGCCCAAAGTTTCCAACCATTTCTTGAACGAGAGACTTCATCGGAGCAACGTAAATGATTTTAAAGTCATCAGCATTTATGGTACCGTCTTCGTTAATATGTTTTCCAATTTCTCGCATCATGGTCAAAAGTGCAACATTAGTTTTACCCGCGCCTGTTGGGGCGCAGAGAAGAAGGTTTTCATCTGATTCCAAGGCAGATCGCCACAAACGACTCTGAATACGATTGAGAGTTTTGAAACCTTCAAAAACCGGTTGCACATATTTGGGCAGTTTATCAATTTGCTGAAGCTCTTCTTTGTCATCAAATGGTGCTGCCTTAAGTGCGGGCACATGGACTTCTTCATATCCTTTACGTTGCTTCCTAAATGAACCATCGGGCAGTTGGCATCGTTTATTAGCCATAAAATGAGATCCCTGCGTAAAGGAAAGTTCGTCTAATTCTAAGACTTGTCTTACGCCAGCAACTTGATCTGCTATGCCCTTACCACGATCACCATCACTTTCCTCTTTACGTTTATTTGATCGCAAAGAATTGCCATATTCGTCTTCCTCACTTTTGCCGGTGTCCAACTGACGAAGGATCTTCGACAAATGAGTATCATTTTTCATTCGATCGCGTATTTTCTGACGCTCTCCATCCGTTTGAGCAGAAGCAAGCATTGTGCAGTATAGAATCATCTGACGGTTATTTTTAAGTTGTTTTATAAAGTCAAAGCAATCATAACCTAAGAGCAAGACCAACTGATTTTCACAATCTCGGTCGTCAGAAGCGTCTTTCAAAATCCTTAAAACATCACCTGCTTTACTTTGCGAAACCATTGCATCATTGTAGTATTTACTAAGACAGCGTTGTAACCAATAGGCATCTATGTCAAGAGGATGCAAACCTCGCTCTTTTTTGACGTTTGTTGTTTCTTCTGTCACCAGCTGCAATTTTAATAATTAATCTGTATATTCAACGTGTATAGTTATTTCAATTTACATTTTCTGCATGTAAAGTGTGATCAACGCGCGCTTCTTCACCTTCTTCTTGTCCATCTTCGTCACGAATTTCTCCATACATATCTTCATCACTTTCCTCTTCTGACTCCTCAAATTGTACATTTATACCATATGTTTCATCAATTTGTTCATCGTTATTGGTAACATTAAGTGCAGTAGATGCATCGGCACCGAAATCTGTTATTTTTTTGCCAAGATTCACGAGCAATGCAAACCTTAATGCAAATATTTTATATATTGATAAATATAAATAAATCTGCAAAGTAGTTCTTATTTACCTCTCATCCGCAACATTTCCTAACAAACTATCAATTTCCCGTTTTCTTTCTCTATCTTTTAACTTATCATTTTTCAAAACTGCTAAAATTTCATCAGCAGCTCCACATAAAATATCTCTAGGTTGATCACCTAGAGCCTCTTGAATAAAACTCAGTAGGACTTCGTAAGTCTGACGTGTTTCTTGTGTCTTAGGACGATACACAATGCCGACCATCTCGTCAATTCCCTCGGACAGCAGTGTTGCACCTTTCATGCGCTCAAAATCGTATTGTGCTTCATCCCGCTTTTGTCGCCTGGGTTGTACATTTTAATTTAAGTAATTAACTAATTAATATCGAACTCAGAACTTACTTAGCTTTTCTCTCTTCAGTTTTTTCAGGTTTTGTTCTCTGGTAGCGGTCGCCCATTCGAGTTCCATCTAATTTGCCGACTAAAGAAACGACTTCGCCAGTAGCTTCATCACGTCGCGGTCGTTCAATAAGCCGTACATCAGCTTGGAGCACAAGATTGGAGTTCTAAAATCGAATGTACATATGTATATGAACAACTCAAGTAAACGTTTAAGAGGTTAGGTTGATTGAAATGTTTACTCACGGCTTTGTACTCATATTGCAGTTGCCTAGCCGCTGCATCCGCCATATTAATTTATGTGATTATTCTGAATATTAAAACAAGTATAAAATCCACCTAACACTTTACTTTAATATTTTATTAAATTACCGTGAATTCGGGTTATTTGTGACAAAAATTAACTACTGGGTCTATGGCGTCTTCTCTTCCCGTTGGCCATAGACGAATTAAACTAGACAGTCAACTTCGGGTCGTTTGACGGATTTGCTCCTGCAAGCTCAAAACTCCTGATATTCATAATAGTATTCTGACGTTCAAGCAAAATCAAATGAGAGGCACAGTGCTCACACACACAAGTTTAAATTTCAGCAGCTGGCGCGGCACATTTTGTAGCACGCAATCTAACGTCATATATTCACAAATCGGCAATTTAGGCTCCGCCTGTTTTCGAAAATGAGCAGTCAAGGGAAATGCGAGTTGACTTACTAATTTAGTTCGTCTATGACTCGCACTTTTGCCGTTTTCCATTGGTTTCACTCAAGAATTCTCTTCTTATGTATTCCAAAAAAATATGCAACTACTTCGTTTATATGACCGGATTGAAAGATCGGATTGTAAAAGATTTAAGTTTCAATTCAAGTTTTCGCTGCAACCGGATTGAGGGATCGAGTCAAAATAGATTGAAAAGAGAATTGGGTTTGATAGCTCTTCTCCATTTTATTTAAATAAGTCAGTTCTTCCCGTCGTTTTTGTTTTACTTTACTGGGCACAACATCTGCACGCTTCAAATAAAACACGGCTATTAGTGACTAGAATATTGAACGCGCCCAGAGATTGCTTTAAAACTCATGACACATCTGCTTTTTACTACTAAAGTTATATCACAAACATATGATTTTGACAGTTTATTCACCGGCAGTCAGCCAGTTACATATGTTGGAATTATTTAACAGTTATAAGTATTAAATGCATTGTTTGGTACATTACCATTTATAATATTTATTGCTAAAGTTATGAGTTACCCAAATGTACCTCAACGGCCTCAACATCCCTTGGCCAACTATCAATTTTCGTCCGACGAGCTACGAGTTCTAAGAGAGTGCAATACGGAGTCTTTTTTTCAGAGGTCATTGCCATTTGGCACAGGCTTTGGGCTATGTGCTTACTTCGGTGTTAAGCATGGCTACTTGCAGCCAAATCTTAAATATGGAGCGATTCCGAAAGTAGTGATAAGCGTGATTGTTGGGTACTTTATCGGAAAATTTAGCTATCAACAGAAATGTGCAGAAAAAATCATGAAACTACCAAACTCAAAACTAGGAGAAGTACTTCGTCAAAAGCAAAAAGGTGGTCTCTACAGTGTTCTGTCCCAAGATCAAAATCTAGGCGCTGGATTGGCTTTGTCTCCATTCACCCCAAGCTCGGCTGATGTGTACAACGATGACAACTCAAGATATGGTAATTCTAATGCGCTAGATTTGGACACTGAAAGTCGGCCAGCATTATCAGGACTGGATGATACATATCGACCTTCTGTAGATGGTAAGCTCTGAATAATATGTTCTATTTACGACTAGCAATTCGTTATTTCAGATCCATCCCCACAGTTTGAAAACGAACTTCCACTTGTAACACCTAAACAAGGAGTTACTTATGACGAATTGCGTCAAAAAAATCGTGAAGAATATATGAAGAAATTGCAGAATCCGTATTCGAAACCGTTACCGGCACAGGCTCCTATTGTAAAACGCTCACAAGAAACAAATTCAGATTTTCAAGTCCCTACATCGTCTGGGCAGAGAAACCAATACGGTGATACCTGGACAAATTAGAAACGATTTCTTGCTTTCATTTATTTTGTGTATTCATATGTACTAATAAAAAAATAAAGTTTAAACAACATATTGTGTGTGATGTGTTCTTTATGCATTTGAAATAAATTGTTCGCTGATAAATGCACATTAATTAATGGATCCAACTTCGTAAAGGTATGCCCCCAAAACTTTTGTCTGCAAAAAAGAACAATAAAGTATATGAGGGTTTGAAAAATTATAACTTTTACCCCATCTACGTAGTTGCGGACATCGATTTTTTCATTTTGAGAGTGAGCCCCATCATCGCTAGCCCCAACCGGTATCAAGATTACGTTTTTTCCTGTTGCCTCCTGCAAAGTTAAAGTTACGGGGATAGAACCACCTTCGCGTGTCATATCCGGCTCTATTTTGAAAACGTGCTTTACAGCCTTTTTTGCGGCCTCGTAATGAGGATGGTTTGGATTTTCCGTCCACGGTTTACCAGCTCCAACAAGTTCTACCTTCATTTTATTAGGCGATCCACGCTCTGCCCACTTCGTGTTCAAGTAATTAATCACACATTGTGTAACCTGCTCCGGTTCCTGATTAGGGACTAATCGTATCGAAAATTTACCTATTACTTTTGCAGGAATAATTGTTTTTTGTCCATGTTCATAAAATGCACCCTCAATACCGTGCATAGACAAGCTGGGATATCGCCATCTATGCATTAGTAATTGTGTCTTGTCTTCATTGTAGGGTAATTTATTTGCACCTATATCATTCCTGTCAATGATATATATATATGTATGTATTGTATTAATAAAGCACTTATCAGACCACCAGATAATCACCTGTAATCGCTGACATCGTAATCAATGTCTCTGTAAATCTCATGTTCATTTGGCAAAAGTGGAGCAACCTGTTCAATATTAAATATAATACGGTTACATCATATTTGCTTGTATCTATATTCACACATACATCCTTATCAACGCCAGGTATGAGAATTTTGCCATCCTTGTCGATAAGACTATTTAAGAGATAAATTAAATCCGGCATGGCTTCATGACTGTAAATGGTTAAGAAATAAAAATACAATCCGGGATAAAAAAAAAATTTGTTACACTGTTCCACCAAAAACGCCACTGTGCAAATCTTTTATTGCGCACTCCACTTCAATATTATAATAAGCTATGCCCCTTAGTCCGTATGTTAAGCAAGGTCGATTCTTACCAAGCCAATAATTGTCTGAAATACATACGTAGTCTGCGTTTGCCAGGAAACCATCTACAATAAAATTTGTACCACATTTTTATAAACTTACAATTGTACAATTAAAATTCTTTACCTTTTTCGGCACGGAGAAGGTCATCTAAACCTTCACTACCGCTTTCTTCCATACCTTCAAATACAAACTTAATATTGACAGGTAAATTAATTTTCAGTTTTTGATATGCTTCAATTGCATGAATCCAACAGAGTACAGGGCCCTTATCGTCAGTTGCACCACGTGCATACAATTTGCCTTGGACTTCAGTTAATTCAAAAGGTTCAGTGTTCCAACCATCATCCCTTAAAGCAGGTTGTACATCAAGATGACCATATACAACCACTGTTTTCTTCATTGTGTCCTTCAATGAGATTTTTTTTGTGATATGAATTATCTATCTTAAAAAGTAAACTTTGTTCTCACCTTTCCCAATGTTGCTAAAATTACATTTGGTAATGGAATTTCATCCCCATTTTGGAGAACTTGCTTACCCACATCGACTAAATTTACTTCCGATCCCAAAGCTCGCAGTTTTTCAGCTGTCCACTCAACCTACAAAGCGGATTCAAAGAATTTTATATTTTTAATGTTTAAAAACAAAGCAACTTACCATTTTTTGAATTTCCGAACGAGTCTCTGGCCATGCTGATACAGATTTGATGGCGCATGCTGTTCTTAGATTGTCAATATAACGTGCCTTGTTTTGGTCTATTTCGCTGTTGAATATACATACATAATTGAACTTAATGTGATTAAAATGGGCACATTTCAACTATATTTATTTGTAAATATTCGTAGACGCAGTAACACGAAAGGAAATGCATTTATTTGTGTTAACATAGTGATCGTTAAAATCCACCATGATTACGATTTAACAATATGTATTCTAATCTCTTTAGTTTGCGCCTTATCGCTGCTCTCTTTATTAACACTCAAATTGTCTGTATTGATGTGTTTCATTTCGTCTAATTAAAATATAGTAAGCTGTTGTTACTAACAGGCACTAATATTTGATTATGATCAAATGACTTAACCCTGATCTGAGCAAAACTTTTCATTGTCCTACTAAATTTAACTTCTTTATCTAAATTGTAGGAAGCGATAAGGATTAAAAAAAAAATAAATTACAGTACGCGTACGTATATAGTATTAAAAAATATAAAAGCCCATACTGTTATTATAACTGGGAATACAGTTATTATACATATTTAGTTATCCTTAAGAGTAACCTTACTTTCAACGATGTTATGTACCTATGTACATATTAAGTTTAATTAATTCCGATATATTCTGTTACATACCTAAACAATTCAGCGAGCACAGATGGAATTTCAGACATTGTTAAATTCTTGGTCCGACACTTTTGATAAAAAAAAACTAGAGAAATTAAAGTAAAGATCAAAATTAACTCTCTAAAGGAGAACCGCTTTGTATGTTGGTTAACAAGTGTTTAATCACCAGATGACTGAACTGTCATCCGACTGATGGTGCTTTTTTATAGAATATGACATTCGTTAAATCAAACCTCAAATTTAGATAACAAATAACGCGACCTTTTTTCGACGTGGTTTGGATTGAAAAAAATAAACTTTTGTGGTATAGTGTAAAGACCTTATCTTTTTTTTTCGTTATATTACTTTAATAACAAAGTTGATATGAAATCTTTTAATGTAGGATTCAATTGAGGTTTTCTTTTTTGTCATACATCCATGCTAGTCTATACATTCCTGGGTAAAAAGGAGAAGGTACATGTCGGTAAATCTGTTGGAGTTCCTTTCCTCGGCATTATACGTGTTGTTTGCTTGGGAGCATTTTTTTTTAATTTCGGAAATCTCCGAGCCAGTTTTTATTCACAATAGGGATGATTGAACACATGTAATTTTATAGTAGAGAAAATAATTACATAGTGCCAAATATCATTTTTTAAAGGAGCTAAAAACCCAACTAGAAAAAATTATGCAGGCGCGTAGTATCCACTACATACCTATCTTTAAATAAATGAAACCAGGAGAAATTTGTGAAGACAATTATTATTTCTTATTAAAAACATTAGTTCAACCCAAAACTACCAATCGAAAGGTTCGAAATGAGTGTCGTTTCAACTGTTCGCCTTCACAATTTAACGGAGCTTAATGCCTTTGCATCGTACTTATCGACATCTATTTCCCGAAGATATTCTCTTGAAGTCTTGCAATGAGGACACAGGACAAAATCCATTAAAAATTTAACCTAAAATAAATAATATATGAATGTATGTACTAATAATAGTTATATACAAAAAAATATTTGTAAAAACCTTCTTGTGCTTGTTGCATCGTCGAAGAATACGTCCAAATGAAAAACTCAAACATTTTGTACAAAACAACGTCGTTTGCTTGCGATCGCAAATACAATCGTTTACTTCGATATTTTGATGGTGCGAAATCATTTTATTATCCTTAAATCCTTAAATCCTTAAATCCTTAAATGCGCGAACTTGTTTACTGGTACTGATACCGCTAATAATTTTAACAACATGAGCGGGTACAGGTATGGCTGCGATGTTTCCAGTTACTATTTGCTGGGTTTACACGTGAATAGCATATATGGTATGGTGGTCGATAGGTTTTTGACAATGTTAGGCGCAATCTAAAATATTAGCAGCGACCGACTAAATTAAATGTCTTAAGTCTATATCATAACATTTTCTTTTATCTACGCTGGGCAAATCTTGTTATGACAATTTATTTCCTATCGCATTGGCATGAGGGGGTTGTAGATCAAAATTTGTCTTTTGTATTTTAGTATTTTAATTTTTTCCAAAAAATAAATGTACATACATCCAATTTTAATATGTACTAATAAATTAAACAAACGTTTTGTTTAGAACTCTTTTAAGATGCATTCACAGATCAGCGACAAGCGAATTAGCGAACTGCAAACCATTCTTAACACATTCAAAGGGCAATCAATTAACAAGTTTGCTATTTTCTATTAAGAAAAGCTTAATTTATCTATCGATTTGTATAAAAAAAAGTTAAATTGTGATTAATTTCTGCGAAGAAAACAACAATTCGCTGATTTTTCCGCTTAGTGCTGACTGTTAAATTGTATTCACATTTATTCCCTCTCCTAACTAAAAATTTCTGATATTTTTAATTGTATTCTGACGTTCCAAAATCAGATGCTCACACACAAATAGAATTATCAGCGGCTGGTTTGACAGTTCTGATTTTGTAACATCCAAATGGATCAAATTAAAATTTTTAATTAGTCTTGAATGAGTTATATTATTAATTTTCTTAAAACACTTGATGTATATATATTTTTGAAAAACACGAAGTTAACTGGCGAAACTATTTGACGGATGCTTTCTATTATCGGTAAATGGTTCATCATAATTGAATTAAGGCTCTGGACGCTGCCGTACGTAGTCATGCGAATGCACATATAATTCATACGTTTATATGCAGACTCACATTTCACATTTGGATCGAGTCGAAATCGAGTTGATACATATTTCCATCTGCGTATTTCTGTACATCAAATTGAAATATAAACGCAGATTGGATTGAAACAGGATTGACTCGATCCGATCACAAAATTTTCTGTGATCGAGTTTTTCTTTATAAACGCCGGTTGAATCCAAAATTAAATCCATACCAACCGTCATTAAAAATGCGCTTTATATAATTTTTTTTTATAATAATATATAATTTATTTTTAATTCGACGGTTAGCTGCTAAATAAATAATAAGGTAAACAATAAGATGTAGAAATATTTATAAAAACGATTTTACAAAATTCTTATTTGTTTAACCCGGTCTAAGTAAAGTTTTGGTTTTAACTGCTAGTTTTCGGTCTTCAGTTTAACATAGTCTTTATAATTACATATTTTCAGTTTTCATACGTAAGTATTACGGACAATTAAGTAAATACTTTTCATCAATTTGTATTGTCAACATTGTTGGCCATTAACATTGTTTCGAGATTTTTTTTCAAATTTCAGAAATATATCTTCCAGAGTGGTTTCATTTACAGAGTAATCCTGAACCAGATCACTGCACGAACACACAAAAGTCTCCATTTTGCTGAATACGTCGGACCACACAATCCATTTGTCCTTTATAAAATATGTCAACATGCCCTGCATAAATCGCTTATTATATTAAACAACAGAAAAAATATTTAAGCAGATACTCACTGCATGTTTTTCACGCAATTCACAGTTGAATTCTTCTTGTAGGATAGAAGTGATGTTACTTATTTTGTTGTCAGACCAATTTGGTAGTAATTTAATGTTTATTGTAAATCCAGATCCATATTGCTGTTTTAAGTCAGGAATATATCCAATGCATTGTAATTTACCATTTGCCATTATGGCCAATCTGTTACAAAGGTGTTCGCATTCATCCATACTAGCAATAAAATAAAAAATATGTATATATATATACTTATATATGTACATACATTTAAGAGGTATATGTAAAAAAGGGGAAGAAGAAAACAGACATGGCTCGTTGGTCTAGGGGTATGATTCTCGCTTCGGGTGCGAGAGGTCCCGGGTTCAATTCCCGGACGAGCCCAAAATATATGTTTTTTTTTTTTTTTTTTTTTTCTTTTCTCTCTTTTTATAGACCCATCTTACCTATGTGACGTAAGAACTACTGTTTTATCACGCTTCTGAAAATCTTGAATACATTTCCACAGAAATCGCCGAGAAACTGGATCTACACCAGTCGTTGGTTCATCCAAGAGAACTAGTGATGGATTTCCGATCTAAATCAGAAATATCTTAAACAACTCTTAACTTGTGACTATGCACTTTTTATACCATTGCAATAGCTGCATTCAGCTTTCTTTTTGTACCACCCGAATAATAGCGAATTGGAACATTTTCATACTTCAATAGGTCCAGTTGAGACATCCAATATTTTACTTCGGCTGGTACATCTGCAGGACTAACATTTCTCAATAAAGCCATGTACTTAAGAATCTGATATGACGTCATAAAGTTGTTTAAGCAATCTCTTTGAGGACAGTATCCAAAACGGTACTTATACTATAAAACAATAATTATTTTTCATTAATAAATATTGCAGTATACATAAAAATAAATTACCATAGTTTCTTGATTTACTACACTAACTCCATCTATCATGATTAGACCACCCGATAAAGGAGAGTTGGCTGTTATCATCTGAAAAGTTGAAGTTTTCCCCGCACCGTTCACACCTAAAAGTCCAAAACATTCTTGTCTTTTAACAGCAAAGTTTATACCGCGAACACTATGCACTCTCCCATAGAATTTGTGCAAATTTTGAACGAGAAGGGGATACGAATTCTCTGTCTTGGCTGCAAAAAACAACAAACTTATTATTACACATCAGTTTTTTTTTTTTTTTTTGTTATAAATGTATTTACAACGGAAAATCTCTTCGACATTTCCTTTTTCCTCTCGTACAAGTCTCTCGTCCTCATCATCGAATGGCTGCTTTACCTGCTTATTTTGTTTGCAACGATAACACATTACCAATTCTTTTAAGTACTGTCTTCTTTGTAAATTATCCCAAATGTATATCAAAAATAACTTAAAATAAAGTAATGGAGAGTAAAAGAAAATTCATAAAAATACATATATTAAAATTTTTACCTGTACAACAGAAAATAAAATTATAGCGTATACAAAAAATATCGCCGAGTTAGGGGTTCCAATGTTTGTATTTTTGAAATTCTGTGTAAACGCTTTACGACGGTGTAAGAAGAAGCATTCGTTTATTACTCTCAGTTGATGATTTAATGAAAAATCCGGCATCAGTGACATAAATGCAATTGTAGTCTCAAAATATTTCATAGATTCGGCATTATCAGAAGTTATAAAGGGCATAATGGCTGCAAGAGAAATAGAATAGAATAGCAACTAAAAACTTTCGAATAGAGGAAATGGGATAAAAGATTGAATCCATTTTGTTTTTAATCGTTTTCTTTTGTTTTTCTTTTAAATCCTTACATTATGTGCTTACCTGATATAATAAACATAAAAAATAAATACGTTGAAAGTGGTGATATAGACCGGAATCCAATGGCCATACAATACAAAATAGGTAAATAAGAAAACCCGTAAAATAGATAGGTGAAAGTGAGTAAAACTTGATCTTCATTGTTGTACAAAGTAGCCGGCATAATAGCATTTTGAAAAAGGTAGCAAAAGAAACATATCACTGTATGTAATAGCATGTCAAAGGAAACAAATGAGATCCAATAAGTTGCTCGAGGAATGGCTTGAAGATTTTTAAAATCATTTTTGTTTTCAATGAACGGTAATGATACATAGAAGAGCATGTAGAAAAAGAAACCTGAAAAAAAAAAAAAAAAAAATAAACGATGATATAAAAATCTCTAAATGGTGTACTACATTGGACCTGGACAAGTATTATTACGCATGTACGTCAATAATTTGTAACAAAGTGTGCATGGCAGTACTTGTCAGGACAAATGAAGTACGACCTCTACCGTATTTTTACCAATTGGTACAATAGCTGCAAAATATTCTAAGCTCCTCGGATTAATATCAACAACTCTGGAATTAGAAGTTTTTCTTTCAGTAATACACACATATTATAATAACAAACAATGACAATACCTTCTGATTGGAGTAAAAGTTGTCTCAATGGTACCATTTGAGAGCCCCGAAAATCTCAATATGGCATTATCTACAACATTAATCATAATCACTGAGCTATGTATTATATTACCAGAATAGAATATCCTGAATTTTGGATTATCTCCATTTGATTCTATAATGATTGCGCCTATATTGTGTTCATAGAAATCATATAGATTTTTTGATTGTAAGGAAAGTATTTCTGTAATTTAAAAGAAAAAAAAAACTATTGTTGAAACACTATAAAAACGGCAATTACTATGTACACATACCTTCATCAACGGGTAAATTTCTTGACAAATTTCTTGTATCTATTCCATTGCTTTCGATTTCCTTCTTTAAAATATCGCTTAAAGCGTTAAAGCCAGGTGGGATTTTCAAATATATATAGCCATACTGTAAGTGTTTAAGGTTAAGCTTCATATCCTCATCAATTGAACTTGTTGACAAAGAATACATAGCGAAAACTGCGAAAGCAATAGCTAAGAATGGTAGAGCACACTAATAAGCCGAAAAAAAAATCAAATTAACTTTAAACTTAAAGCCTTTAGTTTTATCTTATACCATGAAGGCAGAGTATATCCATTGACTACGGACGAATATTATTTTCTTATAAAACACCGCGTGAACATGTTGCGTCCATTTCACAGTCGCAGGCATTAACTTTTGATATGGAATATTTATTATATCCTCTTTGAAATGCCCTGGTGCATCAACGGTATCTGTCGCCTGGCAACTTTAATAGAAATAAAGAATTGTTAAAGGTTAAAGATATGTGATTAATTACTTTAGAAAAACGTCCTCTAAAGATGTATCCGTGATTGCGATTGCATTGACTCCCAGATTTGCTTTACTTGTTTCGATTTCCTTTAATACTTCAGTGTATTTGTGTTTATACACATAGGGCATACTTATCATTACAGTTGGCGGAATAGTGCTCTGAAACGCATATTCAGTTAGAATTCATTGTATACATATATATATACATAAAAAAACAATAACCTTACTATTAATTTAGCACTGGGTATACGGCATTGAATGATATCTAATGTCTTTTTCTCATCAAATCGACCAGTTGTTCTTAGTTTTAGAATGTAACCGCTCCCAGATTTACGCTTTAATTCTAAAGGAGATCCCGTTTGTTGCAGTTTACCATTAGCTAGAATAGATATTGTGTCTCCAAGAATCTCTGCCTCCTCCATATGATGAGTTGTTATAAGTACTGCCTTTGATTTGCGCAGTTCCAAAAGAATATCCCACAGTTCACGTCTGGATTCCACATCTAAGCCAGACGAGGGCTCGTCCAAAATTACGACTCTGCGATTTTTAAGCAGTATGTATACATATACATAAATCTTTTTATTTAATATTTAATATTACTTTGTCTCTCCAGACAGCGCAATTCCAAGTGATAAACGTCTTTTCATTCCGCCTGATAGATTTTTACCTGATTCATTAGCCTTATCTACCAGTCTCAATTGTGTTAACAATTCAGAAGCTAGAGAACCAGCTTCTTCATCTGATTTTCCTCTTATCTAAAAATTGTTTATATAGCATGTTCTCACAACTAACTATGATGTCTATTTTACCTGAGCGAAAAACTTTAAATGTTGGTAGCAAGTCATATACTGCATAAAGACACTATGTTGAGGACAAAATCCAATGAGATGCCTATAACACGAAACGTCTCGCTCACTACATACAATGATTTTACCGGAGTCCTTCGGAATACATCCTGTATATATAAAAAAATCTACGTCGATAAAAATAATTTTAGTTTATTGCAACAATTTACCAATTATCATATTTAATGTTGTTGTCTTCCCCGCACCATTGTGGCCAAGAAGTACAGTGATTCTTCGGTCTTTGATCTCCATATTTAAGCGATCACAAATCTTGATCTCTCGTTTTTTTGTAGAAAATGTCTTGACAAGGTCTTGAATGATAATAGCAGTATCATTCGACTCCACCGAAGCAGGTACAAACTGATTACGTAGATTTTTCCTGTAAAATGAAGGCTAAAATACCCATAATAAATAGTTAGTCTCGTTAAATTTGTTAAAAATAAATTTATTTACCTTTAAAAAGAATAACATTGGCTGTTTAAGTCCTCCTTTCCCAGGGAATAATCGCGAAAAGTAATTATAAAGCAAAGTGTAAAGTAAACTTTGAAATATTAACATTGCCAAAATGAATAAAATACTGTGTTTGCCATTTATTATGCTCACATTAAGATCGCTGGCATAGAACTCTCTATCTAAGAATCATAATACGAAAGAAGAAAATTAAATTAATGTCACAAGTAAGCAGTGACCAATAGTTCATTGAAAAAAAAAACTTGTATAATGATGTATGCACATACATATGTGTCTGTTTATATTTTATGATTAAAACATAATTGGATTAAATTGTACTAAATTAAAAACACTGATGCACTTGTACTTACGTTTGTTCGTGAATATTTGAAACACATTAAGACCTTCCAAAAATGTTGTAGTACTAAATATGATTGTTGCAATACGTGTCATTTTTCCCTCAACCAAATTGAATAAGTATGGGATTATTAAGAGAAGGAATCCCCCTACTTTTGCATAAAATACTGCAAAATAAAACTTAAATATGAAATATAGGAAGAAACTCTAATCTGTTACCTGTATTGAAGCACAAAGATATCAGAAATGTGTAGCACATCGAAGCAGAACAATACAAAACAAATAAAACAATAATGTATATCAATGGAATGAGTCCGAGAGCTTCAAAAATATAAGCTACACATATGCATCCAAAGATAAACGGTAAGTAAGCCACAAAACGGATACCGAAAAAAGTCAACCCATTTAGAAAGTTAAGCGGTGTAGCTAGAACAAGAAATTCCTAAAAGTACATATATGAAAAACGAAATTATACTATTATTAAGATCAGCACCTTAATCCCATCGTGTTTCTCTTCGACAAGAGGAATCAAGAAGGTGCTAAGCAGCAAAACGTTAAAGAGAATCGCAAAGAGCGAACCAAACGTATTGATACGCTGTCCATCAACAGTTGCGAATTCTGTAGTCGGCAAAGGGGATATTTCAACCTAAGTAAATTAAGAAGTTTGTAATTTATGTGAGAATGCATATATGTATGTATTTTAATGAAAACCTCAAATTCATTATCTCGGTTGGAAGAAGACCGAATGAAGCTTAAATCAATTTCATGTTGCAGTGTGAGAAAGCCAGTGCGAGTGTATTCGTCGTCATCTAAAAATAATATATGGTATAAAAATCGTATATCAAATAAAGTATTTTATTTACCTATAATTCCATTAACGTCCTCATCGTTCACGAATTTCTTTTTTTGTGATATCTTCGTCATTGAAGAACTTAATGAATAGTGCAAGGATACTTCTGATTTAAGACCAGGCCAGTCTTCAAAAAGTATAGCAAAGCAATTCTCTTTCTGTTTACTTTCTAGGGTTAAGATCATAGCTGACGCATTACGAAATGACTGCACCCCTAATAAACACATATGTTTTAGAAAATCAACTACTAAATGTTAAAAAAAATATACTTGATGCTGGCACGGACAAGCCGGTCCGCACTTTCTCCATCAGATCATCGAGAAATGGGTTTGATGGACTGTAAAATATGAAATCCTCATTGTTCCCTGGAAAGTAGGACTTCAAATCTTCCTAAGAAAATGAATAATTTAATGCATAGATATGCACTGAAACAAAGATTAATAATTATACTCACATAATCTTTGCCTTCATATATAGTCAAGGGTGTGGTTCCCAAATTGTACGTGGACTTTAGAAAAACAACAAGTATTATAAAGCAAGCTAAACTTATGATTACTGATGATAACCAAGTGAATTTTAAAAACAAGAAATTTTTCCATAGAAACACTTTAAACACATTTTTATCCATGTTTGAAATTGAGTCTTTTGATAAGGTGAATTGTTACTTTATGATAACAAACTTTTCTTTTGTCATTCCTCTGTTATTAATTTAATGAACTTTTAGTATACATTTTACGGAGAACATCACAATAAATTAACTTCATATTAGATCAGTAGTTTTCATATTACTTATTGTTTTCATAGGGTTTCTACATTTTTGTCATAACAAATATAAGTTATTTGTGATTTTTGTATTGTATTGAATAGACAATATTGCTGTCATTTTATAAATGCAGATATGTCCCTTTGAGGCAGAGATAATATTGAGGGCGTTCAGAATAATGGTAATAGTTGAAAAATTGAAAGACAGTTTTAATATAGTCATGGGGAAACATAATGATTAATCAAGTAAGGCCAAAAAAGTATTCTTGGATTGTTACATCACTTTTAATTTGGATCCGTTTTACAGCAATACGACTACTTTAAAATTAGGTTTATAGAAATCTAGAATTGTTTATAAATGCATCGCTCTATCGACTTTATCTCACCTCCAATCATTAAAGCGTAATATTTACTGAAAAATGAGACTGTTAAAGTGAACTTAACATTAATGCTATTTTTTGTAATTGAAGAATTACAAAAGCAGAATATAAGTAACATATGTTATTATGAATGGGCCATCGCACAGTGGTGTAATGACACAGGGGTGAAACTAACTTTATGGAAGAGGGGGGTGAAGTGTGAAGTAAGAAACGGAGTAAAATGTTGAACCATTATTCTATGTTTTATTAAAAAACAAAACTTAATTGTATACCTAACATGGGATATGTTTATAAAAAAATAAACAGTTAACATCTTTACGTCTGACAAAGATCCGAGAGTATTACTGTCATGAGAAAGCTTCTCAAAAAAAGCCATCGGGGTTATGATACGGCATAAACCTTTCAGTATGTAGAGAAATGGACACATTCTACGCACAAAACATACAGCTGTGAAAAGCTAAGAATTGGTCCTTATTCGATTGCTTATGGCCAAATGTTTATTTATTTTATTTTTTAGATGAGGAATCTAATATTTTTTACATAATTTCATTTAAAATGAAAAACCTTGATTGAATCTCAGTAACAGATTTAATTAGACAAGAATGCAGTGCTAACGCGCCCTTAACATCAAGAAACAAGACTATCTGAACTTAACGTTATACTACACCACACTACGTCGCCATTACGTTCCTCAGTGTTCACTGTTTTGTCGAATACATTTGGGCATTTTTAAAGTTCACGCACGTGTTTGAAGCACAGGCACAGTTTGATCCTGCAGTGTTGTATTAAGAAAAGAATAAAAATGGGCAAAACAAAAACAGAACCAATTGATGCTGATGAATCAAAAAATATAACAATTAAAGAAGAAGATACTTACGAAGATAAGTTAAAGTATGTAAATGCTATTTCTCAACCAATGGCTTCAAGAAAGTTGGCAAAAAAGTGTTATAAACTTATAAAAAAAGCAATGAAGCACAAAACATACATCCGCAATGGCCTGAAAGATGTACAAACAAGGATAAGGAAAGGAGAAACGGGGTAAATATTAACCTAAATCCTAAAAAGTGTACATATATAAAATTGGTTTATTTCCAGAATTGTGATTTTCGCTGGCGATGTTACACCGGTTGATATCATGTGTCACTTGCCCGCAGTATGTGAAGAGAAAGGAATTCCATACGCCTATATACCCAGTAGGGCCGATTTGGGAGCAGCTATGGGCGTAAAGCGGGGTACAGTAGCCTTGTTAGTTCGTGAAAACCCTGAGTACCAAGATCTTTATGATGAACTAAAGGCGGACGTTGCAGCGCTGCCGATTCCCGTATAATTTTTTTTTATTCCACATAGAACCATGATAAAGAATTTGTATTAAAATATAATAAACTAAAATTAAGTTTTTTGATTCAGAAATTATATTGGTGTTGGAAAACACGTTATGAACCAAACACCCTGAGTTTTCTAAAGCCAAATTCGACACGCAAAGAACGCAATCGACATCCCGTTTAACAGAATAAGTACATACTAGGCCATAAGCAGCTCAAGACCTAGTGTATCACGTCTATTAATTGCGCGCGCTTTAAATTTCTGCATTATTCTTCATTACAAGAGAGATTCGAACCTTGAAATTTATCAACAATAATTCAATGGGCTGAACCACAACACCTCATACAATCATACGACTATAGCCGGATTTAACTGTCGTATTCGAGTTCAAGAATTGGGGTGATTGCTTTATTTATAAAGAAAAGTCTTCACTTTTATTAAAACGAGTGCGAACGTTTGGGCATATTGTTAAGTAGGTAAACCGACTTGCAAAAAGATAGTCACTCCTATTACCGAATCCATCGTAGTAAATGTGCGAAAATTCTTCTACGCTACGAGTCCGAAAAAAAAATCACAGGATCCGAACGGAATCGATAATACTATTGCCTCACTGAATGTCAAAATTCGTAGCAAAATGTCTTCTACGACGGATTCTCTGATAGAACATTCGTACTTCATAGACAAAATCCTATTACGACGGATTCTGTGAGAGCGGTGAGTATATAGTCGTGGTATGTACTGAATGATCAGTAATGCGCACAATTTAGATAGCTACAGCATTAAGGACTCTTGTGTCGAACTGAGCGTGAAACCCCCTAAAACAAATACAAACACATTTGCATTTTTCACGAGCGTCTGACAATATTACTGTCGAAGAAGTACATGAAAATGCCTGACGTTTGTCAGACGCAGAGAGAAATAAGCCCGTGAGAAAACTTGTGTTGTATCTTGAACCCGCGACTGCAAGATTTTAGTTTCCATTTAACATGAACCACTTGCACCTAGTTTGTTAAAGGCACTTCTATTGCAGTAAACTCAAATAAGATTTAGTTGAGTTCAGATTTCCAAATAGAGTAATAAGTTAAATAAAAATGAGTAAACTGCTAGTACATGCATATATGTTTATAAATTAAAATGTCCTATTACGATACTTATGTATGGTTAAATATATTTAAATATATCTTTTTACATTTAGAAATGTTATATACTGAACACCTTACCTAACAATATTAATTCACCTTTACAAACTTTAAACTGAAACATTTTGTTTTTGTTTATGTGCATAGATATACATAATTCATGTTTAATCATCAAATCTATTAAATACAAAAATGTCAACAAATTGAAGTGTGCTTCCAATTAATGTATGTATTCGCTTCTTGTTACTTTTCCTCTTGTGAATAAAAATATTTTAAGTCAAATATACATACGTATATATATACATATGCATATAAACGAGTACCTATGAATGTACGAACACACATGAATATGTATATATATATTTGTGTATAGGTACTTGCTTAAATTTAAATTACTATGTATATAAATATTTTGTTTTTCGTTTTTATATACTATATTTTTATTAAATGAAATTATACATTATATCTGAAGTACATAAAATATGTGTTACGCAAAATTATGATTTTTAATCATTTTCTATAAACTATATTCTTAGTATTTATGTGTTTTCTTTTTAATCGAGAAACGTAAGCGAAATGCAAATAAACTATTTCATAATTATTTAAAAATATTCACAATATTTTTTTTTTTAATTTTTTTTTCTTTTTTTTTTACCATAAGGCATTTTATTTTTAAAGTAAATCTATTTTTGTTATCCTAGCCATAAAGATAATATTTATTTTATTTAGTAAGAGTAATGTCTATTGAAAATAATTATAAAACCCATTAGTGGCTTGACCCAGCTCCCTGATAGCAGCAAAAGGATCTTTATCATCGCTAGCCCCAAGACCTTGCTGACCATGGTGGAGCTGGTGAAGCTGGGAATTTTGAACGACATTTCCTTGACTCAAAACAGCCGCATATGTCGTGTTACGTGTTTCTCCATGGCTATGTAATTGAATTTGCGCTTGTTGTTGTTGTTGTGGATGCATAACTGAAAGATGGTGCTGCTGTGGCAGTTGAGCTCCAATGCGATCGTTCCTTAATTCTAATTCGTTCAGTTTTATGGGAAAGTTATTGTAGAAGAGCTTCTGAAACGAACTGTTTTGATAGGCGGATACCGTGGATGACAAATCGTTGGTGGTTGTGGTATTGAAAATTGTATCGATCAAGTTTCCCGATGAGTGCAAGTGATTACTGCTACCAATGCCACTGTCAAGCAGATTGTCTGGTGTAGATGAAGCAATCGAATGTCCTGTTGAAGATGACGAATTTGATCCGTGATAACTGGAATTTCCATTGCCCATTACCTGTCGTCGATACAAGGGCACAGACTCCAAACGTGGAGCTGAAGTGCTAGGCAGATCATTAACTAGCAAAAAATCTAAATAAAAAAATAAGTGTACTTAAATACATATTGGTTTTGTATGATTCTTACCACTTCCAGCAGCCATAATGTTTTGCTGGTTGGGGAAAAGAGGTGAGGCAGTAGTTTTCGGTTGCAGATTTATTGGAAATTCTTTCCCCATTGCGTTCACGCCGACCACATTACTTGAGTTAATGTTTCCACTAGAGCCGGCGTTGGTATTTAATCCGCTGACACTACCTACCATCCCTAATATTTCTCGTAGTATTGGTTGACTTATATCATTACCATTCATCAATGAATTGAAAACCATATCAATTTGTTGGTTAAAGTTCATTCCAGATTCGTTTGCTGGTGGTGTGCTCCCACGGATTTGGGTAAGTATATTCGATGGTGGCGCTGATAAACCACCTGACGATCTAGGTATCGAGGCAGGATGCTGCTGGTGTTGTTGATGGTGCTGATGCTGCTGTAATTGTGGTGGCAGCAGTTGTTGGTTTGTTTGAAGTGAAGTAACCGATGCAGTTTTTGAATTATGCATTATACCCATTGCTTGACGCAATATTTCCGTGAATTTATTTGCGGACTCTTGTCCATGTATTTCCAGTAGCTTTAAATACCATTTGTATTGTGATTCTTTTGGCTCAAACGCCATTTCATAAATAGTCATATTAGGTGGCAAAAGGCTACTGTATTCTTGAAAAGTTGGCAAATGCGAATTCGGTACTGGGACAGCAGTAGGAGGAGCTTGAAACATAGATCCTCCTATATTAACCGGTATATGAACGTTATTCAAGAACTGAAAATCTTTATCCTTATGACTTCCATTATTATTACCTGCAACCAGACTGTTCTGATGATGTAAATTAACCCCAGGATTTTGAGTCTGTCTTAGAAAAGGTTCAAGTGCAGATCCTCCCATAGCTGGACTGACAGGGCCATTGGGAAAAGAGTTAAGTCGATTATTCAAAACTATTGCCTGATTGTTTGGATTATTGTAGCCAATGTTAGTTGATGGGTTCGGATGCTGATACAAAGATTTCTTTATGTAACTTATATCAGTGCCTTGTCCGCGTGTTTGAGGCTGCGCATGATTTGAAACTCCTAATGGACCCGCTGATGGGATTTGGTGCTGCGCTAATGGTGGAATACATTGATTGCGCAAAGCACCTGACATGTTAATGTTATGAGATGCATTTTGTTGGGGTAACACTGTATTTGGCACCTGTGTTGGAGGCCGATGGCTTGAATTAGGTAAGCCTGTTTTTGGAATAACACCCCACGGATTATTCTGTGGAGGTGGGCCCCATAAACTTGCATTGGGATTTTGAGATGGAGGAGGTTGAATTGGTGGCTGCTGCCCTGGATAGTTTGGTCGCATCATTTGATTGGGTACATTCGCATTTGATTGCTGTTGTTGTGGCCAAATCATGTATGGAGGAAATTGTTGCTGTGATTGTGGTATATGCGCTGGTGGTCGATTTGGGGGCTGCATTCCAAAAGTAGAATTGTGCTGTGGATTATGTTGTGGTGGGCCTATTGGACGCATGGGAATGTTGCCATGATGAAACTGCGAGTGATGGGCAGATTTCGCAACCTGTGCCATTTGAGCTTGATTAAGCATAGTAAATGGACCACTTATATTACCGTATATGGAAGGAATTTGATTATTTGGTTGATGATGTGTTCCGGATATATTGTGTTGGGTATTAGCACTAAGCAAATACATTGCCGTCTGATCGCGCAGATAAGCTTCAGGTTGTAACGCTCGTGGTATAAATTCTGGCGCCAACGGGTTAAGTACATAACTTCGTTTCAATTCTACTCCATCAAGTTGTGAACGTAGATATGACCATGTTATACCAAAAAGAGATTTGTTTTCATTGCATATTTCAATAAAACGCTCCCACACTTTTCGACATCGTCCTATTGAACACAAAGCTACTGGGTCACCTACAACAGCTACCAGTGATTGTGCTCGAGTGATAGCTGTATTTAACAGTTTGGAATTACTGAGAAATCCGTAATCAGCGTCATCGTTTACCGACGCATTTGTTGCGTTGTTGTTAGGTAGGCAGGTTCGTCGCGTTCGCACTGTTGATAGAAAAACTGCTCTAAATTGTTTTCCCTGAACGTTTAAAACGCGCTCTACAGATATTCCACCCATACGACGTTTACGCAGTTCAGAACGTATTCGAAATACTTGGTCTGCATATGGTGTCATTATGCCTATGCTGGCATCGTTCATTTTTCCCCACGAACCTGGCCATTTTTTTCGCAATTCCGACACACGTTCTACAACTTCATACACTTCAGAATTATTGTAAAAAGCTGTCGAATTTTTGTCCTGAACATCTTCTCCTCTTGTAGTAAAGAAGGTCAGAGGATAAAAACGATCATGTCGGGGTTGTTTACCGGAAGCTATCAACTTTTGTTCGTAAAAAAGTTCTGAAGTAAATTTTATAATAGCTTCATGAGCTCTGTAATTTTCACAGAGCAGAATTTTACAAGGAAAATTTGATGGATAATGGTCATATAAACGTTCAAGTAATGATATATGCAGCTTACGTTCTTTTGCGAAATTGGAAAAAAGTTCTGGACTCATTTGCATATGATCTCCGGCTAGGACAATACGCGTATTTTCGTTTGCTAAGGCCAGTGGCATTATTGCTTCGCATTCCATGGCTTGGGCTGCTTCGTCCAAAAATATATGCGTAAAATAACCTTTGGGCAAGCCGAGTGTGGAGAGCTCCATCGATATACTCAGTGTTACAACAACAATACGATGTTTCATTATGTCGTCCACTGTGGGTCGGCGAAAATTACCCGATCCGTCGGTTATGCAATACTAGACAATTAAATAACATACATATATTATATAAAAATGTGTATATTAAAGAAAGAAAATGTTACGTACCTTCTGCACAACACTGTTGACCGTAGCAACCCAACGCTTGTGGTAATACACTCTGAGGGGCTTTGCTTCTTCTAAACCGCTTTCAATCCATGGATGTAGGTATTCTTTAATGTATAAATCAGCTGCCGAATTGGAATGCGTACAAATTAAAATTTTTGCCTCCGGTTGTGTTAAGAGTTGCTTAATAGCTTGAGCTAGTGTATACGTTTTTCCGGTGCCGAACGGTCCAATGAGAAGGATCGGAGGAAGCTTTACTCCCAGAGAAGTGGTTATCGCATTTACTGCTTCTCTTTGCTTCGCGTTAAGCCTAAGATCATTGGATTCCGACCATTGTTTTTTTGGAGTCCACGGTATGTTAGGTTCAATATCTATATCAGGAAATATTATTTTAAAATCTGTTATTTTATCTACGGCATTGTGCCATTCACAGTACGGTAGTCGATTTAATTGAAACTGAATATCTACTTCCGCGTCGGTTTCTGCCTTAAGTCGCATATTTTCTACACACTTAGCTGATAACTTAAGATATATTATATTTTTTCCTTTGTCTTCAATTACTGCTTCGTAGACGTCACGTCTATTTTCTGTCTCTTTTTCACCGTTTCCCATGAATCCAGAGATATAGACACTTGAACAGTTTGATAAAATTAAACGGCCAGCAGAAGTGTCTTCCGAAATATCCTTTCCCAAGTTCATGAGTGCAAAAAGTTCTCCTGAAAGGGAATACTTAGCGGTACTGGTAGCCATGCCAGCAGGTGTAAGAATGTAATTGGAAGTTACTTTTAATTTCGTAGTGAGATTATAGCGCGCAATCTGTTCGTATCTAGCGATTTCTTCAACATATAACAGTTCATGGATACGAGATCGATAATTATTCTGTGTAAGGCGCCTTTCCACAATTGTCGATTGCGTTAGTGTGAAAGTAGCGGCTCGAGGACAAGGATATCTTTCAAGCATATCCTTTTCATGTTGTAAATCACTTAAAAACGCTTCAGTCTTTAAATGCGTCCCTATTGTAGTTTCGAATTTAACCAAATTTGTATTACTTTCATCCCATCGAGTGGAAGAAGAATTTATTATATCCTTTTTAATCTCTTCAATCTTTTCTGCGTCACCAACTGGCACTACATCTACGCACAGATGTTTCACCAAAAGTGGTTCCAACCCAAAGTCAAAACAGACCGATTGCCGAAACGTACCGTATATGTCGGTATTAAACTCGATTGCTATCTTATGTTCTAATCGATGAGAAGAGTCGATCACTGTCAACGCATTTGTGAGAGCAGAAGCTTTGTCAGTTGACGTCGCAGCCACCCATTCTTGGTCCGATTTCAACTCAACAACTTTACCGTCAGCACAAACTATTGACTTTATGGTAAAATGGTTCCGATGGGCATCTTGAAGAAGGGCAACTGCTTTTAATTGTTTTTGAGATGTTATTAAGAAAACCCATTCTCGTTTTGATGATTTAGAGCTTATACTAGTTACTAGTTCATTGTTACACACATCTTCTACATCTTCAATCTTTTCACGCATAATACGATCTGGACTTGTAGCTTGTATCCATTTTTCGAGTATTTCCTCAGTATAACTTTTACCATAAAGTTCTTTTTCACAAGCTTTTTGCAAACGCATGCGACGATATTCAAATCTATCTTTCCATTCATTTAGTTCTTCTAAGCCGTGAGCTTCAACACATTGGTTACCATAGTGGCATGACTGCAGTTCAGAAAAGCTTTCACATAAGGTGTAAGTGTCGAGTGTGAAACCACGAGGCGGTGGTCTCCACTTCCAATCGCGCCCTATAAATATACAAATCAAATATATAATAATAATGAAGAAAATACTTCACAATTATGTATTACCTTGGTCAGACATAATCACATTCTGATGATTTTCTGTTTGGCAATGCTGCCGCAAATCATTTTTACTGATGCAAGTTATCGCACAGTACGAACATGAAATAGTACCATCGCTATTCTCAATTTTAATGTTATCTAGCATTTCCGTGGTTTTCAGAGTTACGTTTGAGTTCCCGCTTAAGGTTCCTCCACTACTGTTACTATTGTTGTTGCTACTGTTGCTGCTACAACTGCTACTGCTGTTATTTACCACTCCATTGTGACCATTATTTTCTCGCTTCTTCAGTCCCTTATTACTAAGGAGTTTGCTAAACTTATCCAGCGGCAAATTATTTGTTGCCCAATGGTCCAGTTTTGTGTCTAACATTGACATTTCATCATCTAAGCGTGATGATGGAATTTTTTGATTCGCCTTTTGTCCACTTACCATCTGTATAATGGTTCGATACCGCTCTATTGTTTTAGATATGTCTGCAAAGCTGGGTTGACCTGAAATTTCACTGATCCATTCTTTTGCGATTTGCTCAGCTTCCTGCAAATTCATTTCATTTTTTAATTAGAATACAGCAATTTTTTTATCCTTACCGAAAATTTTCTAAGCTTGCAAAGTGAATGTATTAACCATCTTCGAGTCCTGGACACACTAGCTATGCAGTCATTCTGGTCAGCCGAAAGCAATGTTAGTACTTTGCGAGCGTCGGATAAACAGTTTTCATATTTTGACAGTTCTAATAAGCATTCACATCGGCCGAGCAGACAAGCTATTTGCCTATCTTTCTGTGACTTTGTCAAAGAAGTCGAAGAATTTGATATCTGCGTTAGTATCTGGTCATATAAAGTAATGGCACGTGACCAGTTTCGTCGACGCACCATGTCATGCGCTTGCATTTCCTTTTCCGCCATTTCCGATTAAGTGAAAAATTAAATCTACGATGCTGATATATTTAAAAAAACTGCTTACTAATAACAGTGTATTATTGTGTCTAAAGTTAAACAAAGGGGTTAAAAGGAACATAAAATGGTTAACCTTTTTCAACTTACTTCTGAGTAATGCCGACAGAATAGTTTGAAAGTGTCAAATAAGCCAGGTAACAGTCTCTACCTTAGACGATTTAAGATCTAAATAAACCAAAGATAAATTTCTGTGAAGCGGCATTTTCTAAAGTGGACGTCTATTTAATAAAATAAGATGCACCATTTGTGATTGGACCTTGATTAAGGAAAACAAAAATAATATACATAGGATAAGATAATTGATTAAAAAAATTCAATTAGAATAACCTTTTTTTCAATTGGTAATATACAGTCATAAAAATACATACTTAGTAAAAAGCTAAAACTTCGGAATATAAAATGCAATGCCTTGGCAGTGGACTGTTAAGCCTATATACTTAAGATGTATACAAATATGTCGATTGCCACCCAATTTGCAAATTGATCCAACACATTCAATATTTGGTGGTACATATTATATTTTTTATAATTTTTTTTACTTTATTTTGCTTTATAAATTTTACACCATAAAAGAATTATAAATATCAAATTTCGTGGCAATTTAAATGTAAAAGTAATATCCCGTTCCAAAACTGCAACAAATTTCCTATTGCCTAAAGTAAGGTTAAAAATACTCAACTGTCAACAGATCCCTATATTCATCGGTAAATTTGTGCAACTGTGCCACACAGCTGTCATTTGCAATCACAATTTTCTCTATTACAAAGTTTTTTTTATTTAAGGATTAAATTGTAATTTCTTAGGTTTTTACGTATTTTTCCTGTAGGCTCTATATTTTGGGAATCGATTTACTATTAAA
Source organism: Chalcosyrphus nemorum (assembly GCA_949716465.1). Classification (NCBI taxonomy): domain Eukaryota; kingdom Metazoa; phylum Arthropoda; class Insecta; order Diptera; family Syrphidae; genus Chalcosyrphus; species Chalcosyrphus nemorum. The sequence goes on along the minus strand of OX454334.1, from coordinate 61,755,336 downwards.
CTAGATTGAAATGCGTTCGATTAATATTACCATTTTACATTTTCACCCAAGCTTCACGGAAGGATTCCAAACAATTTGACAAAAACACTTCTTTGCTATTTCCCTAAATGTTGTTTTTGTATGGAACGAATATAAAAATGGCCGATAAAAAATAAATTAGTTCACTTTGTGTTGTTCACTGATGCGGATGTGTTCACACGTTCCGACTGTTGATAAGGTAGCACGTTTAAGCAAGGTAGATATTTGGTGCGGTTTTGTGTATATAAATATTATTAATTATATTTTAACCATCATTTTTGTTTCCTTTGAATATGTGTATGTACATTATTTCATAATAATTTATTCAACGTTTGAACAACATTTACAGTAGACCCTAACAATCTTTCTGGTATAAGTGTTGACTTATTTATTAAATTATGTAAAATGTTTATACATTAAATTTTGAATGATATGGCATGTACATATGCATAGTCTTTTAATTTTGAATTAAGCAAATGAAAATTTCGAAAATTATTTTATAATGCATCAAATTAATTTAATAATTTGCATGTTGCACTTACAATGACTTTTCGCTCAGTTTTGTGGAGTTTTCGTTTACTTTTGGTTTCATACGTAGATAGCGGTTTCATTTGGAATTGCCATACACAGCGAAATGATATGACTGAGCTTTTGACAGCGCGCGAGCAGAATTTTCTTCGATTATGACATTAGCTAGCAGCACAATTGCATTAAGGGTGCAATCCGAGCGCGCCCGAAATTGCATTGAGGAAACGTGACCGTATGTCATAATTTTTTCCTACGGTGGGGCCATGCTCAGCGCTCCGTACGAAATGTGCGAATGAAACCGCTGTTTACGTATGGAGGCAAAAGTGGACGCAAATCGACGAAACTGAGGGAAAAGTCATTATGGATGCAGTATAAAAATTATGTGTATACGCATGGTTACGTACAGGCGCGTCCAGTGTCTTAATTCCTTAAGCATGAAGTTTTGTACAACCTATTGTGCGACTATAATAGTTTTTGGATTCGATTCGTTAAGTTTTTGATCACTCTGAGCACTTTTAGACAGGGAGACTCCGACTCGAGACTTTTTGACGTTCTTTTTCGGTGTCCGACGAGAACACAAAAATAAAGTAAATGAATGAAATTACGAACGAGGTAAAGGAGAATATGAAAAGATTTTTTAATTTCTTCTACCTGCCTGACACAGGCTACTCCGTTTACTTCTCAGATTTCTACGAATTATTTCGAAAACCTTTTCGAGTGCGGAAAATTCTTGTATTTTTCACAGAATATAGTATTTAGGATCAGGAGAGATTAAGAAATCGCTAAGCTCTCAAATATGTAAGTGTATTACTAACATTTTCTTGTCCACCTCTTCCAATTACTTTTTTGTAATTTTCATTCTCTCTGACAAAATTTTACCACCACTTTGAGAAAGTTGACAACTTACAATTTATTTCAATGAAAAAACAATGTTATCCTCTTAAAAAGAATGTATAGATTTCGACGTTTACTTGTGGCCAAAATCTGTTGTTCAGTCGATCCTGTACTTTTGTTTCCCAAACTCGAAGTATTCTTGGCTTAAAAGCATTGCTAGGATGAAAATAACTTGTGAAATTCAATAAATAATTAACGATATATTTAATTAAAGCTTTAATACTAAACAAGTTTATTTGAAAACTTCAAAAGGAGGAATGTTAAAATATTTCAAAGATTTTTTTAAACGATTCACTAAGTTACATATATGATTGGCCATCTAGAGATACCAATTTTACAACATTTATAAATTTGTACCAAAATAATTGATGTCATTCAATTACAATATTTATCAAATTTTTAAAAATAACATCAATAGTTTTCGATAAAAAGGATTTAAATATGTAGTTTATTTAGAACAAGTTGATAAGCTAAGTCTTTTATAAATATAAATTATCTAACATTTGCACAATAAATGGTTTGATTTAGCAAAATACCGCTCTACCATTTAAGTTGTAAACCTCTTATATTTTATTATTAAATAATTTGATCCCTCTTTTGTTGTTATTTGTTTAATTACCCATGTATTAAACCAGATTAAGCTGGCAAGTACATGAGTGGCGCGTATAAATATTATATGGTCAATAAGATATTTTGCTTTTGATATTTTATTTGATTATTAAAGCTTGAGTTAACAATATTTATTTTATTTTAAAGCATCGTTGAAAATTATTTTATTTTAAACAACAATAGTTACCGTAAATTTGAAACTTAAAACTTACATTTAATTCTCCAGTAAATACAATAAATAGAATATAAACAATATATACATGGTATGAAAACGAACGCCTATATGGACGGATAGGCATAAAGTAATCACGTAATTTTCGTTAAGCGATTAAGGATTTATTGATTATTGCTAGAAAAGTTAAAAATATTTGGTAATTCTTTTGACTTTGTGGACTTGCGATGAATACCTAAATATCAAAATAAAAAGACGGAAAGCACCAAAGATAAAATAATAAATGTACATAAAGTATATATGTTAAGCCAACTAAAAAGCTAGAAAATTATAGCAGAAGAAGCAATTTTCGTCATTTTAGAATTTAATCGACACGAATTTTGCTTTTTGGCAGTACTTCCTTTTGCGAATGGATTTTTGGATCAAGTATTTTTGAATCATGGTCGGATGGATCAATGTCACCGTCTTCGTCTTCTGAAGCGATTCTTGCACCTCGAAGCTTTGTATCTGTAGATAGATAAACACATTTGTTTAAATATTCAACGAATAATGCAAATTTTCTTCAAAATAATTGAAATTATAGCTTACTTTCATCTTCACCACCAAATAGAAAGCCATTGGTTGCTTTACAACCATTTGGTGAATTTATTGAACTGGAAGCTTCACCAAGTCGTGCTTGTTCACATAATCTAAAAGCTTCCAGAAATTCATTTAGGTCTACTGATCCATCTTTATTTATGTCCATCATTTTACACATTTCTAATAATTGTTCTCTGGTATCAGTGCCTGGTAAATGTCGTTCAAGTAAATCACACGCTTCTCCAAATTCTTCCAAAGAGATGTATCCTTAAATATAAAATATATACATATATTATATAGTATAGGAATCTAGAATCTATAACTAATATACCAGAGTTATCCTTATCCAATATCCTAAAAATTGCTTCAAGGCTGCTTTTATTCTTGTACAAGGAATCTGCTACAGACGTACTACCAGCTTGAGCAGTTTTCTTTGCGTTAATAAAAAAACAGTGTCTTTTATCTCTCCATTTCTACAAAAATTCACAAAACTTACGATTATATCTGTATTTAATAGTTCAAGAGTATTTCTATAGTTGATTTCAGTAACGTTAGGTTGGGCAGCAGCGCTTACTATATCTGCTACTCCTGGCGCAAGTTTTTCGCGCAGCAATCTCCATGGCAAACCCAAATGTGTTGCTTCCTCCATTGCTTCACACCAGTTCGACAAACTCAATTTACCTGCGAAATTGAAAAGTGTATTAAAAAGAGTTCGAAGAATCATACAGTTTCCACGCAGTCAAATCTAAAAGTCTGAACAGAATGCATACAATCCGAATGTTCTATAGCCAATTTGAATGACTCCTTTGCAAACGATGTAGCTACTCGAAATAAAAGTTGAACGCGGGAATGAATACATTTTGTTGTTGTGTACGAAAGAATATTTAAATCAAGGTATCTACCAGTTCCCTTTGGATCCCTTTTCTGAAATTCGCTTTCTAATTCTTCTCGTCTATCCCGAAGTCTTGCTCCTAATTCTTGCAGAGCAGAACTTTCAATTAGACCAACTCTTTGGCGGAACGTAAGTTTTCTAGTTTTAGACGCGGCTGCTGTATATTGCACGAAATGAGTATCAAGTTGAGGATTCAACTTTAAGTAGGCTCCCTTATTTGATCCAATCGCATAATAATTTGAAGCCGAGAATATTGTTATAACCTATTAAAAGTACATACGTTTACATATGCCTTGACCTGTTTTTTGACTTTACTCACCTTTCCGGAATGCGTCAATTCATGTCCATCGGGCTTGCATTCATGAGATCGTACTAGGAAAGACAGTTTATACTTTTGCAAAAAGGTTTGTGTTACATCTGGCCCAAAATATGTTCCGGCGCCTCGAAGACTGTTGGGTTCACAGCCCTCCAAATGCTGTGGATCACTCCACATAATATCGAATACCTTAAACAAAAACATCATCAAATTTTTAATCACACTAGAGATTCGCCCCAGTTTTGCCCAAGTACTATTATGTAATGGTTTATTGCATCAAAATGATGAGCCGCATATACATAACCTTGAGCCGCGATTATTATGCATATATTTTATGAACCACTTTTAAGTATAAAATAGTTGAAGAAATTGTTACCTGTTTCCATTCAACTTTGTCAATTCCTTCCCCAGTAGCAACGCTACCTTCGGTAATAGGTGGCCGGAGTATAGACACATACTAAAATGAAAATAGAATAAGAGAACCAACCGTAATTTTACTAAAAGAACCAAATTCTAACCTTTCCCCTATCTAGGCTTTTGATGAGATCCAAATTAGTTGTATCAGATATTCCACCATGAACAATAAGAACTCTATTATTAACAACTGTTCCCAGTGGAAGCCAACGGTAAACTTCTTCAATTAGCTTCAAAAGCTTTTCAGCATTATGCTAAATGTATTATAATTAGAAACTTATATTCATGGGGATATTTAAATTTGTACCTTATATTTTTGTTGTACTTCTTTTATAAAGCCATATCTAGCATTCATAACTGTGTCTTCATGGTTTCCTCTATTTAGGAACACTCCACCAGGGAAGACAAGAAAACAAGAGAGTAGCAAGAGAAAAACCTCAAGACCTTTTTTACCACGGTCAACAAAATCTCCATTGAATACATATGGATTCTCGGTAGAAGGAAGTCCATTCTAGATAAAGGAAAATAATTAAAATGTGTCTGTCTAATTTATCTATACCAACTTTATGGAAAACTACTAAGAGATCATCTAACTTCCCGTGCAAATCGCCGCATATTGTTACTTGTTTGGAAATTGCAGTAGATGCAGGGTTTAGATTTGGAAGACGCTTAAGCCGGTTTGATGCTTCTTTTAAAATACCAGCTACATATTTTGCATGCAAGCGATTGAACTACAATTATAAATAATGAACAAATATAAAAAATAATATATGGCCTATTATACTTTTTTCTTTCGAAACAAGTCAATCAAGATATTAACGTCTTTTTTTTCTAATGGAAATTTCAGATGTGGCCCACGATAACTCTTTTCGGAAGTAGATGCATCATCATCTCCATAATCATCCGACTCGTCTGAATATTTTGAATCAAGGTTATCTGTGTAAAGTATGTTTAGTAATATATTAAAACAAGTGTTAAGACAGCCTACCTGTGGATGATGCCCTAGAAGTTGGTTGCGATTCTGTAGCTCTTCCAGAAGCATCTGGCATATGCGTTAGAAGTGCGTTGAAAAAATTGTATAGCTATCAATAAAATAAAGAACGATTAGATTTTTTTTAATATCATCAAAAAATTAACGCTTTATTTATTTTTGAGCAAAGGCAGTAATATTTAGGACTATTATGGCAAATCTATTATTCTGTACTCAGCAAATTGAAAAGAGCAGTTTTTAAAACGCAGAATACAAACCTTGAATATATTTGTTAGGTAAAGGAAATCAAAGCGAATATGCAATTGTAATCCACTTCGATAAACTGGACTACGACAAACCGATAATGTGGTTGCTACTCATCAATGCATGATGGATTGGAATGAAACCTATACGAAAAATGTAGTTTCTCTAAAAACACTTCTAATTTAAGTAGAACTTGACTTCATCATATCCATCTTACTATAAAAAAAATATATTTTACCTATGTATATGTATTTGAAATAGAATGTTCGCAGTCCTAGCTAACGTAAATTGATTCTATTTATCCATCACAATTCTAGAATTCACCCTGTGCAATGTAAACTTAAAAGACACGACTGGATATTTTTTTTAATTCTCCATAAGTTTCACATCCATTTTAAGCATACATTAAATCTTGCCCTTATTTCAATTTTGATAGAAGTTCACTGAGCATTAGCGGAGAAATAGACATATTTATAAAACCAGTAGATACTGAAAAGTACAGAAAAATATTGAAAATGTCTGAAAAGTACTAGAAAGTACAGGGAAATAGTTAAAAAAATACTAAAAGCTACTAGAAAGTACTGAAAAAGTACAAACAATATTGCAAAAGTACGGAAGAGGAACTAGTAAGTACACTAAAACTGGATAGTTATTGTTGGCTTTTTGGACAGATATATCCTATATCTTTCTGATAATCGTAAGGCAAAGGAATTGATCTGTACCTTCTTCTGCGTTTGTACCGCAAAGTCTTCAAAAACACAAATGTGCCATCTTATAGCTATCTTACAATACAATAATGGAAATCAAAAAATATATTTCGACAGTTCGAACTGTTGTAAGTTCGTAACCGAATAACAGGACAAATGAACTTTCAGATTTGATTTTTAATAATGTTATTATTAATTTAAAGTTATATTTACTTTCGAAGAAATCAATAATACTCATATTAAATTAAGTTAATTTACTGCGTAGTTATTTTTTAACACTAAATTGGTTGGGTGCCTTGAACACGTAGAATTCATCGGATTTTGAAGCCTTATATATGTAATTCTACTGAATCAATAAGTTTTGCAGGTACTTAAATGTATACTAATATAAAAATTATTATTATGTATATACATACATATAGATTAAATTGACATCATATAGAATGTTTCTCACCTTAACTTGGTCCTGTTCTCCAGCATATTCAATGCTTTGAAAAATAGTCCACGTGTATCTGCGGCGAACCTCCATTCTTGCCAAATATCGTCGGTACCACCGCTGAATGAGCAAAGCTGCTTTCATGGCTGTGAAATTAAATATTTTGTTTGAGTAATAATTTTATTTATATCTCATAGCTGCATTAAAAATTAGAAGTACAAATTACTTTTGACTGCCTCGGGCTTTTCATGCTTTATTGGCAAGCAACCCATCATTTTTAAATTCGTTTTAAACTTTGATATAATACTGCACTGAGGATCCATTGAATTACCAAATGTTATACATATAGTCTTATTTCCACATTATTACCATTTCATATCACTCAACACTATTGGAACCTTATATGTAAACTATTCTTCCTTTGTAGGACTCAAAAGTGTACGATGTTGAGACGATGGCAGCAACTACAAAACTAATAGCATAATAGTTTTCCATGGTACTTTCTACCCCTATCAAATATACATATTAAGTTTACCGAGAAACTTTGAATGGAATACATGTACATTAAAAAGAAAACGCAGTAAAAGAGAATAATTTACTAAAAGTAAACAAAACATAATTTTGGTTAATACATATAGTTTAAAAGTAATGCATTCTAAAGCTCAAGTAATTGCTTTCACAATTCTCTCATGTGTCACCTAGCTCTTTTGCTCATTCCTCATATGGACATAGCTCTACAGTCATGCAATTGTCTCTGTATTTGAAAAGGGCATTAGGTGACCCTTGCGTGAGGGGTGGTTTGTTGGTGTTTGTAATTCAATTATCCTACCTATGGGAAGGATTTCATTATTTTATAAATTTACTAAATAACAACCCCTGAGAATTTACGGTTATTACTGTCTGTTTTATAGACTACTATAATTTAGTCAAAGCCCAAGACAACATCGGTATAATTAAGTTTTAGTCAATCGTAATTCTCCTTTTTTAAATACAAAATATGTACGATAAAAAAAAGTTTAGCAAAGCTTCCGCTTAATTAAAAACGGTCAACGTTTCCAAAAACCCAGTAACTTAAATATAGAAGTTCTAATCATACATATATGTGCTAGGGTAAATTAGGTCAATGCCAGAAACTCCATTTACATGTGTGTGTATGTATGTATACATGCATATTTAATCAAATAGATACTGGTAGCGAAATGGTCCTCAACTTTTCTATTAGGTACAAAGTTTTGAATAATATATAAATATGTTTTTTTAAATTTGTTGCACATATTTTATTATTTGTATAACAATAACTAATTAAAGGGTTTAATATTGCAATTGTTGTTCGGCTAGATACTGTGCATTTTTGTTAATGGTGTTTTTTTATGGCATATTCATACATAAGCATTCAAATAAACTTACTTCTTTCAATTTTGGTCATACTCATTCCACGTCCAGGCTTGCGCCATTGTCGATACCATCCTTTCGAGTGCAAAAACTTTAGTAAACTCGAAGTACCATGTGGTGTGCCTTCATCGCTTACTCCTCTTTCTATTTCAGATGACCGGCACGATGATGAGTCTTCAAAACTTGAACTGCGACGTTTATCACGACGAAAACAAACACAACTTCGTAACATGGTTGAATCAGGTTTTTTAATATTATTGATTAATTTATTTTCAATAGATGTCATCAAAACTATTGTATTTAATTAAATGTATTAATTGTGAATTAATTTTGTAAAATATAGTGACATAGTTTTTAAAAACTCCATCATTTGTTATACCCTTTGTAATTGACGTAAAAACTAAATAAAAGCTTATGAGAATCGTGGAACGTTTGAGATACATTAAGCTACGAATTTCTAATTGAACGCCCAGTTAGAAATATGTTTATATTCACTGAAAATATATATAGATGGTATTTATTAATGTGGATATGAATTCCCAACTAACGGTTTAAGTGAAGAAAGTTGAGCTAAAAGTACCTAGCTGAGGGCAAATATTATTCACCTAAATAATATCTTTATTGGACTATAATAATAAATGCATTCATAATACCTAAACAAATCTAATTAAAAAGAAAAATTATAAACTTTTACCATGTTTTATATGTTTATTTAATACATATGTATATCTCATGCCGTAAAATATTGAATAGAACTAAGTATTTTGCATACGATTAAGGCTGTATGTATATATTACCAAAAAAAATATTTCTACGTCACTAAACGGAGTACATTATCAGGATAATGATGTATCTTTCATTAAATACCTATGCATATACATATTTGATCTTGCTTTTTATTCAACAGAGTTTCTAGAGACTGATGGTGATGTTTAACATAGTTTGTACTTGTACATCAGAAGCAAATATGAAACACTTATTATCTGGTACGGACAAGTAAATTAATATATGTAAATTAATTATAAAATATTTAAAATAAATTGTATACACTGTACGGGAATATAAGAATATAACTTCGAGTTTCGATTTATTTTAAGTTATTTTCGATAACATTTTTTCTTTGTTGTAAATCGCCAATGAAAGGCTTAAGGTTTTGCAGTATATAACTGTCTCAGAGTATAAAGCTAGTCATATATTTACTTTAAAATTCTTTTAAAGTAACAAATATATCGTTATTTGCGTTTAAATAAAAATATGTTTTAATTCCTCTATTCTAAAGCTTAATAAGTTCGCAATAGACTAATATTAATATATGTAAAATACTTACTCTTTAAAACATTTATGTTTTATTTGGCACAGTCAACATTTCCATATAAATAACTTGTTTTACACTCATTTTAAATACAAATAAATCTCGCCATAACCATGGCCTATATACTTTATACCTTTTGGCGAAAAATATAAAAGGAAGAAATTAAACTACAACATTCCATTGCTTTCCAAGTTCATATCACAAATTATTGCTTGTATTTCTTAAAAAATGGTAACGTAAATATTTTTTTTATTTTTATTTTGTTCATTCTTTTATCATATCAAAAAACAAAAATAACCTAGATATAGCACCGTTAAAGTTGTTAAAATACTTAAAAAAAAAATGTTTTCGGTAGATGTTACTCAATTTCTTCATGTACACTGCGTTTTGGAAGTCAAATCCGTTTGTATCTATGGATTTTTGACACATTTTTTTTACTTGACTCTTAGAATTGTGCGCTAAAAAAAGAACCTAAAGAATCTAAAACAGTCAAACATCCCCAAAGAGTTCTGAAGTAATACGCTCTCTTCAACAATATGGATTGTGCGCAGGAATATTGTTATTGCTTTGACATTTAATGGATTAGATATATATCTCGTTTTCTTATAAGCATACTGTAACAGTTTCGTAAATTGTTACAATTTCGCCTTTAAAAATTGCAATTGTATTATTTATATGCTCAAACTAAACGAAATAACATATTTTATCATCGATTTAGTTTGGCTGGACATCACGACCCCACATTGCATGCATTTGCAGTTTGGGCACACTTAAAAACGGTGTGGTCGTGAAGTTCACAATTTTCTTTAAAGTTATTTTAGGTTTGAAAGTTATTTTAAATTACAAAGTATGGTATTTGGCTATAATTAACATATGTATATAGCAAGAGTTATGTGTTAACATGAAATTTAATAAATAATGTAGGTACATAATTTAGTTTATTTTTGGTAAATAGTACGGCGGAGGTCATTTAGAAGCATCATCCAAAAAATTTCTCAAACATATTCGCCACAGATGAAACGGGTCTTTACTCAAAGAATTCAACAAAAATATAGAAAGTTTGACAATAAAAGCTGGCTTTTAAATGAAAAGCAAATCGTAAAAAGACGTGCGTGAAAATTCCGATCTATAGTTGTTGGTGGTGCAAATTATACATGTGCAACCAGACACAAAAGACAAACAAAGTTCTTTAAATTAAGACCTAGTGCCAGATAAAGATTGGATAAATATTGCAGTCATATAATACTATGTAAAACATACAAAATATTAAAATTAGCCACGGGCACACGGGCAAATCTGTTATTCTGCTGTTTTCTGTTATGAATCATAAAAAAAATGTTTAACTGTGAGTCTTTTTACCCGCAAAAATGCCGCGCGATGACGCAGCGTCACCGCAGGTGTGTGTGTGCACTACTCAATTCACTTGTAGTACATGCAATGCATGTGTGCACCGGCGCTTACTATAAAATATCTTTTATAATGAGTATGCTGGGTATCATACTCTTATAAAACTCTGTTATTCGATATATTCGAAACAACACAATTATTTATGTTTACTTATGTTTATGTTTCAGTCACGGCAACAATTTGAATTTTTAGGTTAATAAACAAATTTTAATAAAACATATTTTGTATGCGTATTTCTATATTTGTCTGCTTATACAAGCATTTCATTGACAAATTATTATACAAGTATTCATTTTCATTTAAAAAGTGATACTTCTATAAAATCTTTCCTTTATTTTATTCTGTTATACTTTATAACAGATTTCATAACAGATTTTGTCAGGTAGAATACCAAAAAAGGAAAATATAAAAGATTTTTTGGCACTTCGAATTTTCGTATGGGAATTTATAACAAAATAAAAGATTAAGCCGAAAGGCCCAATCGCTTGGACGTGGAATTGCGTTTAATCATTTAATATAGACTTGGCATCACTCAGTGTTATTTTACAGTCGCTGAATTCCTGTAACTTCTGAAGTGCATATTTTGACATTTAATTATTCGCTACAATCAACATAGAAAAAGTGAACCAATCATAAAAGGGCGATTTCGGCAATAATTTTGTGGCGTCAAGTCAAAATATTTGTTTTATAGCTATAATTTTGTTTGTGCCCTTTAGAAGTAAATCAGGTTCGCAATTTTTAAAATAGGGGAACAAATATCTACCTATTCTTCCTTTCTTTACAACACTATGAAATGGGTAAGTAAAAGAAAAACCTAATAAAAGAGCTGTTCGTATGCTAAACCAATTTATCACAACTCTCTTCGTGACATTAAAATGTTGCATTTTGCAATACAGGACTTAAACATTCAATGAATTTAAAGCATAACGCAAACTGGGAATTTGGAAAATATTAATTTAAACAAACGCGTAGTGTAGCGTACCACTAATATTCCATACTATAGTGTTCCTCTTTGGAATATTATAGATCGAATTTAAAAATTAAATCAAATTACGCGCTGATTTAATATAAAGAAATTCTAAATACACATCGGCTGACAGCACCGTGGCTGAAGCCAGTGAAGTAACTACTAATTCATCAACTGATGTAAGTAAATTCTTTTAATCTTCATTTGTTGTTCTACCACTGCCGCTACAATATTCCTTTTAATACAAATCACATAGAAAACAATATTATTTTTTTTCTAGTATTTTCTCAAAGATGTCCTCATATTTTTTTATGTATTTGCATTTTTTTGTTTGTTTTCTTTCTCTTAATTTTTTTATTGGCAATCAACCTTATCCCGTTAAAATTCTGTTTAAAGATGGTTTAATTCCACATATCCAAACACAAGGCGACTAACTGTTGTGAATGTACTTTATTTTTAACAAATTCAATATCGCACGAAGCTATTATATCTTAGGTCTATCACATACCAACTACATATTCTTAATCATTATTGTAGGCAATGCCTTCAGCAATAAGCAGTGGCGGTGGCCATTCGTCGCACTCGGTCAGTATACCGAGCAATGAAGAATGCGGAATTCGTGATGTTTGGAAACACAACCTTGAGGATGAATTTCGAACCATACGTAAAGTCGTCCAAAAATACCACTATGTGGCAATGGATACCGAGTTCCCAGGAGTGGTAGCGCGTCCTGTTGGAGAATTTCGATCGACTGCCGATTATCATTATCAGCTGCTTAGATGTAACGTTGATCTTTTGCGAATTATACAATTAGGATTAACGTTCATGGATGACGAGGGCAAAACACCACCAGGATATTCGACATGGCAATTCAATTTTAAATTTAACCTCTCGTAAGTAAACTTTAAAATCGAGATTTATAAAAATATACATAAAATTTTTATATTTTCCAGAGAAGATATGTATGCACAAGATTCAATTGACCTATTACAGAATTCTGGAATACAATTTAAGAAGCACGAAGAAGATGGCATTGATCCATTAGATTTTGCCGAATTATTAATGTCATCTGGCATAGTCTTAGTGGACAACATTAAGTGGCTGTGTTTCCATTCTGGCTATGACTTCGGTTATTTGCTTAAATTGTTAACTGATCAGAATTTACCAGCAGATGAGAGCGAATTCTTTGAACTTCTCCGCATATATTTTCCGAATATATACGATATAAAATATCTTATGAAATCATGCAAAAATCTGAAAGGCGGCCTGCAAGAAGTTGCCGATCAATTGGAATTACGACGCGTTGGCCCGCAGCACCAGGCGGGATCTGATGCGCTTCTGACTGGAATGGCATTCTTTAAAATGCGTGAGGTACAAAAATTGTCATCAAATGATAAAATATTTAATATAGAACTCACCCCACCATACCTAGACCATACAATCGAATTTAATTCGGTTGTGTTTGAAGCATAATGAGACAATCACGACAATCATTTCATACTAATGTTCTCATTATTTTACCCCGTTTTCCTTATGTTAACTTTTAAATATCGTTAACCTTTTTTTTTTTTTTGAAAAAAAAACTTCATTTTATTGTTAACGGTGAAATTTGAATTTAAAATTTATTCACCTTTGTTTTTGTTATTATTTTCTTACAATTATATTTTACTACATTTATAGCTGTTTTAAATGGATCTTATCTCTAATAATGAATTATTAAATGAAACAAAATGAATACAATTTTTTTTATTACTAGTATTTATTTGATTTTATTATTATTTTCTTTTTTTTTTTTTGATTTTCATTCCATTTTCCGTTCCATACTAACCACATGCATAAGGTATTTGAACTACCACCATCATCAAAGAGATACTATAACCGAATGAAAAAAAATGTTTATTTTGTTTTTCTATTTCTGTAGATGTTTTTCGAGGATAACATTGACAACGCTAAGTACTGTGGTCACCTTTATGGCTTAGGTACATCTTTTATAGTAAACGGAGCCAACTTCCATGAGAACAACACCGAAAATAATAATGCAACAACGTGATCTTCTTGTTTGTCATATTACACATTTATGTTATTCTTCTAAATAAGCGGATATAATTGCTATTTTTTTTAATTTGATTATTCCATCAGTATATTAAACTAGATTACACTAGTATGCATGTAAGAACAGAAATAAAATCCGCACTCATTAAGTTACAAATACATAAATATATAATTCACTTATAGATCCCTACGTTTTATTTAACAAAATAGCCCTGTATATATGTATATGCATAGATCATCTTTGCGTACATATATACATCCATATACATTAAAATAAAAAAAAAAAACTATTATTATTTTATTTAATATATTAAACATGAAATTAAATTTGATAGTTGTTAATTTAAATGCATTATTATTTTTTATTCGTTTTGAATATATAGAAAAGTAGATATATTTTCTGATTTGTTCGAATAATTTGAAATAACAATGGTTATAATTTACCATTAAATTCCACTGAATAAGGAAATATGTATTGATGGTAAGTCTGTTTCTTTTGATAAAGTCTAAATCAGATTATATAAATTAGATGTATATTATATATATTTCTAGCTTTGATTTGCAATTCAATAACAAACTCTGATATTAAGAAAAGGATGGATGATAATTCTTAATTTGGATGGTAGTAAATTCTACTGATTTTTTTAAGTTCGGCGCTTCGATGAGGTTATAGTTAATTAACAAATTAATTTGTCATAATTAAGAAATAACATATTTTGTTTACATATTGGATCATAGGTCTGTACATAAGAATGCTAGTTATCCTAATAAACCTCCCCCTCCAAATAATCCTCCACTAGAGTTGGGCTTAGGACTTATACCTATTGTATCTACTAATCCAGAAGATACATTGTTCAAAATATTTGTGACCGTACCCAATTTACTAACTAGACCTTGACATGTTGTCGAAGGTATCGGATTTAGGGAAGCACCCCAGAGTAACAGCTCACAGATGCGGAAGTTTCCTGAGGACTCCAATTTAGTATCGACTTTAATAAATGGAATACCTTCCATGCCAGGGTGTATGGTTTGGAAAATAGAGCTTTCACCGGGGACAATTGGCTTCGCAAACGTTGTCAATAAAGAAATTAGATTCTTTCGCACTTGTAAGTCTTCTGCGTTAGTAAGGCGTGCTTCTGGCAAAGGGTTTCCCTCAATATCATTCGCATTAAACATGTACCCGAGTTCGTCTCCATGAGTGGTCATTAGATTTTTGCCTTCGTTGTCATTATTTGCGGACACAATTGGTAATCTACGGAGAAAGTTAATACCCTTCGATGACGAACCTTTATATTGAAAGCTGTAAAGAAAAGCTGATGCCGTTTGTCCCCATACTTGAGCAGACAGCACGGCTGGCAAATTGAATAGAGCATCCGTAGTCATTTCAGTAACCTAAGAATAATCGCAATAATGTATTTGTAAATTGTATCAAATTCAATAGCATACCTTTGTTAGCACTTCAAGTTGGTTAAGGGAATTGGGAACTTTAAGTAAGTCTTTTAATCCTAGATTTAAGCTTTCAACACCTGGCAATATCGGTTTAGCAATAGATCCCGTAAGCTCATCCACCTGCAAAAACGATTTTAACCCCTCCAACGTGTCTACAAGTGAGCTCAAGAGCGCTTCGGCAGATCCCCATATTTTATTTATTGTATTTAGAGTGAAAGCGTTCCCTGTCTCTTCTTTGGCTACGCCGATTAGAAGTGGTATGGAGGAAAAGTTCCTTTTCATAATAGAAACCTGTGGATTATTCGTAATAAGACCTGGCAGTGCCCTTCCATCGTCTGGCTTTTCTATATGTGGGTTAAATCCAACAGAACCAGCTATTCCCTTAATCATGGAACGGCCATGAAGTCGCTCTGTTTGCACTTTAGAATCATTCATTACAATATCCTCAACGGGTTTCTTTAAGTAATTTTAATAGGCAATTATTAATTATTAAATATTCTATCATAAACTTACAGTTCTAAGGCAGCTAACAATTTCTGTTTCATTAATTGTCGGGCAATCATTTATTTCAGAGATCTCTTGTAGCGATTGTATTGGTTCATCATCTTTCGCATATTGTGATAACGCAGATCCCGACATTGCCACTACGCCAGTAATCGAACCGCTACGAGGTAAAGGCGACATGGAGAGGTACATTGCGCTAGCTGCACCCGAACCGTGGCCAATAACCTTAATTTGCTTAGGATCTCCGCCGAAAAACGATATATACTCCCTTACCCACCTTAAAGCAGCTGCCATGTCAAACATGGCTAAATTGCCAGTAAACTCTTTAGTACCATCACCAATAATTCCTAATGTTCCCAGCCTGTATTGGATAGGAACAAATATCAGCCCTTCTTGCGCTATTGGATTAGCATCATATTGTGCAGCAGAACCAAATCGAAAACCTCCCGGATGGATCCAAACATATACTGGAAGACCGGTAGTCTCATCAGGCATCTGCGGAGTGTATATATTTAGCAGTAAGCAATCTTCATTGCCAACCACAACGTTCGGATTACGAGGGTGTGGTTGCGGACAGGCTGGTCCATGCTTAGTTGCATTGATATCTCCTTCCAAACGGCGATAGATTGGTCTAGTAAAGCGATTAGGACCCAACGGAGGGTAAGCATATCGTAGACCTAAAAAAGAGTAAATTCCGGTTTCTTTGTTTCGAAAACCTTCTACTCGTGCGTCACGATTATATGTTCGAGTGAATACGACGGGGTCATCCGGAGGAGGCTTAGCTGCCAATTTCCCTCCAACAATGCGCTTTGTTCGCACACTACCGGCGTTAATATTTCTTACTAAAAACACACAAATCACCCACAATAGTAGTTTAATAATCATATTAAGAGAATTTTTGACCATTGCTATTATGTAAGCATTAGCACACTATAGCCTAACGCTATTTTCAACAACAATGTATATGTATGTATATCCAATATGGAAAACCGCGATTCCTGTTCAAAACTTCGGGAAAGAAACGATAAAGATTTATGCGCAATAACTTCAACGCAGTTAAACTAGACAATACATTTATTAAATTTGACTTGACATTACAGTTTGATGCAATGGGACTGTACTGTACATACACACATGATATAGCTTTGGAATAACAATTACTATTACGACGTGCGTGGAATAAAGCCTTGAACTCACAATATGCTTATCGCATGAGATGTGGCGCGGAATCCCGGTTGTTCTTATACAGGCGCGATTTATAAATTTATTTTCTCTAAGTATATATACCTACATAATGTGTGCATACTATATATACAGTTAATCACAAAAGAAACCAGACACTGTCGTTGAAACTATTATTAATGAAAAGTCGTATTATCCTTTTAAAAAGGCATACTATTTATTTATTACCAAACTTATAGAAATGTTAATAAAATTCAGAATACAGTGCAAGCCCAGATGAATGCACTGCGGATTATATATACATATTTTGAGCTCTTTCCATTATAAAAAAAAAACGTCGGTAAGCAAGTGAATGAATGTCGGTAAAATATTGCCATTTTTTAAATTGTAGCCCATTCGCTCGCTTAAAAGAAATATGTATGTATACTCATAAGGTTATGTATTTAATATAATTCATATAAGAATAACAAGGT
Organism: Chalcosyrphus nemorum; assembly: GCA_949716465.1. Lineage (NCBI taxonomy): Eukaryota > Metazoa > Arthropoda > Insecta > Diptera > Syrphidae > Chalcosyrphus > Chalcosyrphus nemorum. Next base: position 61,737,799 of record OX454334.1, on the reverse strand, counting down.
AGTAATAAGAAACTAATGTCGTTTTCCTTTTGGAAGTCTTCTTTTTATCTTCCGAAGGAAAACAATAAAATTCAATATACGCCCACTGCACGACATGAGAGATAGATAGAGAGACAGAGACACATGACTTTTGCAATACAGAATGCCTTTTTTTTATTAATTTGAACTAAAAAATTTCGTCGATATCTAAAAGCTTAACCTAAATATGACACGTGTGAACTAAACATATTTGAAAATAAAAAAAGATAGTAACAATAATATAAAAAAATACGACTTCGTTAGGTTATTCCAGAAGATGACACTTATTGTGATCTATTTCTAAATTTGCTTAGTATTTTGAAGGTGTTGAGCAGCATATCATGCTTATATCAGCATTATCACTAGCAAATTCTAGTCCATGTTTTTCAGCAGTCTTTTCTTTTTGGCATGGTTTATCATTGCTTTCATTAAAACCACTATCAGTACGACATAATAATGAGCACTCCGATATGACTCGTTCTCCTTGAGTTTTAATATTTGGATCCACACCGAGATCCTGATTCAGTTTAATAGATTCCTTTAAATCGTACTTGTGTTCGGTATCATCCAGCGCATTTTCATTATGCGGAGAACACTGAAATGAGAATGATTGAGATAAATTCTTACGACTCGCGGAACGACGTTTGCTTCGTGGAGTGTCGGATTCTGATGAGATGTTACTCAATGCAGACAGCTGACTAACTTGTATATCATCTTCATCCACATCCAATGCATCGTCTTCAAATAGTTCCGCCTCCAAGCATGGCTTTAGTCTTTTTGAGCTATCTACGAGTAGACAACTTATTTTTACGTTTGAGATCGAATCTGTCGACATTTCGCTTGCAGTTGGATACGGTGAAGAGCTTTGTCTTTCCAGGCTTCGGTCAGGCGATATTTTGCAATGTGGGCTACCTGTTTCTTTCGGGCACCGGTATTCGTATAATGAATGAGATACAGAATCATTTTTTTTACAATCGTAACAAATCCCAAAACATGATTTACGTTTTAGATTTGGGGGTGATGCACTTTGAACAATAGGCGAAAGAGAACCAAATGAACTCTTATCTATTGAATCGGATAAATTTGAATTATGGAAGTGCTCATCAGCTGATTTAGTTTCAGAAACAACTAGCTCCGGAGATTGTGGTGGTGGACTATTTACTGTTAACACGCAATTCTCTTCGTTAGCATACGCTTCATCTTCCATATAGTTCAAACTGTGGAAGTCAAATAGTTTTCGCCTAAGGGACACATCTCTTACTTCGTGGTCAATAGAACAGTCAGTTGAAATATTTTGCGAAACACCAACGGTTTGTTGATTTTCTGTGAAAAAAAAATATGGTCCCAAAGCCTCTTCTAAATCTTTCGGTAAGACAGGCGGTAGTGATAAGACTGTCTGCGCAACGTTGTCTCGAATTCTCCGGGTTGGTGTTTCGGAGAGAATAATGCGTTGGCTACGAAGTGGGCAATCAATTGGACTGGGTACAATTTGTTGCTCCTTGAAATAAGAGCTTATAGCTGACTGGGCCTTAGCTTCGTAGTCTGGATCTGGAGAATCATGGAATTGTGTCTCGTGAGGTTCCACGTTGGCGGGCTGAAGGGATGAAACATCGTCAATTGTCCAAGCGAACTGTGTGGAAGAATGTTGTGGTGTTGGTGGACGCTGAAACAGGGTCGGACTGCCAGAAGTAATGTTTAGAAACTTTAAATAATAATAATGCATTAATAAATACCTTCCGATCAGAGGCAGATGAAGACGCTCAGCCAGGGCTGCTTCAAATGGGTTCACAACCTTTGAGTAACGCTTTGCTGGAGGAGTTTTTACTACAGGAAAGACATTGAAGGAATTGGTTTCTTTGAATCGCCTAGAATTCGTCTGTCCTTGTGCCAAGAGATTGCCAGTCTGACCATTATTAGTTCTGCTCAGCAATGTTCTATTGCTCTTGCTTAAGAAATTCACAACAGGGGAACTGTGTTTATAATGTGAAGGAGTGCGCGAGTTTGAATCTGAACTCATATTAACTACTTAATATTATTGGATAAATATGCTAACTTTTCATTTATTAATTAAATTCCTTGGACACCTTTTTTACACAAAATGTTTGAATGAAAAGTAAACTTCTAATCAACAACGGCTCCAAACGTCAAAAGCGAAAATCTCAGCTCTCTGTTATATGGATATGATTTTTAGCATAGTCGTTGCATGGGCAAATATATGAAGTTGTATGCACTTCGGAAATATCTATCAATATCAGATTTAAGGCCCAACCATAGTTGAATTAAAGCTTTGGACGCTTCCGTTCGTAGTCAAGTCATACAAATAAGTATAAAGGCTGAACTATAATAGAAAAAACGATTTCGTACGACCATTTCCAAAACGACCATAATAGCTTTTGGCTTCGATTTGTTATATTTTCGGTCCCTTTTGCTCACTTCCAAAAGAGCGAATGGATTCGCACAATAAAATTTATTTTTGGAAAAACACAAAATAAACTGAGTCAACTACTTGATAGATGCTTCCGAACACATATGCCTATTATGCGCAACTAATGGCAACTTAAAAACACAAATACGTTTTTGGGTGGTATTTAGCTTGTGGGAGCAAAACTGTAAAACAACCCGAAATTGATTGTCTAATTAAATTCTTCTCTTCTTCTCACCTTTATTTCCATCGCAATCGAGTGTTGCCCAATATTTGACCTTATGTGTAAAAATTTAAATTTCAATATATTTATTGGGACTTTCGTATTAACCTTCTAAGGCACAAAGAGTATCTCTTTTTAATAAATATGTAGTTACAATGGACCACTTAATGTTGATATGACACATGTTGTCTTTTTATATAGAAAATACATAGAGTTCTTGATCAAGAAGCTGTTATCACAACATTGTTGACGATTCTGCTTTTTTTGGTACGAACCTCATGTGTTTAACTGTGGATAAACCTGTAGAGTACGTATGAACCGGATTCAATCCGCCAAGTAAACGGGGCATATCGTATATTTTGTTTTGAAAAGCACTCATTTTGTAGCTCAGTTCAAGGACGCTAAGCGAAAACATTCACTATCTGTCAAAACTACCGGCTTTGGCACAAAAGATTAATATTGTTTTCTCTAGACGTGCGTACTTTTTTTCCCTAAATAAAAATGATAAAATAGTTATTCGCTCATTTAATAATTATATGTGTATCCTAAGAAAGCCTAATAAAATAAGATACATTTTAGCTGACAATGACGGAAACGGGATGTAAGCACTTCCAAAGTTACGTCAAGGAATATGGTTTGGAAACATTTAGTGTTGTTGACGCCTACTTCTCTGCATGTATTTCCAAAGATGCTCGTGATAGAAAGGTACATTTTTTCCTTTGTAATTTTGCAGAACATCAATTTTTCTATTTGAAGGCCCTTTCGTGCTGTTGCTTCGAATGCGGAAGCTTTGGCTTACAAATATACTCGTGTCTTCATTGTATCTACTTTGGATGCAAGGGTCCACATATTCTGGAGCATTTAAAAATGCAGAAACATTATATTGCACTAGAACTATCACATGGGGTGATATATTGCAACTCTTGTAGGGACTTCATTTACGATAACCGCTGCCAAGAAATTTTAGATAAACATAGATGCCTTGAAGCCAAGGACCTACAAAAGAGCTTAACTTATAGGCCATGGCGACCAAATTCCACTGAACTTGGTCTACTACTAAGCAATCCTCGTAGAAGATGTATCAAAGCTAATCAAACTATCGGTTTAAGAGGTTTAATGAATCTAGGATCCACATGTTTTATGAATTGTATAGTACAAGTATGTAAAGTTATCATAATTGTTCCTATGAATGTAAAATTAAACTTTTTAAGGCTCTCATTCATACACCGCTGCTAAGCGACTACTTTCTCTCAGAAAGGCATGAGTGTACTGTAAAGTCATCCTTAAAATGTTTAGTTTGTGAAGTTTCACGGTTGTTCCAGGTAAGGAATCCATCCGTATGTATGTGTATATGAAAACAACTAATGATGTTGATCTTTTTGGAATAACAGGAATTTTATTCAGGATCACGTGGTCCACTCTCTTTACATCGTTTACTGCATCTGATTTGGAATCATGCCAAACACCTTGCGGGGTATGAACAGCAAGACGCGCATGAATTCTTCATAGCAACATTAGAGATCTTACATCTTCATTGCATTAGCTCAAGAAATGAGGAGCGAAATAAAGTCGCAGCATTTAATAGCACACCCACTCAGTGTACGTGCATTATCGACCAGATATTTACAGGGATGTTACAGAGTGATGTTGTGTGCCAAGCGTGTAAGAATGTATCTACAACTATTGATCCATTTTGGGATATTTCTCTAGATCTAGGAGAAGTACAGGGTGGCACATCTCCAAAAAGTCTAATTGATTGCCTTGAAAGATATACCCGAGCTGAACATCTGGGCTCTGCTGCCAAAATTAAGTGCTCCATATGTAAAAGTTATCAAGAATCAACTAAGCAGTTATCATTGCGTACTCTACCGAGCGTAGCAAGTTTCCATTTAAAGCGGTTCGAGCACTCCAGTTCGTTTGACAAAAAAATCTCAACATTTATCTCGTTCCCGGCTGAATTCGATATGAAACCATTCATGTCGGAAAAGAATAATCCTTATGGGGACTATAGATACTCCTTATACGCCGTCGTAAACCATGTAGGCACCATTGACGCAGGACACTATACTGCCTACGTGCGTCACTATAAAGATACTTGGGTTAAATGCGACGATCACATAATTACGACCGCAACACTCAATCAAGTGCTGGATAGTGAAGGGTAAATAATTTTTATAAAAAATGTTTGCGCCATTTATTAACTTAATGTCTTTCAGTTACCTTTTATTTTATCATAAAAACATACTAGAGTACGAGTAATTTTACTTGGGTACTTCACCTTCAATGCTTGTAAATACATATTCTTAACTCCGCGATTAAGATCTCTATTTCAATTGGTGAATCAACAATTTTTGAATGCGCCACAGTTTTAATTCGTTTTTCACATTAATATTAATATTTTTATTACATGGATTCAATTTTATATGTATCTATTATTAAGACAAATTCAAGAGAATAAATAATTAAAATTAATAATTTCTATTCGATTTTGGCATGCTTCTTATGCGATTTTGCCTTAATTCCTCGATTTCCTTAGCACGATCCCAACACTCTCTATCGAATGTGGATTTACCGCGTGCAATAGCCAACATTCGTGACTGGAGCAGAAGACTATGTAACTCATCTGCGCCTGTATTGGGATTGGACTTACGCATTGCTACAAAATCCATTTGAATCATTTCACTGTCAACCGAGTTAATATTGAAGTTAAAATTTTTTGCTAAGGTAAGGTATCGACGAATCGCATTCAACTTCGGTTGGACATAATGTTTTGTAGCTTTTAGTGTTTCGCCGATTAAACCAATGCAGTCTGGATCGGGGTTGAGAGGTATAAGAAAATCGTTCTAAAAATATAAATAAATGTATGTATGTATATTTAAATACAATCTTAAATGTGGTATTCCTTACTGGCAACATGCTTTTTCCTTCGCTTAGAATAAGCACTGGGATATCCATATCGAAATCAATGTCGTAATAATGAAAATTACATCTTATTTTTTGTGATTTTATAAAATGCCCCAAATTCTGAACACCTAGCACACCGTTGGCATCTAACTTACCCGGTTCCAGCCGCGTTTCGTCCAAGACAAGATGTGTATGTGGAGCTAGTTGTAGAATGCCCGATGTAAGTTTGCTTGTTTGATAATCCTTCCTGGTGAAAACAACATATTAATAAAATAAAAACGTCCATAAACATTTTTTTTTTAATGTACACACTTTGGAAAGAATTGTAATGTATTTATGGTGTCCAAAGTCATTGGTAAATAATGACTAGCAGGCCAAAAAAGTTCAAGAATTTCGTAGAGTTCCTGTGTATAATTTGGAAGGATTTCTTTCGGCAAATTACAAATATTTAGAGCAAATTTTCCAATGCATTGTAGATCAGATCGAATGTATCTTTAATAAACATAATGTAAAAGAAATTAAATGATGTCTAGAGTATTATTAGTTATACCTACACAGTTGATATAAGATGTATCAGCAGATACTCCGCGGCTAATTCGTCACCGAGCAAACATTGTGTAAGGAGAATCTTAAGATCTTTGTAAATGATTTCAAAATTCACATTTGGTTCTGTTATTTCGCATATTAATGGATCAAGCAGAGGATTGAAGTGGCTTAACTTTTTCACACTGACAGCGTGAAGGCGTGGGATAAGAGATGGTGGAGGATTTTGGGCCTGTTGCTCATTTAAGTTTTGAAATTCATCACATGATCCAGAAAAAACCGAACCATCCAACGATGGATCAACGGACAAAAAACCAACAATGTCCACGATTGAGTTTAAATTGTAGCTATCAAAGTCACTGTACAATTTAACCAAGCAAGCTTTGCTCGGCCGTTCGGGGATGGGTGAATTTAATAAATATTCCATAGACAATGATGAACTTTCTTCGGAGAAATTTCCTGGCCTACTTTCCAAACATTGTCGCTTATTCTCGTTCTTACTTTTTTCTGCAATATCTAAAGAATTCATTTCGACATCACCTTCGTCCGATGCTGAACGCTTAGCGCATTTTTGCGGTTGTGAATAGTGATTCAGCGACGTGCCGTACGCTTTGCTACAATTTGATTCCTCAAAGGTTGATGCCCAGTGATTGATCCCAGGTAAAGACACTACAAATAAGGTTCTCCGCTCGCCATGCACGTTGTCCAGACTTTCGAAACACACGTTTTCACTCGATTGTAGTACCAAGCAATCCCGATATTTACCATTTTGAAGCCTTTTGCTGCCAGCTCCAGTAGTGGGTATTACCTGATACTGCTCCAAATAGATTTCCGGGTCAAGCATATCCTGTATCATGCCTCGAAATCTAACCATGGACGAGTCCTTCAGTTCATGAATAGGAGTATAGTTTACAAGAGGTATACTACGCCAATAATTTGCGTTTTCTAAATGCTGCATGTACTTCTTCTCATTGTTTAAAAATTCAGATAAATTTGGTATAATGTTAGAGTCCATGGCACGGTTCTGGTAAATAAATAACAGCAGAAGGCAAATTTAAAAGTAAGGATTCCCGCCTTAATGCACCACATAGACGAATTAAACCGTAGACAAACTAATATAGACGATCGTCTTCGGTAAATTTGACGCTTGGCTCTCCTGTTTTGAATGAATTCTGACGTTTGCAGCAAATTCAAACTGAAGCTCACGCACACATTCTTAATCAGCTGTAAGAAATTAAATTTAAAAAACGCAGGAAGAGTGTAATTGGGGTTGATTCAAAACAACCCAGTTTAAAGAGATAGGTCGAGTTAGAAAAATACACGCTCATATGTCAGTTCACCTTTCTTTTTGACTTCGAGCTATGGCACATAGACAAACTAAATTAGAATTCAATTCCGTAACGTTTGACAGATTTGCTATTAAATTCTGACGTTTAAGCAAAATCAAATGGAAGTTGACAAGGCTCATTCATATTTACAAGTAGGTAACGATTTCAGCGGCTGGTTTGACATCTATGGGCGCAGCCTTGTTGTACATACAATTATTTGTTGTTGTAAACGAAGTTAACTGTCTAGTTTAGTTCTTCTATGGAACTGATCGTAAAATCCGTCGAAATTGGTTATTGTACTCTGATGTTTAAGCAAAATCAAATGGTAGCTCACAAAGCTCACTCAATCGAGTAAAGATTTCGGTGGCTGGCTTGACAGTTCTACGCATAGGCAAATTAGTTGTGTATATACATATGTTTATGTAGGCATACAATTTGTTGTTATTAATGGAATAACACCTGCAAAAAATATTCTGTTCAAAAGGAATGAAAGAGATAACTCGACAAATTTAGCTATAGTCAGGTCTTGGTCACACGCTTCTTTAATATTTTTCACAAATATGACAATTTAGGCTCCGCCTGTCTTCGGCAATGAAAGGGCAGTGGAAGTTCAAGTTGACTGTCTAGTTTAATACGTCTATGATCAGTGCGTTAGAGATTCGTTGATGCTAATATACATTTGCAGTGTTTTCATATAATTTCTCCCCAGCTTTCTACATTTTGTTCGAGGTTTATGCTATTTAAATTGTAGATAATCGCATCTATTAAGTAAAAATCAAGCATGTGCAAGTACCTAAGTCGATTTATACATCCAGGTACAGAAAAGTGAAAAGCGATCGAGCTGGCATAACATACCATAGCATTACAATTTTCAATTTACCTGTTTAGCGTTTTTATTCTTCCCATAAGCTCACGTAAATGTAGTTGTGTTATAGCTCAACAATGTGTTTGTGAATTAATTTTGTATATGCATACATATGTTTGTGTTCTCTTAATCGATCGTTTCTTGTTTCGTGGTATTATATTATTGTGGGTCTAATTTGCCATCACAGAATTCGTGCATTAATAATATTATTATATAAATTTATAATAAATTATTATTATTATAGTCCAAAATTGTTAAAAAGAAAAAAACTAGATAACACTCAACATTTACGGATTTCCTTGTTTCTAATTAAGAGCTTTGTGCATTTTTAGATTTTAACAAAATTGGTGCAATTGATTTCACTTGTCTCATTCTTTGATCGAATGCTAAAATAAATTTATAAGAATTCTTTTGTTATTTTCGAAAACTTCGGTATAAAGTTGCATAATACGCAAATGATCGTTGTTACTAAATTATGAACTGTTGACGTGGGCTATAATTCAGTGAAGTAAAGCTTGTAAAAATGTAGAATATGTAGGCATGTATATTAAAGAAGAAAGGATTTATTAATGCTTGAAAATTCCTACTCATACATATGCCCTAACGCATAGATCATAGCAGACGTTTTCTATATTGAATGAAAAAACTCAGTTATTATAATAATGTTAATTAAATGGAAAGACGACATAAGAAGCAATCCCAGATTTTCGGTTTTTCGTAATGTGATAAAGTAAAATTAATGGCTGAGCGGCGAATCAATTATGAATGAAAATGCTGCAGAAAGTTTGGTAAGATATACATCTGTTTACTTCTTAATATTAAACAAAATTTCTGGAAGTACACAACATGATCACTACATAGAAGATAATTCGTTAATAATATTTTTCAAGTACAACTGAGTGGGAAAAGGCTAGCAAATAACCAGAAGGTAGGTAGGTTCATCTTAATCCCATAATACATAGAGGGAAATAGGCTTTATGCTGCGATTCGCAATAAGGCAATTTGTAAAACATTAATGCTTTAATTTTACTGAACAGTGTTAAGTTCTGATGTTGGGCTAGCATTTTTCTAGATGCACTTAAAGCAGCAGATTCAGATTCTCAGGACCACAGTTCCCTTCTAAAATGGGGTAATGATAATATTAGTAACAAAATAAATTCTCTTAAAAATGCACGCTTTGCCGTCAGTTATTCAAGAGAGAGATATCTGAGATATTCGTAGGTTGAAGACTTCTTTCTCTGGTTATTACACTCCACTATGAAGGTTGGCCATTATCATCTTTAATTGACTACGATCGCGAACCTGCCTTATTAAAATTGTCACGGATATTGAGCCAGTCTACTACATTGTCGCACCATGTTTTTCTTCTAAGTATTCTTCTAACTTGGAGCAATCAAATTTGTTCGCCCCTTGTGATATGTTTATTAAGCAGTTTTGTGCACCAACTCGACTGAAAATTTCATTATTTGTCATTCTTTCTTGTAAAGATACTTTTAACATTTCGCAATATATGTTCACAATTCGAACGCTTCGATTCTATTCTATCTTCTTACTTTAGCGACCACTTAGAAGTATGTTCCAAACATAACATTTTAGCATTTTGAAGTTTAATGGTAGATTGAACTCGTTTTGGCGGAAATAATTTTCATTTTCGTGAAAGCTGATTTCATCTGTTTTATTTTTGATTTGATTTCAGTTTTGCTACCAATGTTAGGATCGATCATGGTTCCGAAGTGCTTGATGCGTTACACTCTGTCGTTTACTTCTCCGATTAATCTCAATTCGTTTAAGGTCTCGTGAATCCCTAGTCATAATATCCAATTGGAAACCCAAAATCTTTCAGATCGTCAAGACGCCTAATCTAATATAAGTGAAAAATTAAGATAAAATGTGTAGTGCTTATTGCAAACATGTTTTTTTCGAAAGCTATTATACCAAGCAATATTGTAGTTCCTATAGTTAACTGAGCTTTTCATACACGTCTATTCCGCATAAACAGAACTGAACTATCTTTTATTTGTTAAACAAATAAACAGCACCTAAATACAACTGCATTTTTAGTATTTTAACTTAACAGTGCTAGGCTAACAAATCATTAATCTGATAGCGTAAGTTTAATAGTATGGGCCATTTACATCATTCATTGTTCACAGTGCCGATGTGTGTACTCTCACCAGTTTAGCGCCTGTTCTTGAATCACGCGGAGTGTGTTAGGCAATGCTCGGGTGAATTTAAAACATTTTTTGTTCTCATCTAATTTTAAAGTAAAATGCTGAAACAATCATAACCTTTTTCTCTTAAACGAATGCAAATAAAATCAAAATCAATTTTCCTATACATCGTTTTCAGTTGTATTATCGATTTTTTTTTACCCTACCTCATGGTAGTAAATGTTGAGTTGCTTTAAAATGATATAAAGTGCACTGCAATTGCAAGTATAAATTGTTTTTTTTTTTTAGAAAACTGCTTTGTTTTGAAGGGATAGGCACTGTATTTCCCTTCACATGTTGGAGAATATTCTTATTGCTTTATGATAATGTTGTGATTCATATGCAGTTATTCGTGATGTATTCAATCTTAAATAACGATTGATATACACCAAATTATTTCGAAGCCTGAAAGTATAGTTATTATTGTATTGATTTTTTGTTTTTGGATTTTAAGATCCATAGTTTTCTTGTCGCACCGTTCTTTATTCGATTTGCTTGTTCCAAGTTGCCGTGATTCATTAATTCAAGTTTAATATTGCTGTACAAGCAAACATATGCTTTTCTTAGAAGTAATTTGCGATATATGTGTAAATAAAACAAGGTGTTGTCAAAGTCAAGAGTATTCATAAACTCTGGAGTAATAAGGAAAGAAACCTTTTCTAATACTTTTTCGCTTGGCCCGGGTCAATTACGCCAGAAGTTTAATCTTTACAATGCAAATGGCTGACGGTGATGAATATAATATAATTTATATAAGTGCATAGACGCTAATGTATTCAATACCTTTGGATCTTTTGATAAGATGTAATAGCGAATAAATCTTTATGTAACTCGTATCTATGTGTACATACACGCTATTTGAGTTCCTTGGCTCTGTGGTAAGTGCGTTCGACTACTAAGCGAGGGATCCAAGTTCGAATGCAGATGCTGATATACGCATGTATAAGATTATACACATTTTGTTATGTAGATACTTAAATATATGCATGTACCTATGAATAATTTACATTGTTTTGCATTTCACTTATATTTGTTTACAATCAACAGAACATGATAAATAAGGTGTTTTTCGTTGTGGTGAATGCATAAATTGTAATTTATAATCACTGTTAAATACAAATGTTTTGTGGTACCAATGAGAGAATTCAAAGTCTGACAGTAAAAACTAAACAACTTGCACAAAAATGTTCCCAACAAATACAACAACATCCAAAATCACCCCATCGAGTACAATGTACTGCACAACAATCAGAGCAATATCAAAATGCAGAGGCAAAGGGTGGGTTAAAATATCTATGTGCCTGCACAGGAGGTACCCTTCGTAGTTTATCTCGTAAGATTAAAGAACGCAGTCATTCAAATTCAAAATGGTATATAAAGGTAAATATTTATAAACTTTATTTAAGTTGTTATCTTTATACTTAATCAAAAGGGAATATTAAGTTTGACATACGAGTATATGTAATTTGTAGAATAGACAGGTGTAAAGTGTACACAAATACATACTTAAATGAGCAACAGCACCAAGAGATTCTTCGATTGAGAAAAGTCAATCTGTCTATCCGTTTGTCGCCAGTTCTTGACCCTTAAATTTTGAGCTATGTAAGGCGATTAATTTTTGGAAGAAAAAATACAATACAAGTGTAAAATGTTCAAATCCCTATACCATTTTTATAATTTTCATTAGTGCAAAGTAATAATTCAAATTCATAATAACTTGTCCTATGTCTAACAGCAAGCCCCATAACAGTTGTAATTGATATACATATGTAGTGATAATATTTAATTAAAACTGAAGTCTTTCTATTCAGCCAATATCATTTAGTTCATACGTACATATATTTCTTTTAGCAGCCCACGTGGCGACTTTGGGGCGAGGAGCGCGAAAAAGATGCGATTTTTACAGTTTATCTGAAAAAAGTCAGATACCATCGGCCAACACCGCGTGCTAGTAGTGTGAGTAGAGAGGAATATATGCATATTGTATTATTTTTCGTTAATAATATCTTATTCTTTAGGACTCGGATGACGAAATTTCTCACTTAGAGTGGGAGACTGTCAGAGTACGCTTTGTCAAAGCTGCATCATTAGCTAAGTTAGTTGAAGCTTTAGCTACAGACGATGGCGAATTAGAGAGTACGTTCATAAACGTATTTCTATCAACATACCGAACATTTTCAACACCAAAAGATGTTTTAGATCTTTTAGTCAAACGCTATGATACGCTTACTGAAAAATTAAATCATGAGATTCAAGAAGGTGCTAAAAGTGATACATTTGATCAGAATGCCTTAGTCTATGAGCAACACAAAAAGACTTTAATCTCGGCATTACATGTGTGGTTAGATGGATTCCCTGAGGATTGGAATGAGGAGAATCTCAGACAAATATTAAGTTTTGCTTCGAGACGTCTGCCAAGATCTGATTTGCATATAAAAGTTTTGCATCGCCTTGAACGATTTTTACGACTACAAGCGCAACAGGTATTATCGGAAGAAAATTTAGCGTGGGGTAGCAATCATCAGTACAATGACTTTGCTGAGCAATTCACTGGTCTTTGCCTAGCCCCCGCATTTCGGAGTCCGTCGCATTTGTTGCAAGTGTATCGGTTTCCCCATGTACCTGTAAAACATTTTGCTGAACAATTAACCAGAATGGATTCAGAATTATTTAAAAGACTAATACCTCACCAGTGTCTAGGGGCAACCTGGGCTCGACGTGATAAGAACGGTGCTGAAACTGTGGTTGCTACAGTCACCCAGTTCAATGCTGTTTCTTTCAGAGTAATATCGACTATACTGATTGAACCCAGGCTCAAACCTCAGGCAAATGATTCAATATAAAATGACGTAGATTTTTAAATAATGTTTTTTTTTTTATATTTTATAGGAAAGGGCATTATACGTCGCTACTTGGATTGACATAGCTCAAGAGTTGCGTTTATTGAAGAATTTTTCTTCTTTAAAAGCGATTATTTCAGGACTGCAGTCAAATGCAATATATCGCTTGTCGAAAATATGGGCAGTCCTGCCCAAAGAGAAAGTAAAATATTTATTTTAAAAAGAAATACTACCCTACTAATTATTTTGTGTGGAAATAGATGGAAATTTTCATTGAACTCGCCAGAATTTTCTCAGAGGATAATAATGCATGGACCCAGCGCGAAGTTCTGATGCGAGAAGGTACCGCGAAATTTGCAGATACCGTTGGTGAACATGACAGACATCTACAAAAAATCATACAGAAGCAGGTTTGTATTGGAGAAACATATGAAATTTAATTCACAATAAAGTTAATATACTTATTTGGATAGAGCACTCAAACTTCACATGGTACAATACCATACTTAGGAACATTTCTGACTGATTTAACCATGATACATGCAGCAATACCTGATCGTGTGACCGATGATAATCTTATTAATTTTGATAAAAAAAGAAAAGAGTTTGAAGTATTGGCACAAATAAAATTATTGCAGGGTGCAGCCAACACATACAATTTACGAGATGACTCCAATTTTGACCGTTGGTTTGCAGCAATGTTAGTCTTAGATGAGCGTGAAGCTCATGCCCTATCATGTCAATTAGAACCACCACCAGAACCAAGGAAATCCACTTCTACCACATCCACTTCGTTAGGTCATCGTAAGACTGATTCCATTGCATCGAACTCTAGTAGTGGCGCAGGCTCACAATTCTATTGTGAAATTAGCAGCAGTTTTGGCGCCTCTAGGCAAAATTCGAGAAATAATTCTCTTGATCGTGACGTCCAACCGCCAAATTCTTCAGTGCTTTCAGCTTCGAGCAGTGTTTCGAATCTTTCGCTCGACTCAAGCAATTCGGGCGGTCAGAAGACAGGAACCAATTCAAAAAGTGTAGCAAATGGGAAGAATGTTGCTAATGGGTTACCGCTAATCAACGCTCAATTGGTTCAATCACCAGGCGCCAAAAATATCATTCCGGATTTTTATATTATACGAGTTACTTATGAGACTGACAATATTGAGCTCGATGGAATAGTTCTCTATAAGAGTATAATGTTGGGAAATAACGAACGAACCCCGCACGTTATTCGGAATGCAATGATGAAATTGGGATTGGAGGGCGACCCGGATCGTTTTACCCTTGCCCAGGTTCTACCCGAAAAAGAGCTTGTGATGCCGCAAAATGCAAATGTCTATTACGCTGTAAATACAAACTTTAATCTAAATTTCATATTACGTCCTAAAAGAGATCATAGCTGACCACACAAGAAGACTGTGCTACAGACTGGAGCTGGCTGCCACACATTGATCCGCGATAATTTTCTAAATTAGGAAAATCTGAATATTTGTTTTGCCAATGACTAACTCTATTTATTTTAATAATATTTATGTAAAATTTTATTGGAATGACATGAAGTATGTATTGGATTTAATCTTATTTATTGATGAACTTAAAAATAATAGAAATAACTATACTGTTGCTATGAGGTGCGAATATATGTATAAAAAAAAAAACAAAACAAAATAAACAAACACAATGAGAGTTGATAGAAATTAAAGGACATTATTTCTACAAAAGTTTTTGCTACATAATGAGCAGGACGTGTAAATGCAATTATTAGTAACACAAGTAAATATTTGTAATATTTTGTATATTATATTTATATAAACTAAGTATTTATGTAACTTTATAAGCATATATTTTATATATGTAAATATATATATATATACATGTGTGGACATTTAAATCGGAATCGTTTTTACTATGAACAAAGTTACCACTCCGGGAAAAAAAGGTATACATAATGTTTCGGTGAAAAGAACTCAACGGTTTTACTAATTTCGTTGGGATGTTTCATTGTGTGTGCGTGGATCTACTTTTTCATAAGTCAACAGTTATCTATCTTAGAATAGAACTAAGTGGCGTTTTGATTAATAATCGATGAATAAACACAACCTGATGCATACATGTATGTATTTTTGAAATTTAGAAATTTCTATAGCTACTTAAAAAGCAACAAGTAAAAAATTAAAAAACAGAACCTCTGCAAAAACTAAGCAACAGGATCTTTGGAAAAGAGATATGTACATATATTGTCGTATTCCTAAAGAGGATTGAACATCTTAACATTTCATGTTTAACACTGATGATTGAACATGAATGAGTCAAAATGTTTAAAACAAAAAAATTCATATAAAATATATAAATATATATAATTTGTAAGACACTCATACAGACATACAATATTTGACGTTGCGACTCGGTAAGTTTCGTGTTGGCTGATATTTTAAGCCTAATTGTAGCATAGAATTTCCTTCAGAAGCTGGTTCCATTGAAAGAAAAATTATCAAGTAGTGTAAAATTTAGGTATTTTAAACTTTATTTTTTATATGGAAAGCAGTTTAAAGTTAAACAGAGATGTCTTTAACAAATACGTGCGTAAGGAGAACAAATTAAATTTTGGAAATAAATAATATATTTAGGCTCAAAAAAAGAAATTTAGAGTCAAAAAAAGCAAAAAAACGCCTTCAAATCAGTTCGAATTTGAAATTATTATTTTAATGAAATCCAAGTTTCATATAGGTTATCAATTTATTTACCACCACAAGTGTGCGTATGTTATGCTGAATCACTTTTTTAAATGACGAACGATTTTATCTTATTCTGAAGCTTCCAACAAAATCAGCCAGAGTTTAAAGAATCACTCGTGTATGAGGCTGGCAATTGCTGCAAAGAAATCGTTCCGTTATCATTATCACGGTTGCCACCTTGATAATTTTCAATCCAATTAAAAATTATGTGGGTGCGTCTGACAAACACCCAATAGTATTTACTGTCATGAGAACGATTCTCAAAAATCCTTCTGCTCTTCGGATACGGCATAAAACTGTAGGACCCTTCTGAAAGTGCAAAAAATTATACCCCGCACAACACGTGCAGTTGTGAGAAGCTAGGCTTTAGCCCTCTACAGTCTGCTTATGGCCTTATATACAATAATCTTTTTTTTTTAAATTAAAAAGTGGTAAAACTATAGCGGTAAACGATGCTTTGTAGATGAATTATAATCTTGTTGTCAAACTATTCACTTTATACACTCGGCGCTATACATCATTGGAGTGCATACAGCAGGGGACAAAACATTAATAAAGTGCAAGTGTCCTTATTAATTCATAAAGAAATATAGTTCAAGGTCAACGGTTTTTAAATGTAAATACATAATGTAAATATCTTTCTGAGTTTCAAACTTAGGTTTTCTTATATTTAGGTATATGAATGTATGTATGTGGTAACACAGCTGCATATGAGTATAAGAAGCCAAAGGATAGTAAACAGGAAAAAACTATGTTAAAATATGACGTCAGTTTTGTGGGAGTTGACAACGCAAATTCTCAAAGTTCAGTAGTCCTTAGTGTTATTTGAAATCAATATTACAGTAGACGCAGTGGCGGAAGTTAACAGCGTTATTATTTTCAATGGTTCAGAAGATGTAGACACTGAACTAAGATAGCATTCTTTTATTGTTAGTTGTCATTATTTATAAATGGCGGTAAAGCGCATAACATGTAACGATAGAGGCTAATATTTTGGGATCTATACTTATGCACTACATTTCAAATCACTAGATTCAGAGTCTACATAATTTAACCTTTAAACTGTTTATGTTATTTTTGCTGCCAACTTCACTTTCCGTATGGCCAACATAAGTAGATTGACAATTGGTATTTCAGCTTTTTACCACACCAATATAAGAGAGAGAGAGAGAGAGAGTAAGAGAATATTTTATCACTCTCTCAATGAAATATTGTTAGAGCATTGTATATTTGGGGAGGTTTCACCCCTGGAAATACCCGCCATGTTGGGTTGGAAACTAAACTTTTAGCCAATTAAGCTTTGTTGTATAGCTTAGTTCAAGTAAAGAAGTCATTCAATAAAGATGTAAACTGTATTATTTAAACAAATCTGTGATAGAATATATATAGATAGAACAAAAAATAATTTAAAGTCAACTTAAAATCTAACACAAAATGGTTTGAAGAAAGTTCGTAGTTCAAATTTGACATGATTTGCAAACTCCTTTAGCGAAAGAAACGAAAATCGAAGAAGTAGGGAAAAACTAATTCGAAAGCTTTTTTTCTCTAGGTACACCATTATTAATAAAAATAGTTCAATAAAACGTAATAATGATCCTCTCAACTTATAATTTCAGTTATAATTGTTTATATAAAAGAAAACGTAATGTTTTGTTGATTTAATAATGAATTAATAATTCATAAATTGAGTAAATGGAATATTTAAGTGATTTTTCATGTGAACGAAAGAAATAATTACAAAATTTCAGTAGTCGAAATAAAACAATTTTTGATCGAATAATTGTGTTTTTTTTTGTAAATAATGTGTATTCAATTTCGTTGAACACGGGAGTGTTACATCAAGTTTAGATATAGTTTATTAAGGCTCATTCCATTGAGTTCAAGGTGATAAGAAAAAATTCAATGAGGTACAAAAAACAGAAAAGCATGTTAAGATAATAAAAGCACGCAAAAGGCCTTCCTACTAAACAAAAATAAACGTATTTTCGAACATAATTTAAGTCAAGTAAGTCTATTGATACTTTCAATTTTTATGTTCAGGTACAAAAAAAAAAAAATACACACATATACATACATACGTACATAAAAATAGAAATGCATATACATATATTATTTCTTTGATTCATTTATTATTTGGTTAACTATTTTCGTGACGATAAAGAATATTATGTGCCTGAATAATTACATTTTTCTACGAACACCCACCTGGAACTCACCACCATCCCCAATATATAAATATTTAATTAAAAAAATCGATATTTGTCATGTGAGCTGCTTCAATAGAAATCATAGTAAACAACAGTTCCAAGGCAGATAAAATATCATATAATATCTCTGTTATTGTATACATTTGTTAAAACCAATAATAAATATCCAATAGGTGTACCTACATTGTAAAATGGGTTCACTTCGCCATGGTGTCTGCCTCAAACGACTTGCAGCGCTTCTAGATCCTATTTAAAAATATAAAAGTACCACAGATTCGACGCGTTCTTTCATCGTATTAATGATTTTTCTTCTATCTAATACTGCATGCCTCTAAACCGCTAGCACTAGGTTAACATTTCTGGGAACGGTTTTGGACTTCTATGTCGAGAACAAGGCAGTCTAAGGGCAAAGAATACCTACATACATTCTTTCAAAGTACAGTGACAACTTAGATTGAACAAGTGTCCAGTCATTTAATAGGTACTTCCTTTAGAGGTTATTTTCATGTTGATACGTTTTTTTTTAGAAGTTTTCAAAGCAATACGTACATACATACATATATATATATATATATATCGATAGTACTAAATTAAAATATACTGCTTACATAACTAAAGCTAATATTGTACCTCTTTAAATAAAAGCAAAAGTAAATCTATGGTATTTTTGAAAATATCCACTTTTACTAAGAAATGTATCGAATAAAACCTGGATAACCATACAGATTATATGTAGATATATACATATATGTAAATACTACTATATAACTACATATGTATGTACTTACCTACATAGATACTTAACAAAACTTATCAATGCTTCGAACACATTGGAATACTACGAATAACTCTATACAAACTATTGGTACCTAGTTCCTTAACATGTACATATATTTATGAGTACAGCTCTTGAAAAACACAAGTAAATTAAAACAATGCGGCTGTAATAAATCTGACATACCTTTACTTTTTGCAGAGCAAAGGCGAACAAAATGAGTACGACGCATTTAATAAGGCCTTCATAGACATGTTTCTGAAAGAGTGTTTAGGGAAGAAGCTACCTTTGTATATTTACATATAATGTATATCCGATGTTGCATGATTTTTTTTTCTTCGGGTAGGGAGAACGTGAGGCATGTTTAATTTAGGGTTTATGCCAATAAAAAAGTTGTTAAACTTACAGTTAAATGTAGTGTTTTTTTCAATCGGTACATTCTATATATTTCATATACCTACATAGGTAAGAATTTATTAGAGACTCCTGTAAAAACAATTTTAACAATCAGTTGCAACATTGCGTTGCATCCACTTTTAATGGTCATGTTTTCGCAAGTGGTCGTACGCCCATCATATTTTATAATCGTTCTATTATATTCCAGCCTTGAGTCTCCCGTCAAACTTGTGCAAACAAAATTCATTATTGATTGAAATGTGAGCACCATTAAACACATTTTATTTTTGGCTGCTCTAATTCGGACGACCCAATTATACTCTCTGTTTCAAAGCTAAGCTGCTACTTAAAACAATAGGTTCGTTCACCAAAATTATCTCACGAAATTTCCAAATGTTTAGCCTTCCTTCTTGTTGTCTTAGCTTTCTTTGAGAGATTTTACTACACTCTTTAAATTTGATAATCTACGAGTTTTAGCTAAAATTAGAATGGACCTAATCTCTTCTTGACTTAAAGTACAAATGCAAATTGAATACCGGTTTTTATTGTTTTTGTTACTAAAGCTCAGTCTTAGTACTTAAATTCAGACTCAGACTATCAATTCTGTTCAGTTCTCTGGTGTCAAATGTTTAATAACTTTTTAATGTTCGCTTTTACAACTGTCTCTGTACTTGATAAATAGCCTTATAATTGCTATTATGTTGCTCTAAAGTTTCTGTTTCTGCTTAGGTTTGAGGTTATGCGCTTAGGGGGTGCCCCTGGTGGCGGAGACCCCCTAACAATGAGCGCAACTGGAAATGACTATGCGGAATTATGCGATTTAGGTCCATCTCGTTGGAGTTCACGTGGGTATCATCCTTCACACAACTCATCACTACACGCAAGCGGTGTTGGTCACACAGCATCTGCAGTACCATCTAACATCGGACTGCACACTGGCCACCATCGGTCAAATAGCTTTGAGGCAGAAGACCTTGGGTGCATTCCAGTAGCCAATACTATTCCTAATACTGGTCCTTATGGCATAAGCGGTACTCGCATAGCTAATAGTACAAGCTCCTTGCGAGGTGGGCGCTCTGGATTGTATTATTCACCACCTGGAACATCGTATACAATCGTTGAACGACCACATTCACCACACTACTACTACAATACGGCAGGTGTTCCTTCGAAAGGAGGATCGTTGCCCGGTCGCGGATCTACATACTTGCAATCTTCATCATCCAGCCACATACCAGCATCCTTGGGTATTTCTGGTTCAGGCACTGTGCCAAGCTCTACCAGACACAACGGCAAAAAGCGTCCAATCTCACCGGAACAAGTATTGCGAATGTTCGGCGCAACAACCTCATCTTCAGTTCCTACAAGTTATCATTACAGTAATGGCACCAGAGATCGAGGTGGGCGGAGGAGTCCTGCTAGTAGCCCACCCTCAACAACACATCAGGTACGACTTGCAATTTTAATTTTTCATATATTTGTGTATATACATATGTATACATAATGTACTCAATTAATCTAATTACAATTTTGTAATCCATTTTTTTCAGGTTTACCGAGAACGGGACAGAGACCGTAGCATTCCAAATATTCACGAACTTTCCACAAGAACGGTTACAATGTCAAGAGACCAACAATCAGATAGCAGTCATGGATTTGGAATATGTGTCAAGGGTGGAAAAGACTCAGGTAAGCTCTAAAACATAATTCTCTGCTCTGTAACTTAAGGCTAAACACAACTTTGTTATAAGAAATAGAAAGAATCGTAATACATACATAGTTTCAATGTTATTTCCTGTATCAAATAGTTGTAAACCAATTATAAATATGTAGTTCAGTATTGATGTACCCATCTGACATTGAGACCGACTTATTAAATTGTTCCAAATGGATATAATAAGTAGTTTATCAGTTTTAATTTAAAGTTTATTTTATACATATGTATTATGAAGCACCGAAGATTAAATGAAAGATAGTTTTCCAATTATAACATGCAACACTTCGTGTAATAATTCGCGCAAAAATCATGCGAAGGGTTTCTCGGCGAATCTAAAAAGAAACATTCAAGTTAATTTGTTTTAAGTTATTTCCCTGCAGTAATTGGAATACTGCAACGCTATTTTTTTTTTCCAATTGCACATGTGATGATATACCGATGTGTGCTAAGTCGTAGTAAAAATTCATAATACCCGTCGAGGATGCCTATCCTTTTCCCTTATTCTTATTTTTTGTCAATGTAGCGGTTGGATTCTTTCTATATTTATACAAAATTGGTATATGTAAATATGTACTTACAAAATTGTATTTTTTAGGCTTAGGCGTTTACATCTCCAGAATAGAGGAAAATTCAGTAGCTGAACGCGCGGGATTGCGTCCAGGTGATACTATCCTAGAAGTAAACGGCACCCCTTTTACTTCAATTAGTCACGACGAAGCGCTTAAAGTATGTATTTTAAACAACTATTATCTATTTGCTTGTAATATTTAAGTTACTGTACTTTATCATCCATTATTTATTATTATTTGGCTGCGCATACTACATTACATTGAAACAAATGTTACATTTTGCTTCTTTTTCTACTTTTCGTAAACATCTCATTTTTTTTTTTTTTGTTTTTATATGAACCATAAGTTTCTAATAAATCGCCACTTATTTTCACATTAAATCCAACATCAACATCGATTACCATATACGTAAGATATTTGCATATATAGTTTTTGGTATAACTCATTTGATGGCCTATGTATAGTACCTACAGTAAATGTATTGTTATTCAGTCAATCAACTGTGCTTGAAACTTTAATTCTGTAAATACAGATTAAAGTAATGTATTAAACTTTTAAAGCTACACCAAAATGTTGTGTGAAAAAAATATATATGAGGAAAAAATTGGCAATAGAAAACAATATTTATTTTCTCAGTTAAACCTTTCATTTGTTTCCAGAACCGAGATTATTTTAAACGCCTTTTACATTAGTTGTTCTTGTTTTATTAATTTTAATCCATTATATCGTAATGTGAATAATTATTTCGAAAGTACCTACTGTATTTGACTTAAATTATTCTTCGAAAATGCAGAAAAAATAAACACTTTGCTTGTTCATCAATTTTTGTAGATACCAATGCGTGAATAAAACCTTTTAATTATATTTTCTAAAGTCCAATAAGTAGTTTTGATTATATGAAACAAAAAAATATATCAAACGATTGCAAGCTGATGACTTACATCCTTTCAGTTGAGATGATGTCAAAACTGAAACTGAATTCAAAATCCCCGTGAGTTGTTAGTTCAGTTGAATTTATAGCTGCAATAAACATTTACTCGAACATTTCTGAGTCTACTCCTCTATTCTCTCTTGAATCTCGAAATTTTTAATATTTCAGTCAACCACAAAAAGTGGTTCTGCAAAATGCTTTGCCGGACTTTAAAGCTGGCCTGATTCAGTGTTTTATGCGGATTTTTTTTTCGAAAATTAATTGATAATAATTGATAAATTTGCATGATGTGCAAACTGCATTTATATTACTTAAACTATAAAATCCTTTAACTATTTGACAAACTCAAATTGCGGAGAAACCCCCGGATTGGATATTTATTACCCCGTTGATATGAGCAAATCAAATTCAATTCGAATCGAGTGTCATATAATTGAAATTGAAATTTTCAATATAAACCGAAATTGAAAGAAAAAAGATGGAAGCGAAATTTCTCGTTATGACATCAGAACAGTTTTTGAGAATTTTTTTCATAAAAAAATGAGCTTGGATATTTGTCAGACGCTTGCAAGAGGTTCTAATCTAGAACCCCATGCACAGTAATCCAATCATAAGCCAAACGAAATAACTAACGCTGCCATATCCGCCGATGGTTTTTGGATTAAATATTTTGGATAAGGATAACAACACTGAACTCTTACTTTTGTTTAAGTTTACTGATTTTATTTATTTATTTATTATTATTTTTTATTTTTTCTTTTGGTTTTATTTCCTCTGTCTTTTTCTCTCTCTCGCCTCTTCTATTGCCACATTTTTTCTTAACGCAGAGATGTGTGCAGATATTGAAATCATCACGTCAGATCAGTATGACTGTGCGAGCACCTCCAATGTTAAACTCAACTGCGCCACTGCATGGGTTTGGGCCACCTTCACGTGATCCAACATATGCTTCAACAGCTCCTTTGCTACAGCAGTCGCAATCAGCATCAATAGTACAACCACCGCCACCGTTTCCCGGATCCTTAGGTGGTCCTGGGTCACCACCATTTCGACAAACATGTTCCTGGATGGACAGACAAGGAAGACCTGCATCTCCGCCCATGGAATACGGCGGTCGTCGCATTGATCGTAGAGATAGGTACATTCGTTTTTTTTTTTTTTAATTACATTTCGCTTTCTAAAGTTGAATATTCATTTAACAGAATAAGACGAGTTGAATTACTTATTGAACCGGGACAGTCATTGGGCCTTATGATAAGAGGAGGGGTTGAGTACGGTCTTGGCATCTTCATTACCGGGGTTGACAAGGACAGCGTGGCAGATCGTTCTGGTCTTATGGTCGGTGATGAAATTTTGGAGGTAAACGGTCAGTCATTTCTGGATGTCACTCATGATGAAGCTGTGAGCCAACTTAAATACCATAAAAGAATGTCATTAGTGATACGTGACGTTGGTAAAGTTCCACATTCATGTACATCGATAGAGCTAGAGCCCTGGGACGCTTATAGTCCAACTGGCACAAGGTATGTATTGAAGAGTTCTTGTGATAAATAAATTATCTGAATTCCAATCCACAGAGCCCGAAGAAAAGGACAAATATCTGCAATGGTAGAAGAGAAAGCTCGCTCTCTACTGCCTAGACATCAGTTTGCAAGTCTCTCGTATTATATAACTGAATACGGAGCGCGAGCAATGACCATAGATGCCTTTGTTGCCGTCTTATTAGAAATGCTAGACACATATGAAAAAGTAATTGTCTGTTAAATAGATGGGGAAATTCACTTAATAACTATGGAAGTTTGTTGTTTCAGCACTCTTTAGTAACGGAAATTCGTGAGTTGATATTTCCCGAAGATCGCATCAGATACGATGAACTTGTGTACAGAAGAGAGCGTGATCCATACACTATGGAGAGGCATAGGGTAAGCAAAACATAACTACATATTTGAACATGATTCATATTTGTTTTTAACCCATAAATAAGATATTTATTTTTTGTTTTTGTTACTTATTTACTAAGCTTTACCGCTACACCCAACACACAACTCAATTTTGCACAACTCACATAACTAACGTTTACGTTTTAACAAAACTACAGGTACTGTCCAAGTGAATAAAAAAAAAAAAATCGTAATGAGTAAAGTTAGCGTATTTACTTTTTAAAACTAATATGTTAATATGTTTGAAAGTGATTAAAAGCAACTGTGGATAGTATCAATTTCGATTTGAGTTCTTCAATATGCAACTACGGCTGTTAATGGGCTATAAATGTTGAAATACATATACGACCATTAAGCTCTATTACTTGGAAAGAAACAGTCATTTTTAAGACAATTTTGCAGGTCTTTACCACATTGGTATATTGCTTACTCCAAGTAACCTGCTTCAAAATATTCAGGTCCTGTGTTAGGGGAAAGTCGTATTACTTTTTTGTTAATCCATATTTAACAATGTCAAGACACATAGAACTGTATTAGTTCAGGATTGATAAACCTACAAAATATATGTAATCTCTATGTTAAACGACAAACATACAGATATAATGTAGGATGCTTTATTTTCAAGGTTCTTTTTGTATTTAATAGATCAGAAAGTGGCCATAAACATTTTTGATATTCATGTCATGAGCAAAGTGACGTCATTAATCGCTGTTTCATTCATGTTTTATTCGATTGTACTACAAGTATCTGTAGATGCTTTAACTACAAATTTGATTCATTTAAAAGCATTTTAATTCACCGTCCATAATTTCTATATAATTTTAGCGAAAAGGGGATCCCATGCGCGACTTGCCGGTAAGCTCCTATGAATTTTACCCTAACTATGATTGTGATTATTATCTTAATGAATCACCCTGATCGTCTGAAATTTTGCCTAAGTTTTATGATTAGTTCCTAGTTTTTTCTGTACCTTTGGTGTGTGTAGAATTGAACTATTAATAAGAAAATAATTGTGTTAATATTTATGTATAGAGAATGAAATTAAATGCCTAAAATGATTATTGAATGCCAATAACATGTTTTTAATGCTTAACTTTTATTTTTATGTATCACTTAAATAATGTACTATAAGAAATAAAATATTTTTGTTCACTTGTGCATGCAATGCACTTGCAATGACAGTACCAATAAAGTTACGTTTGGTCTTAAAAAAACAAATGAAAATGAAGTTTTTCTTTTGTTTGTATAGATTTTCGTAGTATCTAACCTTGAAGTACATATTATGTATATATTTTTTTCATTTTTTTGTTAAACATCGAATGTCAATTTTTTCCTAATAGTAAAAGTATAGAAAATCTGCCAAAATATACGGGGTTTTATGTACCTATTAGCTATTTGCAATAAACCTTTTCTATAATTCAACGTTCTTAATCAAATATACCTATTCATATTCATAATTTCTTTTTGGACTATGACAATTTACGAAATATTTTTCGACTGTTCTTATGTTGGTTTTTAATTTTTAAACATACATTTTGAATATTCAAAAATATTGATATGTAGATTTAATAGCTTTATTAATTATTTTTTTATACACACAAGTAGTTTCTAAACCAAATATATTTCTAATGAATATATGTACATACATATATTCGTACACACCATATGTGGCTATCAACATATGTATGTATGTATGTACACATTGGTTTACAATAAACGCACCCGCTTTCCAAAATGAAGTAGAACTGAACAGAGAGAATATCAATCAATTTAATAGGACTAGACAAAGAACAATAGCAAGTTGCTACACTACATTCTCGCGTGTCTGATGCGGAGTAATTCTTTACTATGATAGAATTTACTCCATACACTATTCATTTTACCGTAGTTATGTATGCTGCGTTTGTGTTGGAGCCGCTATTAACGGTAAGAGTCACGACGCAAGCGAAGCGCAAAAAAATATACATTGATTCTGATATATGTACCTGTTTAAATTGGTACAATCGGTAACAATAGTGTATTTTCTTAGTATTTATCAATTATGACTTTGGATTTTAATCTTATTAAATTACGAAAATAGAGCTTATACTTTTACCGTTTATTGAAACTCTGACAGGAACATAACATAAAAGCAGAAGTTAAATGCAGCCTTAGAAATGAACTAAAACTAATGGCAGTATCACTTGAGGAGAGCGAAGGTGTGGCAATCACAGGCACTAGACATGTAGAAGAAAACAAAGTAATGGCCAAAATACGTGCAAATGATATGCTTGCAGTGGTGCGTGCATAAGATGGCAAAGTACGTTTTTTTTACCAAAATATGTATATTCTCCGTCGTGGGGTTCCTACGCACCCCGTATCTGTTCACCCAGTGTAAGTCGCGCCCAGTGTAAAAGGTTAAGCCAATACATACACAATGTAAAAGAAACTAAGGTCACATGAAGAAATGGGTTATGCATTCTGGGGCTCTGGCTTTGCAATAACCAGAGAAAGTAGGTATACAAAAACGGTGAAAGATTGATCCTGACCAACAGACTACGGAGCTTCTTAGGATTGTAGGTACACGTATTGCATTCAACCTGTTTCTGGTTTTGCTAACGTAGGTATACTTGCACGACTAGGGAGAATGAACCATTCGCATGGTAGATGTCGTTGGAACAGGCGTTTCAGAAGTTGGAAATACTACTTTGCACGACCCCGGTCCCGCCGTATCTACTAGCCGGCAAAGCTTGCAATATAGGAATGCAAATATTTACGGAATAGACGTTAGACCTATTTCAGTAAAATGCTGTCGAAACCAGAGCAAACTTATTGCGTCACGAGGAGAGCTATTGGCCATAGTGGAAACTGTAAAAGTTTTCTATAAGTACATGTAGGAACAACAACTTTATTGGCGAACGGATGAAGCTTCGTTGAAGTGGTTTGCGCAGCTCATCTGCATTTAGGTCCCTTATTGTAGTTCTCAAGAAAAGCATAACAGAGATCTTGAAGGATTATCACAACGGAACAACCGAAGGACACCTGAAAAAAAAACTAAGCCAAAGAATGGTGAAGAGATTCAATCGGACGTTAGAGAAGTATAAATAGGAAGGTCGTCGATAAGAATCAACGAGACTGGGGAGGAAACATACTGACCTAATGGCATAATGTTTGGAGTTTCATTGTAAGGACATTTTACTGTCCATATCGATGAGTTATTCTCGGCTGATAATGAGGATATGCAATTGTTGTGCTACTTTATGATCCCGTACGAATCTGGTTTTGGATTCTAGTTTTTGTCTGCTAATCTGGTCTGATTTGTATCTGCATTTTCTGGGTGGATAAATGGGGTGCCAGTGTTGCTGTTCCTGCGCTGAGCCTCATTATATACACATATTACTTTCATTCATACGTTTCCAATAGGTTCTATCAATTTCATACATTTAGGAAGTTTTCTAAACATATGTATGTATGTATGTAATGATTGTAAGTAAATTAGTACAATTGTACCAAAATTATGGTTCGTTGTGTTTAAAAAGTATAAGAAAGTTTGAAATTTTATAGAAATCAGTATCTAATATATACCTACTAAAATTTATGAGCGCCAAATTATTTTCTTTGAAGAAGAATTGCAATGCGAAATTTTCTATGCGGTATCCGATACAGAAGTGTTCCAAATCAACTCCCTTAACTTTATCTACGCAATACATCGTGTACACAGGACAGTACTTCCTACTACGTTGTCCATCCAAATATGTTTCTATAAGTAATGTAATGCATGTCGTTAGATACTGTAAAATAAATCAGCAGATATGATTACGATAAATTATTTATTTTGTAAGATAAAAATGGTTTTAATTATTATGAGCATTAATTCAAAATTGAATGCTTGTCGGGGACGCAATGAAACGGTCTGATAACATGTACCACTTTATTCCCACGGATTTCATATACATATTTATCAAGTTCATTTTTATGAATAATGGGCTATGAATTCCTGCAGACATACATACATATGTATATGTATTGGAGAAACATAAACCAATTTTCGAGGAAATTCATGTATTTTACATACTATCCTACAAAAAAGAGCCTTTGGTTTATGCTCTTATCAAATCCAGTAACTATTTACACGATTATACACTCTACGCTTTGAATCTGCAGTATCTCTTTACGTGCCAAATAAGTATCATTCTCAGAATATTTATTTCACATTTTCGATGGTGTTATACCTAATTACATTTTTTACAATAAAAAAACAACAGAATGCATTTAATGCCATTGTCTATGCAAATCACATCACCTACATATGTATGTATATTATACTCTTACTACACATTTTTTAGTTTTGCACCATGATAACAGCAGGACACCTGGCATTTATAGTGTTTTTTACAAATACATAAATCAACAACAAAAAGCAAATAAAACATGTGCCTAATCTTCGCTACGTGCTTGTTGCATTGTAATATCATCTTCAGGTCACCGACATGGATTTGGAAATACTTGCAGCAACCGGTCGCAGTCCATCATCAGACTCTGGTCTTGGGATGACTGTTTCGGATATTAAGCATCGGTACATTATATGTATTTAAATTTTTGATTTCTTACAGTATTTTGTTTGAAATTTAGTTGTATTTTAATTTGTTTCGATATCGCATTGTGTTTAATTTTGATACTAACTGTAACGTACGCAATTAATGAAAAACATTAGCCCCGCATATCCACTGCCATATCGACCGCTATCAGCAGGGCCCATTCTGCACCGCTCACATTATCATCACCATCATTCATCACTGCGCCATTTGGGAGGATCTCAAGTGCGTTTGACACCAACCAAATCTATCGGGACAAATACACCGACTAAGAATGCTCGAGCAGGGGTTAAGAATAGTAATGACCACACCAGTGATAAGGTGAATGCATAATAAACATTGAATTTTGTAAATAAATAAGAAATTCATCTTATCAATTAACTAAAATTAATATGTATTAGGACTAGGCCCGCTAAATTTCTCTATTGTTCTATTTATTAACTAACCAAAAATTGACATTCGACAATCACACTTTAAAACAGACCTAGACACAAGATCTTTAATAACGATATAATCGGCTTTAATGTGTTTATTCTACCTTCAGTCCTTTTTAAATTATTATATAACATATCCTCCTAGTTTGAATCGATTCTTCGAGTAATCGAAGGATTTAATTTAAATGTTTTGCTTTCTGTGAAACTCCATATAATCTGTATCTTGTGTTGATTCGTTCTTTGTTCTACCCAGTTGCTTTTTAATTTCTGATTTATGTAAGAAAGTTTTCATAACGTCAATTATTTATAATATAATATAGTGTAAGTGTTTTTGTAATTATTTTCAACATTTATATCATCTGTTCATATTTAAAAACTAACAGGAATACAACTGTGATGAGCCCCGATCAAGAAGAGGCAGTGAAACTCAAATAGCACGTTCAGAATATGAGCAAGATACAGTGAGTACTTGGCATAGATCAATTTTAATAAACTATTTATCTTAGCTACTTATGTTTTAAGTTAATTGATAATACACTTTTTACGTATGTATGTATACATATGCGATGTTAAAAAGGTCGGCCGTCTATATTGTACATTTTCAGCGAAATCCGAATTGTTCTTGAGTTATAACATATTTTTTTATTTTATTTTCCTATCTTAAACTTTTATTTCATATAGTACAGTTCCCAAATTAAGATACTAACAAATAATTCTAAGAAAAATATCATACTAATTATATTTGCAACTTATAAAAAACCGCAATAACATAATATTAATATTTTTCGTTCATCGATTGTCGGTCTTGTGCGCCAGATTGAAACTTCATGTTTCGGAAGTGTCCATTTTGGATGTCTTCGCTCGTAACAGATGTGTTATTATAATCTCGGGGAGGTTCCCCTGGTCTTCTGAAATGGCGCGAAGATGGGGGACTAGTGTTTGGACCGAATTTAGGGCGAGGAATTCGCAATTGCTTAACATCAGTTAGCCAAGATTCCATTTTACAAAAGAGGTTCCTGATGAAAAAGAGTTATTCATATTATTTATGTGTATATATAAAATAAATATATTTAAAAACATAAATATTTAAGAAAAAAATATGTTAATACAAAAACAATACGTGAATAGTCTAGCTGCAAGACAAGATCAAATAATTTCTTTGTGCAAAACAAATGAAAATCGGTTCGCTAAAAGTTTTAATTGCATTATCGGCAATGGAAAGTTGCAAAACTAAAATAAAAAGTGAAAGCGCTAAGTGATTACCCTGTTCAAAATATTACCTTCTACTGTTCGTGTGTATTGCAAGATTTTCCAGGCTATCAAATTTCCGCACTGCGTAATCTACGCAGTCACATTTGAATTACAATAAACTTACCTCGTCTGCTAGCTGATCTGTTATATGTTAGTGAAGGAAAAACGAGACGTTTTTTTTTTACATTTTTTCGTATTTTGTGCTCTAGTGAGTTTGGGATATTAAGTAAGCAATGCTCATGGGATTCGCTTTTATTGTTAACAAAAATCACATTCACATTATTTTTTTTGTATAACTTAGGTATAATATACGATCTAATTTAGCT
Organism: Chalcosyrphus nemorum; assembly: GCA_949716465.1. Classification (NCBI taxonomy): domain Eukaryota; kingdom Metazoa; phylum Arthropoda; class Insecta; order Diptera; family Syrphidae; genus Chalcosyrphus; species Chalcosyrphus nemorum. The sequence goes on along the minus strand of OX454334.1, from coordinate 61,706,591 downwards.
TTGTGTAGGTATTTAAAAAAGAAAATTCTCATAGGCTTGATAGGTTTGATTTGGTAACATCTAGCATATGTTTGCATCTGAGGAGTAGTTACATATACATATGCACGTGAAAACGGTCAAGTGAAAGCATCGCAGATCGTGTAAAATTAATATGACCCAGAAACGATAAGAACCAGAAATGTACGAAGAGTAGAAAATTAAAATAAATTTTAAAAGTAAAGATCTTTCCACCACTCTTCTTGTTTCTACTTTCTCATACCAACGACTCTCAATACCTTCAGTCACCTAAATGCGAGTACAAAGACAAGAATAAGAGATGGTAAGAAGACATAAAAAACAGACAAGAATCTAACGGGTTCCTTGCCTTGTTTGGTAGGTTTGCGCTGAAAGTACCTACAGCATTTCATCCAGAGCGTCGTTCACCGACAAATACTGTTACAACTCCAATAATAAAATAATAATTTTATCTTATTTGATTTTAAAACCAATTTCAATGAAACCACTGTTCGATTTTTCCATTACGTTGAAACTTGTTACAAAGTGACTTAACCAACAGATTACTTCAATATTACACTACTATTCAACTTATGTAATCCATATGCAAATTATTGAAAATTATGTTAACATTAGTTGGAATTATGCATTCGTTTATACCTGCAACAACGTATTGTATTATGAATACCATGCATATGAATACAATGTTGAATCAATCATACAAATGTAGCAAGTGTTTGATGTTTTAAGAATATTTTATTTTAATGTTTGGTTTTTATTTACATATTTGAGTACCTTTTTATTAATCTATGTATGTTTATCTGCGAAGCAAGCAAACACATAAAAAAACTGAAGCTTTTCCAGAAATCAATTAGAAAGTTTCACACAGAGTCGTACATATTTTCCTGATAGTGTTGTTGCATTACAGAAAAGTTTAATTTTTATTTATTCATTGTTTTTTTTTTTTTTTTTTTAAAGGATAGTGAAATTTGTCTGGCTTCGATGTGCACATGTACATAGATTTGTAACTAAATAAATAGCCCGACATACAATCCTATTTCACACACATGATGTTTTCAAATATCGTGGGATTAAGGATCAAGTGTTGCAAAATACACAAGTGTCGGCGAACTAGCTTGGCTGACCATTCACAAACCGGTTTATAAACTAAAATAAAATTAAAAGCTTTGATGCACATATTAAATTAATATTATGGTTTTCACAACCGAAAAATGTTCCAATTGTGAAACACTTCCTTAAACACAATTAAAAAACAGTTCTACTTAAAAGTATGATCACTAGATTTTTCTTTTTTGATTCTACTTTGTGTTTATTTTACGGTGCTTCAGAATAACCTCGTTACAGAAACAAACAAAATAATAATAAAAAAAAAACAATCTTTGCAACCAACCCAACTATCCCAACGACTCAGACTGCTGAAACTAAACTAAAAGAAGGCATGCAGCCATAACATGCCGTACTGAATGTGAGAGAAAAGCCATGAGATGAGATACATTGAAAAAAAGAGAAGAGATATACTCGATCAGAATTAGATTGTGAGATATCCTATCCTCTTTTAAATTACGAGTTTAATTTTAAATAATATTTTTTTGCTTATCAAATAATTATTGTCTGTTCATCAAAATATTAAATTTACAAGCACGTATGTTTTTTTCTTATTGCTCAAATAAATAAAAGAAGTACATGTTATAATGTTAATCTATAAAGTTTTAGTTCATATATGATTCCCATAGATGGTAGTATATATTTATGTACCCATTGGTTTGCATATATAAATGCTATGTACTTCAGATTTTTTCTTAAGAAACATACATAAATCCCTGAAATTGGATAAATTGTTTATAACTTAATATAATTGAAAAACTTTAGAAATGCTGACTACTTACATAAAGATAAGGTAGCATACGATTTGCTCGAGTAAATTACCTTTGTAACTATGCTCATTTTAACCTGCACAAGTATTGGATTCGTTAAAAAAATTCGAACTCGAGATATTAATTAATTCTAATTGTATTATGATTTTAGAGAAGCTTGGAAAAGTAGCTCTGCTAATTCTGTCTGTTCGTGCACGAGATTAAAGCCTGGACAGGTGTACGGATATTAATCAAGCTTCGTATCTGGGCTAATTTGGTCATAAACCGATTGACTCAATAATCGCTCCCATGACTTTTTTTAAATTGAGAATTTAGATTAAATCAGTTAAAGCGCATCACGTTTTTGTTAACAAGAGTAAATAGTTAATTTGGTTTAAAAACTTTACAAAAAGTCGAGTCGAGCGGCTTTGATAATCAAGTATAAATTTCATATTTAAATTAGACTCTGTATATGTACATAGATATCTATAAATGCTATAAGTCTAGTTTTGATCAAAATTGGTAATACAGCTAATTAATTTAGAAGTCAATTTCAGAAATTCGATATTACTCGTCTATGTCTTGGCCGAGTTTAATCAAAATGAACACTTTATACCTCTTCACATTTTAAAAACATCGATTTTCTCACGAAATTTTGCCAGGAATTTTTTTTTAATTATAAATTAGTACCAGGTGCAAGTATGTACAATCAATCTATTTTAGATTATTTTATTATCATAATACTAGACTCTTTTATACTTTAATTTAGATTTTTAACTCTAAGTAACATATTTTAATAGGTCCTATTTGTACACATAATATATCAACGATTGAAAAATTCACACAATAACAAGCAATATATATTTTTTGCTTTTTTCATGCTCTTAAATTGATACGAATATAATAGGAGCAGGTAAGAGCATTGTAAAATTGGAAAAAAATGTAAAAAGAATAAACTATTTAAATTGTTAATTATAATAATTGTAAAGACCTTATGGCATATACATATATACCATCTTTAGAACTCAGGGAAGGACAAGACCAATAGGCTCAATAAATCTAGGTTTGAATTAATTGCTATGCAATGACTATTCAAAAACGAGTTTCAATAATAGTAAATAGACTTATGATAGGATACCCAATCTGTTTATATTAATAAAATATAATTGAACATGATGTAACAGTCGTTAAGAAAAAAAAAAATCTGTTCTCTTCGTACAAATAATGAATGTAGTTGTAGAAAGTATACACACATACTCGTACATATATGTATATTAGTTAGTTAGGGTGTAATGTTAAATAGTTGAATTTTATTATGAAACTGTACGTTGCTTAATATATAATTGAAAATAGTATTTAAATAGGTTTTAGTACATTTATTATTGTACTTACATTAGTAGAAAAGTTTCATTATTGATGAAATAACATTTCGCAAATTACTTTTGTTTGGTTTGTGTTCTTTTTCGTTTTCTTTCTTTGTTACCTTTTATATTACAGGGTGGCTACTTAGATGGACTTCGTTCGCATTTGGGTGGTTTAACGCAACGTGTCAAGTCATGGTATTGGGGACGGCCTCTTGTAAGTGCAATTGTATTTTTGTTATTTTTTTTATATTTTAAGAAGCCATCCAACTTAAAGGACACTGTTTTTTAATTCATGATAATTTGTTGTGAAACATGAAGCTGTTTGCCAAAAGCATTGCTATTAAAATAGATCAATGAGTTATTATAATTTTTGTTGTTTTATATAAACATTCAATTTGGCCTGATTTGTGTGAGTAGAAATTTTTTATTAGATTATTATTATATAGTTACCTTTTTTGTAATTATAATGCTTATTTTGCGAATTGTTTTATTAGCAATGCAAATGAAAAGATTAGTTTGAATATTAAATTTGTTGACATTACTCTCTTAACTACAATTAAATACTTAGCTTAAAAAAAAATATAATTGCACTGTACGCATGAGTCACCCACTCTTAGTTCTTAAAAGAAAACTTTCGTAGCGCCATATTTGCACTTTAGATTAGTATGTATGTATGTACATTAAAGTAAATCGATTGTATATTATTGAGAAGAATTGGAGAAAACAGTTTTTAAGTTAGGTGTTATGTTTCCTTTATCAATAAGAATATACAATGTACTAAAATAATAGGGTTCTTTTCGATATTCACTTCCTTTTGAATTTCATTTAACTCGAAATAAATGTATAATACCCATAAAATGTATAAACACAGTTAAACTATTTTACCAACACTATTAAGCTTTTATATAAAATCGTTTCTCAACAAGTAAACATAGCAGGGTTAATTATAGTTTTTGCTAGGCTTTGTAACACAGGAACCACAATTTGACAAATCAATAATACATCTTTTGCCTTAAAACGACATCTCTTTCGATATAGACAAATAGTATGTCTTTAGTCTAGAGAATATTAATATTACGATCGAAATTTACACAATTATTTATGTATGTCCAGATTTAATAGTAAAAAGTGTGTTAAATCTATCTTCTAATGCGAATTTTTAAGTTTTAATTATTTTAGAATTTGCCAAGATATACGTACAAAAAACTATTAATACACTAGTTGTCTACAAAGCATTATGATTCGATAAATCCATACAAAAGATTCTAATGTAAGCAGGAAAAGCTAATAAATATTTCATATTTTTCTTCTCTAAATATAATATTGATGTGTGTCATAATTTCAAAAATATATTGGCATTATTCCACATACATATGTACATACATATGTATATGACTCGATGTATTCCATGAGTTTTAAATTTAAAGGGTTCTTTAATTCTTCTTTTAAGACAAACAAAAAAATATTAAACATATTGTGCTACGCATAACCTTTTCTCCTCCTAAATATTTGGTCTTTCCTTCAGCTATGTAAAAAGAAAACAACATAATTGCACGCTTTCTTTTTATCCCATTGAAGCTTAAGCAGTTTTAAGAAATTGAGATATATCACACAATTTTCCGAAAATAACCTTTTGAAAAGATTGCAACCTAAAACTAAGTTTATTCACCTAATACCTAAAACATTTTTAAGCAAGAGCAATATTGTTTTATTTATCGTTTTAATTTTTGTTTAAAATTTTGATTTTTGAATTAAATTTTCTCCATATTTGGAACTACAAATTTGAATCTAAACCAACCAACTTAACAATAAAACATGTACCCGTAATTGCAAACCTGCATTAGGAGTTGGCAACGAAACTTTCTAGAAGTTTTGATATGAAGGAGGAAGGAGGCACGTTACTTGGCGAGAAGGGTGTTCGAAGACATCAGGTGAGTACGCATCCCTTTATTACACGTCCCACACATTATTTTTTTTTTTTAGAAAATATTATGAGAAATGTAATGTAATGATAGAAAAAAATCGTAAAGCATTTTTAATTCATTATGACACTGCTTAGCTATAAATACATATCACAATAGATGACCAGAAAATTGAAAGTTGCTTTCGGTACACAAATAACAATACCCTTTTGTGGCATATAACATTAAGGTCATTAAAAAGGGCTAAACAATGTTGGATATTTTCATTCATCATTTGTATGTGATGGACAACACGGGTTCAATGATTTTCTTAATAATATTAGCCATTTTTAGATTAATCTTCACACAATGCCAACACGCACAAAACTAAGTCACAGCTTTTATATACACACATACCGTCGTTTATTATAATCAGCACTTGCCAAAGGGCATATGAATACCCTTTTACAGAATAACAGGGCAGGAACGTTAGTTACATTGAAAGAGAGAAGAAGGAATTTATTCACCATGAGTGATATATTATTTGTGTGTGATTTTTGTATTCGTTCGTAATTTAGAGTTTATTTTTCGCGTTCATATTAAAATACACTAAGTGTTTTCTTAGCGAATTATTTAACTTTATTACTGTAAAAATCGACCGAATACAACAGGCGTCGGTGTACCGTGGCCACCCACAAGTTATGAATAACAAAGGTGTAGTGAAAAACATTATTTTGAGATGCAGCAAAAACGTGTGACTTTAATCTAAATATTCGGTGGAAATTATTTTTACATATTTCGCTCTTGCAGTGAGTAAGAAATGCTTTATAAAGAAAATATGATCCATTTAAGAGGGACATATAATCCTTCAAGCGAAGATTCCTGAAGACAGGATGTGTTATGTTTCTTTTCATAATTTTGCCCAAATATGTAGTACCTATGCTTCAAAATAAAGCTTACAAAGCTCGGATATGAAGTTACTTTATAGTAATTTCAGAATTTATCAAAATCTCGAGATCGAAAATTTTCACAAAAATTTTTTTCACGAATCCAATACTTGTCCTAGTATATGTATAAATGTATAAATATATTAACTATATTTCATTTTGAGAACCTATCAAAAATTGGAGTAGAATATTAACACAAAATTTAGGAAAAAAAAAACAATGATACATTTTTTTTTATAAAAAAAATAAAAAAAAAAAAACCTTCAGGAATCTTTACTTAAGGGATAGTACCTCTAAACTGGGACATCCAGTGTCTTGTATTTTGCATCATATTTACAACTCGGATACACATTTTATTCGAAATGAATTTATATCTCTTACTATGTATTGGCTACACTTGACAGGTTTGTAAAAAGGCATTCGAATATTGGTCATTTTAATTTTATTTTTATATTTTGAAAATAATTTTTGCGAATTTTCATTGTTATATTTAATCGTATCATGGTATTATACCAACTCAAAGGTTTTTCTATTTTTGCCTATTTTATTTTTAATATTATTTTTAATATATACTTAGACGAACTGAATGATTGGCTGTTTAACAAGGGTTTGTTTATGTTAATTTGTCATATATTATTTTATGCTTGATTTTGAATTTTTTTGAAACGTTGAATTTAAAACTTTAAATGCTGTCCTGAGACAGCAGATGTGTAAATCGATACAATAGTTTTCGAGTCTGAAAACACGCAATAATATTATTACAATAAGACAATCTGTTTCTGTATCTATTCTAGTCCATGCAGCGCTTATCTGGCGAACAAAATGGTTCTACGACAGACCAAACACATGAACACAATCCCAACGTTGTACCTGATCATAGAGGCAACCTACATATTACTGTTAAGAAAACCAAGCCAATTTTAGGTATTGCAATCGAAGGCGGTGCTAATACGAAACATCCATTACCGAGAATAATTAATATTCATGTAAGTTTTCTAAATATGCCATTATTTGGTGTCTATATTAATGTGGATTTAACATTTTCAGGAACATGGTGCAGCATTTGAAGCCGGTGGCTTAGAAGTTGGACAACTTATCCTGGAAGTTGATGGTAATAAAGTTGAAGGTCTTCATCATCAAGTACGTTTTGTTGCTAAGATACTCGTTTGCAGTAGTTTTTTTCTAAATGATTTTATTTATGAACAGGAAGTCGCTCGACTTATAGCGGAATGCTTCGCAAATCGTGATAAGGCTGATATTACATTTTTAGTTGTGGAGGCGAAAAAATCAAACCTAGAACCCAAGCCAACAGCCCTTATATTTCTAGAAGCCTAACACTTGCTTGCTTTGCCGGCTAGTGATCCAGCGTTGAAGAAGGAACAATTGAGATCTCGTATACATGGAATAGATTTAACAAAAACTGCAGAATCAAGTAACATTAACTATCAAGAAAACTGTCTTGAATAACATTTATATACACACATATATATATATTCACATAAACTATTTTTTTTTTGCTTGACCTTGAAGTTTTGCAAAACTTTAATAAAGCAGTAGGTGATTATTACTTACAAATTTATTTTATATCCAGATTTAGAACATATTTAATTTTCCCCGATTTCCTAAGTTATATATACATATATGTATTCAAATCCCACTGCCCAAAATAATAACAAAAACTGTGTAACTTCTCTCTACAATTGTGGGATTGGCGACATTGTTCTGTCTCAACTCTGAAAAGGTACTTAATCGACTTTTGATATATGATTTTCTTCTCTCCCGAACATTCTACGGGTTAATGCTAGACTTGTTGTCCAGCTCTCTTGTTTTAACAAATAAACTTGTAAAAAATAAAAAAGCGCTTCGTAAAAAATTATATAGCCTAATACTTATTATTTATGCCGACTATAGGAAAATCCTGCAATAAAAAAACCCGTGTATATTGTCATTTCTGATTTGCTTGCTCATTTTGTGCATTGAAATTATAATACCATACATTATGGTAAAGCTAGTTAAGTGCTTTTCGTGCTTATATCACTTTTCAAACTTGAGTCGAACAAATGTACATACATACGAGTAATACGAGTACATTTGGTATCTGCATATGTACATGTTTTGAATATATACCTACTCTGTGATTGATTTATTTGAGTAAAAAGTTGGTCATTATAAAATTTGTTTTGTAATAATAAATGTACGATTCAAACAAATTGCATAAAATACATTCTTTAGAATCACTTCTGTATTATTTTGTGCACTTTATTATATAAAAAAAAAATGTACTTAGAATAAATACGAGTAGATTATGGACAACACCCACATTTGCTATTCATTAATACTATAACAACACACGTTAAACATATTACTACATTACATTACATATATAAAATAAAATTAAAAGAATCGTTATGAGCAGATAAAGCATATTGTAAAAAGTTCAATAAAACTTTCATGGTATGAGCATACATATGTATGTACATACATTCTTTAAAATTTACGTTAATTTACCACTTGAAAAATCAAAGTAAGCCCACCTATTTTTGTGACTTATTTCAAATTAGATTGGATTTTACAGAAAAATACTATGGAAAATAATTCAGTATATATTTGATGCTAAAATTCCTATTGAATTGACCCGGTTAACCTATTGATAAGAAATAACTAGCTGGATATTAGTCATCAGGGCAATTCTTACACAATATTAAAATAAATAAAAAGACTCAAACCACACCGACACTATTCGCGTTTGGAATAAAGCTTTTCAAAAGAAAAAAACATAAATTCTTGAGGATGATTATACAAACATAATATGTATGTATGTACGTGATTTTTTATATTTTTTTCACTTTAGTGTTTGCTGTTCAACCGCAATTTCAACATTAGAATTATTAGGTCCATTCGCGTACCCTTTGAACTTAGATCCGAAATTTACCAAATTTCAAAGAGTGGGGGTAATATTCTCTCAGAGGGAACGAAAATTACGAAAAACTAAACGAACGGGTTGAACAAGAAAAAATTGAAAATACACGGATATGACAGTTTTTACCAACCAGCCCAAAGAAATTTCTTGCACTAAAATTCGTAGCATGTACTCTGTCATGTACTCTGTCCGTACGCGAACAGCTTGTCGTACAAATTTGGGAGGCTACGCAAACGTATCTATTATATCTTGCTTCGATCACAACTGTACAGTGCGCACTTTACAAATGGGAAAAACTGGGATTTTTCCTCAAAGGAATCTATAGCTGAAACTGTAAATACGCATTTCAACATTCTTATTTAAATTGATTGGCGAATACTCAGTGATGTTTTACATATAAAATTGTGAATATTACGGAAACTGATTCAAACTTTACGAAAATCTACGTAAATCGTCTTTGTGAATGCGGTTTAAGATTAAAGCAGCTTTTTGGAAAATAAATTTTTAAGGAGGAAGGTTAACAGCAGTGCTGCGTCCGATGCTGATGTCTTTTTTCTAATGGTTTCTTTGAAAGCATGCATCGTACAAAAAACATTTGTGTATAATTTACTTAAAGTTCTTTTGTCTTTAAATTGGACAATATTTTTGGGCATTATGTAAACAAAAAATAACAAAAGAAAATACCTAGTCGTTATTCAGAAAAAAATGTACATAGTTAAAACAAAATGAGCCAAAGCGTTCAGTTCGTAAGATTAACAAAACCGCTCATGATTACCTATAAGAGGTTTAACTTGTCATATGTTTCAATAAAAAAATATTTTTGACAAATTAGCGTCATTCCAGCTGCTTTACAAAACATATATAGGTATGTTGCCACATAGAGCAAGTAGCGACACTGAAGCTACCACTAACACCACACATAGCTTCTTACGCCATCTGTTGCATACTTTGACAAAGTTTAACACATACATATTTAGAGCTTAGACTATAGTTTCGTGAGGATAGATCGGGGTTTGGTTTTAGTACACCTTTGACAAATAAAAAATTCAAAATTGCATCCTTTAAAAAAAGGTATTACCTATTTTAAATTCATACACTCGTACTGCGAAATCAAGCGGTAGTTTTACGACTTTCAGCCTGGCAGACTCTGAAAAGCTATTTACCTTCCGTTAATATAATTCACAACTATCATGTATCTTTTTGTTAAATATTTTCAATGTACAGACACGGGTCATTTACAGTTTTATTATACGTATTGAAAATATAATACATATGTAGATAATATGCACCTCTAACGAGAATTATTTATTCATGTTGCTCTTCTGTTTCTAAACCCAATAGAAATAAATGGGACCATTTGGACCTACATGGTAAAACTTATTGGTCTTATTATTTAAGAATTAAATTAGAAGTGAAACATAAAAATTTGTACGCCGATAAACATACAATTAAAATTTTAATATTTCAAACCATCTTTCAATATAAACAAGCAAGAACCCAAGAAATGAACATTTTTGAGCAACTATTATATTAAAGCAAAACCCTATTATACATATATAAAAATACATTATAGCTTTGAGAGAAATGCAAAAACAAAAAAATGTTTGAAAATTCAGTTTTTAAAAAGAAGACATATGAGTGTAACTTATTTCGAGGCTTTAACAAAATAAATATAATTCATTAAAATAAAATAATACAAATTAGCATTGCACTGCTTCTGATTTCTGATGTAACTGAAGTTGTTGAAAAATAATATGGAAAATACTATATAAATAAAATGTAAGTACTGTAGATATGTGTATAAAACTATTAACAAAATATTTAGAAAGAAATAAATAAAAGCATAGCGGACATTTTGTAATACTGAAGTAATTGTAAAATTATTATAAAATATAGTTTCAAGTTGCGAATATACAGGTATTAACTTCCCATATTATTATGAAACTGTTGTTAAAACATGTGCGTGAAGAAGGTAATCGAGCAATTGTTCTCATCGCACTAAGAGTGTAGTGATCATGTTTACTTGGTTTTCGATTCCATAATTTGTCATAATAAATTCTTAAATGTCAAATAACAGTTAACATAATATATACATACATCTATTAAGCAGCCTAAATATTATTATTTTGTATAAAGAATCAATGGTATAGACGTTGTTTTAACAAGACCCTCAATGCAAATCAATTATGTTAATGCCACTTCATTATCTCCATAGATATTATAACTTGTTACAAATAAAATGATATTGTGTAATAAATTGTTTTTAAAAAAATAAAACATTCGTTTTTGTATTTTGTATTTTATATCGGAAACTTTTAATAAATTAACTTTTCTCCGATACGAAATGACCGTGGGCGTAGGTATCTAGAAGGCTGCATACATCAAATTTAATGCGTTTCTATTTGAAGTATAATTAATCTAATAATTTTCAGCTATGATTAATATTTTTGTTTTCAATCAACAACTATTGAAAACTATTTTTACTTGCAAGTTCAGATATAGGTATACATTTCCATACTGGGCAAGTACGGTTTTCATGAAAAAATATTTCATCAGTCCTAATAAAAAAGAATATCTATGAATTTTGTCTAATTGAATAAGAATAAAAACGTGAACTAAATTGCAAATTGCTCTATCTTAATCTCAAACAGGAATAATTAAGAACGGAACACATATACAATACATATGTATGCGCATATAAGCACGACTTAGTTGTGCCCTTCATTTCCTCACTTTTAACAAAAACAATAATACCTGTTTTCATTGCATATTATTAGCTAAACAAGTTTCAGAATGGTTTATTATTTTGTGTAAGATTTCCTACTGCGGACTATTAGTACAATTCGAACACCCGTAATAAAAGCATGAAAATGCATGAACAACTTAGGAAGGGTTTAAGTGAAAAAGATCAAAAAGTGTTGGAATCCCTTTTTAATCCTTTTGAAATAAGTGGAAATGTGCAAGATCAATTTAAAATAGAGATTGATGTGGATGTACCAGATATTCCAGAAGAGCAAACTCCAGAAGTAGAAGAGTCAGTGGCACTTGAGACGGAAGGTGTCCGTCTAGCTGAAACTGGAAATTTAGATGAAGCCATTATCTTGTTTGACAAGGCCATATCAGTTGCCAACAATCGTGGTTCTGTTTATAACAACAGAGCACAGGCTTTAAGATTAAAGGGAGATGATGAAGGTAAGGTAATAACTCGTATCACACGATATAAAAACTAAAATGGAAAATCAATGTTATAAAGGTGCGCTGAGTGATCTGACGAAAGCCATTCAGTTCTCTAAGCATCACACGCGCACAAGGTGTCAAGCTTTGTGTCAGCAAGGTATATTACATAGAAAAATGGATAATATCAGTGCTGCCAAACGAGACTTTGAAGAAGCTGCAAAACTTGGCAGTAAGTTTGCTAGAACTCAGGTAATATTTTTGACTGTTCCCAATGTTTTTCTTTTAATTCTTGCCATCGCTTTTCACAGCTTGTGGAAATGAACCCATACGCGGCTCTTTGTAATCAAATGCTACAAACAGCTTTTGGAAAAATGCAGTAAGAATTGTAGTTACATACCTACATAATATTGAAATGTACAAACAGTCTAAATTCTTTAAAAATATATTGACACCTTCCGATTGCCAGGAAAATACATATTTTGAGATTTTTTTTGATCCAAAGGCTATACATGTGCATATATGTATGTAATGTATACCATAGCGAGAAACTATGACAAGTTGATCCATCTATGAGCATCAGATTTTGCACAGTCAATATTGATAAAAGGAATAAAACCATTGAAGAGAGGAAAATAACTCTGCGGAACAACATGAAGAAACTACTTTCGATGCAAGGATCTTCTGAGTGATTGCACGCATAAATAAGCCTTCTGAATTGTAAACATCTACTTTTAGCCTCTTTTTCTAAACGAAAAATTTCTCTTCTATAATACATATTTACTTTTTATTCAAAAGAGCACCAAGCCAAAACCATAAATAGAGAAACTACTTTGACTGTTATCATCTTATGAACCAATTTAAATGTACGCAATTCTGACTCATTCAGCAAAACACCATTAAAGTTTCTTTTCTCAGTGCCATACCTATAACGGGTGAAAGATCAATTTCAGTTGCCAAAATCAGGATAGTTGCAAAGAGCTTCGTGTTAAAACAATAGGCCACCGCAAACAAGGTAAGCTCTAACAGCAAGAGGCACGCCCGATTAGGACGACGTTGTAGCAACATACTCCTGCACAAACATACAAGTCCTTTTAAAGCAAAGCCACAATTTGTCTTCATGATAACAGGTGTCAATTTATTTCACTTTCGTAGCACATTGCCACCATGTTGCGTGCTCTTGTGTGGTTGTAGGTAATACCCTACCAATTTTCTCTTCCTGTTTTCGATTGCATTGTACGAGATTTAGGAACATGATTGCAGAAAAGGACAAACATACTCGTACTACAAGTCGCGCCATCAATGGAAAAGTTAAACCTTATATTAATCGGTGGTCTATATCCAAACATGGATTTGCTTACCTAGCAGAGATCATTTTCTTGCTCGCTGGTTTGGAGCGATAAGAGATATTCAAATCGACTCTGTAGACAAAGGAAATTTCTTTACAACAATTAAAACTTATTAGCAACTTACAACTAACAGATCCCTTTGTATGAACGGACTCTTTGTAGTATCTGCAAATGTATATGTACCTACATCCATTTGAATTTGTTGGTACATTTTATGGTTATTTAGGACACTTGTGTATAAATAAATATATTTAAGTACTATGTATACATTTAATACACTGTATGTACGGTATGTATCTACATAAGAGTTCTTAATTATCTATTACCTAGCACTCTTTTGCTTTTCACCCAAGACTGCATACTAAACTACATACATATGTATGTATATAATTGTCAATACAAAGTCGAAGGATAGCCTTAAGGAATACATCCAATTATTAAACGACGGCAATTTTTTGCTCAAATCTGGCTATCGAATTCCAACCATCAAAAAACTTATATTTTTTCCTTCGCATTTATTGTTTTCAGTTTCGTTTAGCATATGTATGTACGTACATATTATCGTGCCAACAAACGAAAAGTCATGACTGCCGTCGTTGCTACTTAAAGGTAAATCTACAGATGAGGAGTAACAATAAAACGAATTAATTTTATAAGAGGACCTCCATGGTGAACTTTCTTTTTGTATCTTTGTTTTTACCATAGCTATTTGTGGGTAAAGAACGACTTACAATACTTCCCCTGCGGTAAAGGCAACGTACTATCTGCGACCATGCTACACGGATTGGCTTTGTGAACCCACATGTGGCCTATTCACGTACTACTGTTTTGGGACGCATGATTCAAATCTGCGAATCTATTAAATTGGTTGTACACTGGTTATACTTAAGAAGCAAATTACAACAAGCGGACACAGTGGCACAGTAGAAATAAATCGTAATAATTTGCATTTCAAAGTGAATTTATTTCAATTTTATTTGATTTTAATTGCTAACTCATACCGCGTATGTACGGGTGCAGTCGATAAGAATACTGCCCTCCTGATGCTGCAATCTAATATGTACATATGTATATAGAGGGATTCTTCGACGAGGACGGCGTGTGTGTAAATTTTTTTGCATTTTAGCATTACGTTTGTTGGAAATTTGTAGTTACTTTGACGTAGGTACGTATTTATGATTTGTATAGATAGAATATATCAATTTAATGTGGCCAGATTTATTTTTTATCTTTGCACTCATTCAGCGATCATCGATTTTGCATATTCGTTGCGATCGGTGTATAGACACAATACTGCAGCCTAAATAGCTGGACGGATTTACTTCGAACTTCATGTTTGGGGTCTGTTGCGTGTTCCCCAGAGGAGAAATCGGAAATTTCGCTCTACCCCTATTATTAGGGGCATTTTTTGCCCTTTAGCACTAGGTTGGACAGATCGGTCACAAATCAGTTCCTGCCAAGAATCAAAGCTCTTGTTGTAAGAATAATGACCGAGAGCCATTATTTGGCTACTATGCATCGAACATACATACATATATATGTAACTACTTATTCTAATTAGACAGTTCTCGGCACGCTGGCATAATCAGAGTATGCATAAGCGTAGCAGTTAAACCTATTGAATGCATCACATCATCGATCTAGCTCAAAATGTAAGGACTTAAAACTGGTGATAGACGATTTGTCTAGTTATGCTGATACATTGAGCATATTTTTAATTTTTCTCTATATTACAAACTATTTGCCAAACTTAATATAGGTGCCATTAAGATAGGGTATGAAAATAAGAGTACCATCCAAGCAGTGCGTTTCATACACCTGCCCATGAGTTGAATTAAAGGCACGTGAGTATAATGTAATAAATATACAATTTACGAGATAAACAGCGGTTAAAACTCTTGCAGCAAGCAAGAGTTGTCATACCAGCCGCTGCTGGTAGTTTTGGTTTTTCGTGTACATTAATGTTGGACTCTCTTTTAATACCAGATGTGATATAACTTTCTTTTCCTTTTGTAATGTCTTCTGATTTAATCCGTATGTTGTTTGTCCTTCTACTTTGGACGCCAAGGCTCGTGCTCCTTCTCTTGTTTCTGCAGCAGCAGACACAAAGATTATATAAAAACATCAACGCATCATTGATTCGGACTTACATTGAGTTCTGGTGGAATTTATGTCTTCTTCTGGCTGTACAAATTTTAACTAGTATGTACATAGCTCATCTGCGCAATTGTTAAATGTAGGTATGGTGCCAAAGTGTATGCTCTAAGATTTTATTTAAATTTATTGTTCGTATGATGATGCCTTTATATAGAACTGTTTGGGGTCCCTTTTTATGGTACTGCGGCTTCATCTGTTATTAATCTCCAAAGAAAAAAAAACTTAAAAGCAAGACATTTATTAATTTCATCTAAGGATATTCTTTACAATTACTGAGAACATGGGAGGTACGAATACTCACCTACTCGTCTTTTAAGCATACAAAACGCCACACAACATTTGCATTTCGAGGCACACACATTTGAACGCAGTGTGGTCAAAACTCAAATGAAAGGAGCTAGAGCAAGAGGCGGCGGCGGCGCAGCCCAAACAACGATGAAGTCTCGTACGCGGCGAGAAATCCCAGATCAATTGACCGGAGTTAGTGTGTTCGCAATAAAATGAGTGAACAAACGAGCATCGTTTGTAACCAATGTGTCATGTGTAGTCCCAGAAGCCGTTGGCTGCACCACAAACAATCTGCTGACCATATTTTTTTTAGTTTGTCCATGAGTCAGCTCACGTGTAGCAAATAAAGTTTTTGCCATTTTAGTGTGTCCATTCATAGGACGAAGCATTTTTTTTATTTTTTAAACAAAATAACGTTTTTATGAACAACATGCATTAGATTTGTTACAACTGCTATAAATACTCGTTTGTATTTTTTTTTAATCTGAGAAATGGTAAAAATAGATCCAAATATACATATAAGTATGTAATATTAAATCAAATGAATTTTTTTTTAGCTTTCTCTGTTTTGACTATCCGCTACGGCCGACGGCTAATACATACGTGGTACGTGCTATAGTCCACCACCAACTCATTCATATAGACTATAGCCTTCTTTTGTAACATTACCAGTGCAACTACTTGTGGGCTCAGAAGAATACAGCCATCAACGGCGCTCTGTTTTTGGTGCCGCAAACAGATTCGCATGCAAGAGAAAATAAATACAAATGTGTTTATTGCAGTCGTTAGTAAATCGTTTTAAATGGAGATGATCTTTTTTGTGTTTAATTTATTATGGGCATACGTATCTATAATATTTTACATTTGCTTTGTCAAATATGAAAATAAGTTATAGATTGTATCTATTTTGTATGTCTAACTACCTTTTGTCATTTTGTAGGTCTCGAAGAAACAAGCTTATTTTACTAGTGTACAAGATACCATAGCATCTTCGCTCAACATCAAAAAAGCGCTTAAAAACGTATTCGAGCCGTTCTTTTGAAAGTGGTATAAGGCTTGTATGTTCAAACGGTGGTCAGATCTAGCTCTATTGTCAGGTCTGCCAATAAAAAATTTGTCCCAAATGTCTTACAACCGTATGAACTGCTGATTTTGGTTAGGCAACGTCATAAGATGAGCATTTTCAGACCGCCATCTTATTTTTCTCCTTAAGGTGAGGTTATGATCTGGAGTAGGCGGATCACCTTTCCACTTTACTGGGTTCCTATACTTGTCCGCTTGTAAGGTTTGGCTATTTGATCCGATTAAGCATCAGTAGGCTTCCATATCACTATCCCTTCCCTATATACCTACCTAGTCAGTTCTTTCACCGGGACGGTGCCCTTAAAAACTTGAACCACCCGGGGAGCAGAGATGGGGTGGGCGAAGGAAATTTAGGACTCGAATCGCACATCGTCCCTACCTACCTGCTTGATTTTATAATAAACCGTGTGCAGATTCCAACATATTTCTAAACATAAGCAATTTTTGGTAGACATACACATAGAAATTACACTTGTGCAACATTGTTTACTATAGTGAGTACACCTATAGTTTAACATAATTCCACAAACAATCTCTTGAATCACTTACAAAACAATTCAGATGACATTAATTGTCAGGGCACACGACTACATGCACGCACACTTAAAAACCAGTTAGCCCTACTGTAACCCAAAGCCAAAAGGGATTCGCCCTAAGGCGCATTGTCGTGGCAAGGTGTTTCTTTTTGTTCATTTAATGGCACGTGGTTAAACACGCGACTTTAGACAAATTCAAGAAGAAGGTCAGACACAAAGCAACGGCGGCTGTGAAGTAAAGCGGTAATCTTAATAAACGATGAGGCAAGAGGGGCATCGATTGCAGTCCAGCAAAATCAAGTGACGTTACAGAAAAAAAAAAAATACAAAATAAAAAAATCGGGGTAAAAAAAACGTTGGAAAGTGAACAAGGGCACGAACCTTCAGTTGTGCTGTAGTTTCCCCAACATACCTGCCCCGTCTTTGTTGTCATCTTTATGATATCGGAATCTTATTTCCTTTATTTCTTTTCCTCATCTCAATTTTTCAGCCGTCCTTCTGTGATCCTCTGATGAAGTCCGTATGTGGTTAGGACAGGTGCAGACGACTAGAGTATCGGCAGCCTTTTTTACGTTCGTACACGTATACTTTTATAAGATCAAGTCTTTAGCACATGTGTCTACATACATACACGAGCTAACGTACCCACGAAACGATGCATTTGACCAAACCAAAAAGGAGCAGCAGGAATGACGTTTTATCAATTACCAGACGTTTCTCCCCTCCGTTAATACAAACACATGCACACTAAGAATTTTGAATTAAAACCGTTGCTTTCGATCATCACTTTGTCTCTTTT
This sequence comes from Chalcosyrphus nemorum, assembly GCA_949716465.1. Lineage (NCBI taxonomy): Eukaryota > Metazoa > Arthropoda > Insecta > Diptera > Syrphidae > Chalcosyrphus > Chalcosyrphus nemorum. The sequence goes on along the minus strand of OX454334.1, from coordinate 61,688,205 downwards.
AGGGAACCCTGACTCTTCCGATTTCGTTGATCCTTAGGTTTTCCCTACCTGCATAAATATCTTGCCGCTGTAGTTGGGGTTAACATATGTTATTGTAAGGCAGGGTGTCAGTTTATCCCTTCGAAAGAAAATTGAAACAAAAAAAAAAAAATAAACAGGACAGAACCTCCATATGTCTTTCGAAATGCTTTTTTTTTTTGTTTGTTAAAAAAATTATGACTCAAAATATATATTTATTACCAGAAAAAAGCGTTAAACAAAAAATAACATATAAATGATTTGATGTTAAATTAACCAGCTGGAACTTAGTGTAGTGCTTAGTTAGCGAAGTGCTTAAAAAAAATGTCGTATAAATAAAAAAACTGACTGAACTACACCTAAGGGATGAAAGTACTTACTACAAATCTTTCATTAGAACTGAATTATTTATTGTAGGTGTAATTAATTATTTACAAACATCTAAATATCGACTGATAATGATTAATGTGACCCTTTTAATTACCGATGCAATTATTGTTTTTACATTTTGTAAAACAATAAAGTCTCACAGTATGGTGTTCATGATTTTTAAGCATTATTTAGCGTCAACCAATTCGTGAATTTTTATTTTGGATGATTTTAAAAATCCAAAACGAAATGTTTGAAAATAGTTTGAAAAGAAGTAGATATGTGACATAATTTATGATTTTTAATACAAATTTTGCACCGTAAATACATAATCATTGTTATTCTAGCAAAAACAAAGCAGTGGACATTAATGGCATCCCTGTCGGTCCTAGCTCAAGTGGCGCCAAGCACATTAACAGCTTTGTTGGATCGGTATCACGAAGAACTTGGGACAGAAAAAAAGAGCTAAACAAGCAGCAAGAATAATCCTGGACCGAATTAAAGGGCATTTGGACTGAACTGTCGACGTCGAACAGGCGGGATTTTCCTTCCGTTATCAGCGATGTACTCCTTGCAGTTCTTGGAATTCAAAAGTTGCTGCATTAGCATCATAGGTACTAAAATATGTATGTAGAAAAAAAATCAACTCAAATCTTATCATTATTCAGATACCTATGACTTTATGTATTTTTTGGCAAATAAATACTACACTATTTTTCGAGTGCAGCATGATTTTTTAGAGCTCAGTTTCAGTCGTCAGTTTCACGTCACTTCAGTTCAATTGATTGCTTGTGATATGGAATGTTGATAAAGTCAAGCCTGTATTTAAATGAAGACGAGCCTGTTTCCACAGTTACCTTACACCGAACATGCATTCACATTTATTGTATTGTAGGTATACAGCTATAAAAATAAATAAATTAATACACAATTTCATTAGAAAATGAAACAATGTAATCTAAAATGCTAACAATGTATCGGCATTATCAGTGCATTGCATCAGCATCGCAATGATGCCGCATGCACAAATGTTTGATGTTTCTTAATTAACACTTACGTAGTAACATATTTTTTCTCGTAACCTAGCTTTTCACAAATTTAATACTTCACTTGTATTATAAATATGGAATCTCTGAACAAGACATTGGGACACTCGTACATATGTAAGTATGTACATATGGAGGCCTGAACTTTTAGTCATAGAGTTTGAAAGAACGGTTTCAATTTTCACTCGCATATATATGTATGTATATTCCATATTATGGAAACCAAATTTAGGTGTATGACACGATTAATATTGCCTTCTATAAGGGGCAATGCAAAACTAGAAGGCAAAGGAAAAACCGGCCGGAACAATATTGCACGAGGCCCTTCTCGGCTAAAATTTTTAAATTGCCTTTTAGTTTTATATTGCCATTAAATAGAATGTTATTTTTTATATACTTTTTCGGTACCTTTTCACTTTGTTTCTGTATTTACCAGTACTTTCAGGTACTTTCGAGTACCTTTTCAAAACTACTGCAGTGTATTGAAAATGAAAAGTACTAAGCAGTACTGAGCAGTATGGAAGAAAATACTGAGCAGTACTGCAAAAGTACAAAAAAAATATTCAAAAGTACTGAAAAGTACTACAAAAACTAAAGAGTACTAAAAAGTACTACATAAACTAAAGAGTACTGAAAAGGTAGGTACTTTTCCAATACTATATAGTACTTTATAGTACTTTTTAATACTGTCTAGTACTTTCTAGTACTTTCTAGTACTTTTTTAAATTTTGAAAATCCAAAAGTACTAAAAAAGGTAGTAGAAAGTACTAGAAAGTACTAGAAAGTACCAGAAAATGCCGAAAAGTAGTGAAAAGTACTTTCTAGTACTTTCTAGTACCTTTTTTAGTACTTTTGGATTTTCAAAAATTTGAAAAAAAGTAGTAGAAAGTACTAAAAAGGTAGTAAAAAGTACTAGAAAGTACCAGAAAATGCCGAAAAGTAGTGAAAAGTACTTTGTAGTACTTTCTAGTACCTTTTTTAGTACTTATGGATTTTCAAAAATTTGAAAAAAGTACTAGAAAGTACTAAAAAGGTAGTAGAAAGTACTTTTTCACTACTTTTCGGCATTTTCTGGTACTTTCTAGTACTTTCTACTACCTTTTTTAGTACTTTTGGATTTTCAAAATTTTAAAAAAGTACTAGAAAGTACTGAAAAGGTACTAAAAAGTACTAGATACTATTGAAAAAGTACCTACCTTTTCAGTACTCTTTAGTTTTTGTAGTACTTTTCAGTACTGTCGAATATTTTTTTCGTACTTTTGCAGTACTGCTCAGTATTTTCTTCCATACTGCTCAGTACTGCTTAGTACTTTTCATTTTCAATACTCTGCAGTAGTTTTAAGTACTTTTCAGTATCTTCATGTCAGCCAACCCTCGTACTTACCGCAAAGTTTGCAGACTATTCGCGCGAGGAGCGTCTCCGGTTTAGTAGGTCGGTTTCAATCCGAGATATAATTTCGGGGCTCGTTAAAATAAGATAGATAAGTTATTTAAGCTAGTTTTAAACATTTTTGCCTAGCTGTTAATCTTTCATAATTTTAAATAATAAAAACCTTTTAAAAAAATGCTACAATCCGCCTGCAGCGGATCGTATGATACCCTATCCCTATCTTATTTGGTCGTGTTAGTCGGCGGTGGAAAATGTATTCACAAAATTTTCTATTTTGCCCTATAAACTAATATTTTTACTCGAAAATTTATTTTTGAAGTAAACGCCCCTAAAAAGTGGGCGTGGCTATATACAATGTATAGACGATTTGTAGACTAAGTGGATATCTACATATTTGTAAGTTTTTTCGAGTTTCATATGAAAATAGTGAAAAAAAGTGATTTTTTTTTGAAAAGTGGGCGTGTCAGTGGGCGGATTTTAAAAAATTTTACACTTGTATTGCTTACTTTTCCAAGGATCTCGTATACAAAATGTCATCAACTTAGCTCAAAATTTAAGCCCTAGAAACTGGTGACATACGGACGGACGGACAGACGGACGGACATGGCTCAATGGACTCGGCTACTGATGCTGATCATTTATATATATACTTTATGTGGTCTATCTTCAATATTTCTCTATGTTACAAACTATGTATCAAACTTAATATACCCTTGGGATAGGGTATAATTAACAAATCACGAATAAAACTCAAGTGTTACTATTGCGCGAACTGTTGTTTTTAAGGGAAAATGGGGTGGAGGAAAAATCGGGTCCTTTCTTTTTCTACAGCTGTTTGATAAGAGTGATATAACATCCCGGAAGATAACTAAATTCACTCTATGCTCTGCCGATCAAATATTGTCCTTTAATTCAAAGCAAAAAGGTGGCTTGTAGAAAGAATACTTTAGATACCTATATACTGTTAATCTGTTCATTATTGGGGTTAATTTTTTTTTTCTGTTAGATATTAGCTCACTTTACTACCAAATAGCTAAATTACGTACAACGTACAGTCTTTATACCTCAGTACGGTTTCTTGCGAATATAATTATGAGTAGGTACGTACGTATAAACCAATCTTCTATAAACATTTTTCATTCCTAAACTGAGAAAGCGCCACTAAGATTGCTTTGTGTACCTTCATTCTATCTATATACTCGTACCTACATCCAACCGGACTCGAACAATAATTGTATGGGTTCGATGTTGCATGAGTTACATTCCACACACAAAGCAAGTCATGCCAATATACGAGTCTCTCATTGGCTAGCGTGACTGAGTAATACTCCGCCCCTTTGGTAACATAGCGATGGTGAATATGAATCACATTCCTATATCCCGTTAAGCTCGTCGGGGTTGTTTTTATTTTTTTATTTTTCTCCACTTTCTCGGCGTACATTTAAAAACCATCCAAGTGATATTTCCTATGCACTAATGAAAATTTAAGAAGCCCTTAAGTTTACCGCTTAGTGGAGTCCAGTATTTTTAAAAATCGTTATATACCTACGTACATATGTATATATGAAGGTGTTTAACGAGAAAAGCAGTTTTCTTACAAATTGAATGCAGATGACAATAGAAGGCCTGTGATGGAATCCGTTAGTCTTTCTTAGTTTTATTGCTCGCCTCTATATCTCCCTAACTAAAGAAAAAAAAAAACATGACGCGTGACAACAAATGTTGTTAAACAGTTACCTACCTACCTTCCCCGTATGATTATCGCATGCACATTGTTTCGAAGGGTTCCCCTAGAGTGAAGTTATTATAGGGAGCAGGACCTTATCCATACATTTACATTTGATTGCATTCCCGCCGCTTTAACTTTCTGGACGATTTCATTTTATGGGGGAAATAACTATGGAGGGCACGTGCCTCGCGCATCCGTTTTTTCCCGCCAAAAGTTACCTATGTACATATATATGTACATATGTACATGTATATATTTTTATATGTTTTTTGCGTGAGTAGACAGTTGTGCTCTTAGATGGGTCTGAAACATCTTGTAAAGAAAATAGTACTTATTTTGACTTTTTTCGCAATATTACATACATATGTACATACGTATGTGGGTACCTATGTACATCTATGTGGATGTGTAATATACATACATATATAGATAGGATATCAAGGTTTGTACAGTTACAAAGTTAGTCTCAAATATCAGTACCTACCTATGTAAGTATGTATTTTCCTATGCGAAACTTTTGCAAATCAAATCCTAGTGGGTACATCTTACTGTTGATGACTTTCTGTGAGCTTTGTACAGTTTTGAAACAACGCTCTTTTCCTGAGATCTAGGTAGGTAGGTACTTATTTTATTTTATTTTTGAATACGAACATGATACCTACTAATAAAGTTATTTAATGTGAGATTTTGAATGAGCAACTATAGAGTTGTTGAGTTTTTCGATATACAACATACATAGCTTTGAATACCCTTTCTAAAAGCCGACAATGATCTTTGTAAAAATTGAAGAGAATCATTTTAATGGGGAGATCTTTGTTTAACAAATTACTACACAGGAATGTAGGTACATACTAACATTTAGTTTTTTTGAATGTTATTACTGATTAGAAACGATTTGATTGCGAAAAACAACTATTAGTTTCTCTTTTTGCGCTTGTGAATCATATTTTAAATATGTATTGCTGCATCTGGACGCATATTTTCAGTTTTAATGATCTTTGGATGTCCACTCATGGTTCATACACTTTTAACAATAATCATGGTAAGATAAATAATAATCAAGCATTTTTCAAAGAACAAAATTAACTACACACCTATTTTAAAAAACTGTATGCCCTCAGAGTATCGAAGTTACAAATGGCTAATTGCGGAATATGTATACATACATATGTATGTATATACGTATCACATTTTTGTCGTTAACCATAAAACTATTCTGAGTAAGAACGATGATGCCTACAACATAATAGGTCTGCTCCCATACTCTCTGCACTAAAATTCGAGGATTGCCAAACTTTAAGTAGTACGCGAACGGGTTGAACAAAAGACCTTCGCCCTTTTTAGACGTCACTTTTTACTTGCATCGATACATAGTATAAGGAAGGTATTGTATTTGTGTGAAAATTCAAGCTTGAATAATAATGAATTCCGACATTTCGATGATAGAAAAGTTCGAAAAAGTCTGTCTGTAGATTCTGCCTTTCTGTCTATCTGTGTGTATGCACGCTGACCTGCAGGCTAAAAGACTTCGCTGATATGCTTCAATTCAAGCCTCACATCTGAGCTCTGTAGGGTCACAATTCGGAATTTTTGTTCTAGCCCTTTTATACACGGAACTACATATATTATTATATGGTTTTAGAAATATGGCTATTTCTTCGCCAAAACTCAATGGATTTTCGTCAAAATCGAAATGTAGCAAGATTTTTTATATTGACTTGCATCAAATTAGGTATATTGCCAGCCAACAAGAACACAACCATTTGACAGAACTCATATTTTTGCCCAAGGAAATTTTTAGTAGCTCTAGTAGCAGCATGACCTAGTAGCGTTAGAAATATTCTATACATTTTTGTGCACAAAGTACGAGTATGTTTGTTACAGGCTAATAATTTTAGGATTTAGATGCCATAAGTCTTAGTTTTTTGTCTTTATTTAAACTATAAATACATACCCAGATACTTCTACGACAAACAAAAAAATAATAAAAAAATCAATTCGAGTACACAGCACATGTTTGTATCCATATTTTTAAAGCACACCAGACAAATCACACCTCCAATAGAATAGACGCGTGCCAGTAGCAATAGGAAGCACGTATACACATAACAGGTAGGTATTTTGTCTAATTAAATACCCCTCTATATCGAATCAAGATGACAAAAACCAAGTACATACCTAAATATTCACTGGCGTACACCTTTCCTCAATTATTGTCTTCTTCAGTGTGTTCGATTCGTAGGGAGAGAATTCGTTTATAGTGGTACATATTTCTTTATTTCCTTATTTTGGCAGCGCATAAGGAAAACAAAATTAAATAAAAAAAAAAATATAAGGAGTCCATGATCTGTGCCGGCGTTTTGCTCTCTTTTTTTTTCGTCCTACTTGTATGTGTGGATTTTGTCCACTTTGCTTTAGTTGTGTTGTGTTGCGTATGCATTTACGTTGGAACCTGGCTGCTGGCTCAGCTAACACACGAAGGACCTGGGGATGGATCCTCAACCACGGCTTTTTAGAACTGAACCACCGGTAAGATATTCAGTCAGGTGCTAAGCACCGAATCGAACGGTTGTGTTTTATTCATTTACTTATTATTCAATCGTAGTACACATGGTTAGCCGTGAGTGAACCTTATTTTGCGGATACATTTCACGTTTCGGGTTAACTTTTATCCACCGTAATTTTAATACTTTAATTAGACAATGATTCGATTAGTGCTTTGAAATAAAAAAAAAGAACTTAAAATATATATTGACTACATTTTATGCATAACAATCTGTTATGTTTTTCGGCTTGGATATTATTTAAATACCAACATACAATTAAAAAAAATTGAAAAATTAAAAAAAAAAATCAAGAAGAAATAAATTGTTAAGAGAAAGGTAAGACAGCATAATACTCAATATATCTACATATTTGTGAGGACAATTGGGCTACAAACAATGTTACCAAGTTATAGTGAATTGGGTTTTCCCAAAGTGAATCGTTAACAGATAAATCTATATGTAGGTATAAAGTGCTAACCTATCTAGGTATGTACATACATTCCTTGCTATTGCAATGCAGTCTAAAACTATATACAATCTAGATATATCAAATTGTATACGGAGCACTCGTCCTATGGACAATTTGTGAACGGGTTAAGTTTCCGCGCTTAGAAATGTGTAATTCGGAGAGATAGATTTTTAATATATAGAACAAGAAATAAAAACAAATAACCACATCAGCAAAAAAACTGCTATTCACTTATCAAATAGATATCTGATAGGTATATATTATTTCAGTTATTTCAGTTTAACCTAAGTATCATGGATCACCTTTCCCCACCGCCATCTCCACAATCACAAAAGGGACAAACCGTTCCATTCAACACGGTGCTTGATATGAGTATTACATCTTCGAAACAATGGATACAACGTGCCTCAGCATTTAGTTCTGCCCTAGCAACAGCTGGCCACAAACTAAGTGATCGAGGTAAGCTAATTTAATGTGTGATAAAAAATATGTACATAATTCTAAGCCTGAGTATTTTCAAAAGTAGATCTGCCTTTTTTGTACAACCCCTTATTGTACTCAAGTGCACTGCTTTGGCCACATTTTTTTTTCCCATCTGCATCTGGTCTAACAACGCCGACAACTCCAATTACACCTCAATCTCCTAGTTTCACTAATCTGCGCGACCGAGAGTATACCTTAACTCCTGAAAAAGAAGATTTAAGTTTAACAGACGACATGCCACTCAATCTATCTACGAAGACAAGGCCCAATTCATCTCCAAATCATAGTGTACTGAACGAGGATTTTCAAAACAATTTTATCCCAAAAGATGACCAACACCGTTCACAGTCTTCTATAATTTGGTCCCCAGCAAGTATGTGTGAAAGAGAAACATCAAACTCGTCCACACTAACTATCGATCCTATTGTAAAAAAATTTAAATATAATAAGCACCGCACACACCAGATATCAAATATCAACACATCATCTTTAGACGTATCTCCATTATCGTCTGAGCCCGTAACCGCGCATTATGGACAACACATGTATCCACAATTAAAATTTTTATCGCATCAACTGCAAGTACCCAAAACTCAATGTGATCTCGAATTATTGCAACAAAAACACACTGACATCAGTCCTCTGAATAACAACAATAATAATACGAATACAACTAATAATAATAATTCAAATAATAGTAATATAAACTGTAGTGACAATAATAAAAGTGCATTCGATCTGAGTGTGAAACATGAAAAAGACTTGATTCACGACCAACATCCAGATTCAACCGCATCGCTTATAAATTCCACCAACAACAGATATTCCTCGTTTAAAGAGGAGGAAAGACGAGGACATCGCAATTTCCAGGTAAGCACTCAAAACAAACCGAATCAAAATACTCTCTATAATTCATTTACTTACCCTCCGTCCTCTAAATGCTTTAATTAATTTATTACAAACACTGCAGCACGATAGTCGATCTGATATTCATAGTTACATACAATACTCGTACATACCTTCTTCGCAATCCATTGCGTGTGCAGAGAGGAAAAATTAAACAAATTGAAAACACTTTCATAATTCGTATAGAATTGTCGTTATTAATGTCCAATATACATTTTATTAGCAAGACCCTTAAAACAAAGGTTGTCCCAATTAAATGAGGGTCGAGTGAGGACAGCGATTTCACGAAATTGTTAATTGTTATATTTCGTGCAAGTGACACTTATTCCACAGTTTGCGTTTTGTACTATAGATATCCCAATAAAAGATTAAAATGATGACCTGCATTTTTTAATCAAACTGCAATTCTTTTACATGTATTCACATTGTCAATGAAGTATGTACCAAGATTGTATATCTACAAAATAGAAAAGGTGCAAAAAATACTATCAATACGTCAAAAGCTCTAGTAATTGGCTGAAATCCCATAGGGTTAAGATGAAACTTTACACGGTTGAAATCCTACGCTCTTAAATCCTACATTTTAAAATGTTTATAAATATCTGTTCAAATGAGACCTATTAGCTTATGACGAGAAACCTTTACTATTTTAATTTTTAAATCAAATAATGAATTCATGACTAACCAACATACAAGTCGAAGCGCACAATTCTATTGCAATGTCTTGCACTGTTTGATTGTTGGGTGGAAGTGGAAATCCCAGTAAATAGAAGGTATTAACAAGCGATTGTTATACTACAACAATAATTTCCTAATTAGTATTTAACTTAGACCGCAGGCATACACAAATATGACATCCGTAAAGTAAAGTAGGTTCAAAGAGGAAAATAAACGGAAACAATAGTAGAGATCAACCTAATCCCGCAACCACATTGAATAGCTAAGTGACCAAACAGTTAAAGTCTTTATAACGTCACTTGTGTCAACGTGCCTAGCAGATGTTGGCTTTATTTATTCTGTTTTTGACTCGAGTATTGAGTATACATACTGTATGAATATTAAAAAATCTGTCTTTCTTGTATTTACTAAATATGTAGATCATTTGTCTTCGAGAATATGTATGTACCCATTAGACTATGTATAAGAGACAAGCTAAAAAAGTTGAAAATACTTTTTTTTTTTGTAATGAATATCTGTTGCGCTTCGTATCTAAAATCTCTATCATATTATTATGACAGTCGAGGTTTTATATTGATTTAGCTGTATTTATGTGTTCTTTTGTTGTGCTCGAGAGGCAATGTGATTTCTGATCGACTTATTGTTATGTTTCTGTTTTTTTCCAGACAAGGAAAAAATGTCAGTAGATAAATATTTAAACTCACATCTTTAGTTGAAGACTTTAAATACATAAGTCGCTGCCTTCTTCCTAAGTTTTTTTTTTTTTTTTTTTTACAATAAATTCTTAACGGCTATTACATATTTAAAGCTAAACTTTTTATTTGTTATTTGCAGTGCAAACAATGTGGTAAAACCTTTAAGCGCTCCTCAACGTTGTCGACTCATTTACTCATACACAGCGATACACGTCCATATCCTTGCCAATACTGCGGAAAACGATTTCATCAAAAGTCGGATATGAAAAAGCATACTTACATACACACAGGTAAATTGACTTGATTTAAGTTTGCACACATATGTACATAATATCTATGCTCAATTTGTAAAAGAAAAACAAATTAAAAAATGCCAATTGTGAGTGAATTGCCCTGATTAGATGAAATACACTCATAAAATACTTGCTACGGGTGACTAAAGCATTCAATCAGCAGGGCGGTCATTGCAACAATTAATATGGTTATCTGATTTAATTTAACTAATTGCTTATGTGGTATTGTGTGTCCACATTCAATAGAGGTGAAAACATTTTCATTAATTCGGTTTTCAATTTTTCTACTGATTATAGGGGAAAAACCTCATAAGTGCACTGTTTGTTTGAAAGCCTTCAGTCAGAGCTCAAATCTCATCACCCATATGCGCAAGCATACAGGATACAAGCCATTTGCATGTGGGATTTGCGACCAATCCTTCCAACGAAAAGTCGACCTGAGACGTCATCGAGAAAACCGCCATGGAGAGGCAGTAACTAAAATGGAAGTTTCAAGTAGCTGCTAATATCCAATATAATATATACTTATCAAGATGATTTTTATTTAAATGCATTTACATTTGAGTTTCATTGTTAGTCTTTAAAACCAAAGTTTTTTTTTTTTTTTTTTTTTTATATTTAAAGTGAAACTACATATTGTATATACATAGTTAAATATGTTTTTCTAGTCTAATGATTTATTATTCACCTTTTATTTTGTAATGACTTAAAACAAATGAAACGAGCAGCTAATCAGACCAAAGAAAATTTTTATAACTAAAAAATTCGACTCTGTTGTCAAAATAAAAGTTATTCTTATGAAAAAACCTTGATAGAGTGTTGTTAAGATTAAAATCTGTGTTGTTAAAATATGTGTAAGAATATTAGAAGATATATAAAATTATATGAATATTTATTTAGGGGTTATTTAATAGTTAGTGGTCTTAAGGTATTGTAATTAATTTAAATAGGATACGTTGTAGTTAAGCAAATGTAATATTATTCTATGATAATTTTTTTAAGTAAAATAAATAAATCAATTTATAGAATTTGTGGTATATATTCACTTGCATTATTTTGCACAAATTGTTGAGGTAAGTCAAAGGCATAAGATATATTTTAAACAAAAGATTATGAAACCCACGATCGATCTTATGAAGAACATATGGAAGCAGGGAAGTATCTGGGATTTTGGTTTTAGATTCTGATCATTACACAAGCAATAGTTTATAAAAAAGCGTCTGTCATTTTTTTTTTTAAATGAAAGTTACATAGCATTCTTTAGAGTTTGGAGTGAACTTTAACATAGATTGCTATTTCAGTAGTACAAATTTCATACAGCAAAACTGAGTTGCATTCTAGCATTAATGGCAATGAAAGAGTTGGGAAGAATTACAAGAGAAAGAATTTGCATTTTCTCATGACAATTGCAGCACTTTGTTTAAGTAGGTGGTTTACTCCCTAAAACATCTAACTAAACGCGCGCCGTTGGAGTAAAATAAGTTTAAGAATTTTTGAAATTTAGCTTTCAGAAATCGTTCCTCATCAAATCAAATTTGTAGTGATTAATTAAACCAAGCTGCTAAATTATTTATGAATGCTAGATTATTTATAGAGTCTAAGTATATCAGTTCGACTCGGGCTTAAAAGATAACTATGAATATGGGTCTTTGATTTACGCTTTACTCTTTTATAGGTAGCGAATGTATTACTCTCGAGTATTTCTTGCTGGCAGTCGGAGATACAAAATCTGACTTTTATCTATAACAATATATTTTGTTTCTGCAGGTAAGACAACAGCGAATAGGTTAATCATAGGCAGAGTATATAATACCGGACAAACGTACATATGTAATAGCGCATGCCATGAATAATGTCTTCAACGGATTACATTCTTATTTGTTTATAGGGGTAGTTTAATTTAATGCAAAACATAAATGTGGGCTCACGTGCAGGTGTTGACCGAAACGAATCCTCAGTCAAACTTAAAAAAAGAAGTCATTCAAATTTGTAACCCCCGTAGTCTATGTAAACAAGTTTGAATTTTTTATTATTTTTTTGGATACTGAAGAAAAACTTCATACTTTCATCATCAAAGGGATTGTGCGCTAAAATGAAATCAAATTTCAATTAGCTTTGATCTGATCGAGCCGCATCCTTTTATTATTTGCCGCCAGTCCAATACAATACAAATCGTACCGATGATCATTGATTGATACAGAGCCTGATCAATGGAACAAATCAACGGCCGATTAAAAAATCTGGAAAAATGCACTTGTACGCAATGATAAAATTCCCTAAATTCCCCATCTTCAAAAGCAGAAGTGCGGACTTCTCCACAGAAGCTATGCTGACCATTAAAGTTGCCGATCGATCATACGCCGACGTCCGATAACATCAAATAAACGAAAACACGCTTTTGTTTTGGCTACAATTATGCTATGCGACAATCGACCATACAAATTGATCACTTTTGCTTCCAAAAATTTTTGGGAAAAAAAGAAAATCTTGAAATACGTTTTCTTTTTTGTGATATTACCTGGCTCGTTGTTATTTGGCTTTCATCTCAAAATACCGCCGGCGAAGTGACCGGCTACTATGTATGTGGGTATGTACATATCCATACATATATATATTTATAGAGTAAAACCGGAAGATAAAGTAGCCACATTTGCAACTCAATTGACTAATATCAACATAAGTACATAGAAAAAATATTTGCTAAGATCACATAAGAAGAATGGTATGGTTTATACTTAAGAAGAAAACGTTTACTATTCTAAATAGTGCTGGTGTTTTCGGGATGAATAACAATAGAAAAATAGAATTTAAAACAAAGCTAATTTTTTATCTTTCTTCAGTCCTCATGACATGAAGGTAATGAAATTTAGCAAACCACGATTCTATTTACTTTCTGTCGAGTGCCCCCTGTTTAAAGAATAATTTAAACTTTATATTTTTCTTAAGAAGGGCCAGGCATATGAATAACCATTAGTGCCCGTATTACATGTTAATATACCACCGCTAGGAATATGGGCTCCCTACATTTGGTTTGGGAATAGCGACAGATGTTTTCAATCGTATGAATTCCTTAAAGTTAATTTGAGTTTTCTTGCTATTTTAGCCAATATCATATTGCAATGATTGCTCCCAACAGTTTACATGGTAGTAACAGCAAAATGACATATGCATGTGTGTATTCTAAAAAGCCAACAGAAACTGTTTCTTGTCGTGTGCCATTCATCATGAAAAAAATCTACGTTTCGCTGATTTGTTTTACGACCCTTCTTACCTTATGGCTACACAAAAGGAATTCAAAAAGGAACATCGAAAACGACATACGGTGTGATGATTAAGGATCACTTTTTTTTATCGAGTGTAAGGAATGAATTTTTTTATAATATAATTCCCGCTTTTCTGTTGCGATTAGCGGGAAATGGCATGCATCGAATACTATTCAAATTGACTATCATTAAATAGGTATAGTTAAACCAAAGACAAATATTATTGTACATATGTGTACGTATGTATATATTGCATTAACTGCTTTGTTGCTTTGATCCACTTAGAGGATTATTTACCATACCTAGGTATCATATTAAACGAACGAAAACACGACGCATGTAGGTAGGTAAGTACCTATAATGTCATAACAACCTGGACAGAAAATCCGGAACAGAACACTGTTTCTATAAATGTACATGAACGTATGTTATTAGGTACCTATATATATACATCAAAATACATTCATGCATGTATATGAAATCAAATGAATTTATTTCCAGACTACTTTCAAGAGTAGGTAGGTATGTATGTATTCCTTTCTTTCTATGATACTGTCAATCTGAAGCCCTATAACTGCACCAATCCCAGAACCCTGAATGGGTTGATTGGAAAATCTAAACATTGTGACTTGTAGAGGGTGTTTCTGACGGAACTAAAATACTAGTACTAGCTATGTACAATGAGAGAGGTTGGTCGCATAAGTTATTGACAGCAATGACTATCAACATTTGAATAAGTGTTTTGACCATGAGTAAACGACGTAAGAAACTGCAATAAAACTCATTTGTTAACGGCAAAACAAAAATTAACAACTACATTTTTTTCGAAATGTCTGTATTAGACATACCTACTATATGTATGCTTGGCTTAGTTTTTATATACATATGTATTATGTACCATTGCATATGGATCATATACAATGTCTACACTTATTTAATAGTGTGTTTAACTATTTTTACTTGCAAGTTTATACATAATGTTATATATCGTTACAGGGTAGATAACATTTTTAAAAATTTCATCAGTCTTTCGAGATTTTAATGTAGACATTTTTCATTAATGAATAACACATTGACTACAGTAACGACACAATAGCGAATCTGTATAACGAGCTGTAGACGACTGTCTAATATAGTCAGTTTTTGGTACGAGATTTCATTATCTCGGAAACCATAGAAATTTTAAGAAATTTGGCAAAATCCCGAGATTTCGTTTCATAGAAAAATGACATAACGCAATACAATCAAACTTTCCGTTTTTATGAATCGAAATCACATGCTTTGCATTTTGTGTTTAACTTCTTTTCAAAGGATAAAAACGATACATACATATAAAATTTGATTTCAAGGCATGGCCTCAATAAACTTTTCTATGATTAATGTGAAAGTGATAGTTGAAGTGAGAAATTTTCCCATTCTGCGAATTTCCAGGCGCAACCACAATTGCATTAAAGGGTTTGTTTGTGTTTGGGTCTTTAATCGTTGGGTAAACTTGTGAGATCTGACAAATGGTTGTTTTGGTTTTCTTTTTTATATTTTTTTCTAAAACGAACAAAGGTAAGTTACTTACAGCCTTATTATTAAGACTAGCTGGCTAGCTAGACAACTCAAATAGTATATGTAAATTGAAAAATTTTAAAAGTACATATTTTATTTCTTAACAGAATTGATGTAGTCAGTGTATTATGCCAATGATTTGGCATCACTTTACTCACCAATTCATATGTCATCACAGAGTTTGCAGGTGAACACGGCACGTCAACAGTAGTGTTTTTTTTGTAATTTCGGCAAATGATTTTGTTATAAGTAGAACGATTTTTAACTTAATATCTTGGATTAAAACAATTCAATCAAATAAATACGCAATGAGTGCACTGCAATATATTCTGTTGCTTGCTTTGATTTCCTTACCGCGATTGGTGAATGGCGAATGGGAGCACCACTTTCGATTACCCAGAGCGGCAGTAAGCAACGACGTTAAATTAAAGATAATAGATGATCCTGTTTGTCAGGAGTTGCGGACGCTTTGTGGTCATTTGCAGGCCACGGACGATCTATCTATTCTGGGCTGTATAGAGACGTTTCAATCGAATCAACTCGAATCGCTATCCAACAAGTGCCAGCACGTAATTTGGAAACATCAGAAGGATTTACTGTCTAATCGTTCAGTTCATGAGCTAGTTGACGCATTATGCATTAAGTACGAAAATCAGTTGTCTGATTGCTACAATTCTGTAGCCGCTGCAGGTACAAGCGATGGGCTTTTTCTAACTTGTTTGGTTGAAAAAAGTGCATCGATAGACCATTTGGATTCGTGTAAAGTAATGATCCAACGGATTCAGAATGTCGCCTTTAATGACTATCGTTTCTTGGGTGATTTCCTTGTAGCGTGCGAGGCAGAGATTGAGCAGCTTTCATGTGGGCGGATGAACGTCGAACGAAAAGAGGTTTCACAAGTGGAAACTGTAGCGTGTCTGCAGGAGTCCTTAGACGGATTGACGCCGATTTGCAAAAATGCCGTAGCCAAACAGATTGACTATAACTTTTTTCAGATATGTGATACAGACTCACGCCGCTTTTGTGCTAACGAACACAGGGGCAGCAATATGGCCTACAAGTGCTTAGTAAAGCAGAAAAGCAATCCAGACATGACGAGCAAATGTCGCGAACAGATTATTTTGCGTGATAAGCTACTTGCTAAAGATTACCGAATGAGTAGAGGTCTTGCAAAAGCATGTAAGGATGACATTCGTATTCACCACTGTAGACGTGGTGTATCTGAGGATAAAAATGTTCGCCTGGCACAAATCCTGCTTTGCCTCGAATCTGTCAGCAAAAATGGAACGAAAATAACAGACGAGTGTAGAATAGAAATAAATGATCATCGTCGAATCTTAATGCTCGATTATCAGCTATCGCCTGAGATTCTAATTGGATGCGCTGATGACATTCCAAAGTTCTGTGGTAACATGGATTCCATCCCAACTACTGCGGGAGGTGAGATTATTCACTGTTTAATGGATCACGCCCGACCAAGGCGAAGGAAAGAAAAACGTGTTACTTCGACTTGTCTAAGAGCGATTGAGCAGTTGATCAAGGTATCCGATGTTGGGGAAGATTGGAGGGTCGATCCAGTGCTTCGTCACGCTTGCAAACCCGTTGTAGACGTTGCCTGTGCTGACACCGATGGAGGAGAGGCCAGAGTGATGTCTTGCTTAATGGAACACATTGGCACCCAAGTTATGACATCGGACTGCGAACAAGCCCTTTTACTTATACAGTATTTTGTTGCAAGAGATTTTAAACTTGATCCCCAATTATATAAGAATTGCAAAGAAGATGCTGTAAAATATTGTCGTGCGAAAAAGTCTTGGGATGACGTGACCGACGCCCAGATGGATCCTGAGCGGGGACCACTTATATTGCCATGTCTTCATCGCATAGCCTACAGCAATGATAAAAAAGTCGCTTTACGTAATGAATGCTTTAGAGAAGTAAAGCGAGTAATGCGACAGCGAGCCATTTCTGTGGAATTAATTCCAGAAGTGGAAGATGTTTGCTTGGAAGATTTATCTACGTTCTGCTATGATAAAACGAAAAGAGGAGAAGAAATGCTTTGCTTGCAGGAAAATCTTGAAAAGCTGCAAAGCAACTGCAAGGTTTGTATAGTAGATTTAAAATCAAAATGTAATAAAAGCATATTGAATATTTACTCATTTAGGCAGCAGTAACAAGTTATACGGAAGAGGAAGCGGGGCATATTGAACTAAATCCGGTTATAATGTCGGTCTGTTCAGAAGTCATGAAAACTTATTGTGAACATATACTGAAGAGAGGTGATGAGGGTGTGTACAAGCATGGGTGTTCTTTATTAGTATTTAACTGAAATATCTTATCTTTTAGGTGACATGATGGACTGTTTGATTTCTCATAAGAATGACCCTGATCTTCGTCAAGACCTAAAGTGCCGTGCAGCTATTGAGCACTTCCAAATAATTTCATTGAAGAACTATCATTTTACGTACAAGTTTAAAGAAGCTTGTAGGCCGTACGTAACTCGCTTTTGCGCTGCGAGCACTACAAAAAATGAGGTCGTGGCTTGTTTAAGTGAAGTCATGAGAAACGACACAATACGAGGTCAACGTCATTCTATTCCGAAGGAATGCCGACAACAAGTTAAAGCTCAACTCTATCAACAAAGGGAAAGCATTGCGCTTGATCCCAAATTGGCTAATGCTTGTAAGAAGGAGATCTCCGAATACTGCAGCGATGCTACCGCACCTGGACAGGTGATGAAAAATGCAAGTTTTCATTGTTCATTTTATTTTTACTCGTTCGCCTCATTTTTATCTAATGTTTTACCCGTATACTTATGTTTTTAATTTAAAATTTAACATTTTTCTATGTCAGACATTGGAGTGCCTCTCAGCAAATACAGCCCGACTTGGTAATTCGTGTCATCATATGGTGTTTCTGGTAAAGAAATCTGAACTGGGAGATAGTGCCACGGATTACACCCTAGTGAATACGTGTCGGGAAATGACATATAAATTTTGTCCAAGATACGATGCATCACGATTGTTAGATTGCCTTAAACTATACAAAGACGATCCCCACTTCGATTCCCGTTGTCACTTGGTAGTAGTCAACCGAATGATAGAACAAAATACGGACTTTCGTTTTAATCCGGCATTGCAACTAGCATGTGGCAATAATATTGATCAGTTCTGTTCGAATATTGTCGCTGAAGCGAAGCCGAATGAAGAATTGAACGGAAAAGTGAGTATAATTTATTGAATGAAAAAAATTATAAGACTACACTCAGCTTTCAAAGATCTCTCCTTTTTTTGTGTCACATTTATATAAATCTGCCTTAGTATTAAAACTCCACCTCGGGCCTGATAAGTTTCGCTTTATCTGGATCATTAACTGCTACGCTCAATTCTTCTAAGAAATCACTGCCAATTGAAATAGACTCATCAATGTGGAAGTATGGTCCTGTTTCATCTGAAACGTACACATGTTAACTGTGGGTAAAAAAATAAATAAAAACCAAAGCGGATACCGTGTAATGGCTTTATAATGGGTGCACCCTTCATGACCGGAATTCCATTGGTTGCAAAAGACGTCCAAATATCTACTATTTTCATTGACATCTCAGTGTCCTTCTCGTTTAAGTCGTGCGTTGAAAAAATATAGATGTTATCATTCGAATGATGAGCGCCGCCGTTAAATGGATAGTGCTCATTTCCAAATTCGTAGCCAAATCGCGTCCATTCACCTTCGTAATCGAAAGTGTAAACATACGTTGTGCTCTTCTTTGCTATCTGCTTTGCAAATGCAAAAACGGGTGATTTTATGACAGTGTCGCTAGCTAACTGCATTGCATAACATAAAATATTAAGATCAAATAAATTATATAATATATACATCATAACATACGTCTATATAAGCTGGTATAAGCCTATCGTGATCATTACTGTTTAGTTCTGTAGCATTAAAGAGAAGAGCAGTTATTAAATTTTTTGCAAGTCCTGTTGAATCAGTTTCATGTGATGAATCAAATAACTTTGACGCGAATTCCCTTGGTGGTACCAGGCTCATATTTCCCACAAGGCCTTTAATAGCATCGTAAAAAGCTGAGATAAATATTATATTACTTATTTAGAATAAATGTACGTATTAATTTAAATCTTTTACAAGCTAGAACAAACGAGCCATCATGTTTCGTTACCCCGGTCATAATCGAGTATGAGTGTGCATATTCACTTAGAAGCTCAGCGGGGGGAAGTGGCATTACCCCGTGATAATCTTGTGTTGACATACAGAAAGAGTCCTACAACAAAAGAAGATTAAATATTGCAAGATAAATTAACCCACTTACGTCTATGGTTGCACGTAATATATCAGATATATTAATTTTACGCAAACAGTCATACGTTTTCGTGACGTTATCACAATTTTTGCAATTCAATCGTGTGCAAATATTTTTCGTCTGTTGTAAAGGGTTATTATTTGTCGCCCAAGGTGCTAACACAGAGCCAGATTGCATAATTGCCTTGTTAAATAATCCTAAAGGTGTTTTGGGGCTCAGAAGTAGCATACCCGTTACTGCTGCTCCCGCAGACTGACTAAATATAGTTACTTGGTTTGGATCTCCTCCGAATGCGTAGATATATTTTTGTACCCATTCTAAAGCCAAGATCACATCTAAAACTGGACTATTTCCGGGCATCTCCTCCGTTCGCGTAGACAGCCAACCTACTGCTCCCACACGATATTGTGTAACAACCAGTACTATATCTTTTTCAAGCAAATATTGTGGTGGGTGGTCTGAAGAAGAACCGTTGTAAAAGCCACCGCCATAAACATAAAACATTACTGGACGATTGGCAGTCACCTAGAAAATAAATCAAATAAGGTATAGATTTTGCAATATTCTTTTTTTTTTACATTTTTTGTGTAGACACACAAATTCAAACAGTCCTCTAAATCACGATTTAGATTCTCCAATTCTTGTAATGAGGTTATCACAGGGCAACGCAGTCCAAATTTTGTACCATCATGAATATGTTTCCATGGCGCACGTGCTACCGGTGCCTGAAATTAGTTTATTGCTAATGAGATTCCAAATAATTCCGTAGCAAAACGTACCTTAAACCTCAAATCGCCACTGGGTGACTCAGCAAAT
The DNA here is from genome assembly GCA_949716465.1 of Chalcosyrphus nemorum. Lineage (NCBI taxonomy): Eukaryota > Metazoa > Arthropoda > Insecta > Diptera > Syrphidae > Chalcosyrphus > Chalcosyrphus nemorum. The sequence continues at coordinate 61,667,629 of OX454334.1, read as the reverse complement.
GGCACACCAAGAAATTGTAAAATCGTCTGATTCGTCCAAGCAGTTCTTCCTTTTGAACCTTGTATTAGACCTTGACCAGGTAAATCTAAAACGACCACATCACTATCACTTGCATAAACGTCATTAGTAACAATAATGACAATCAATACTGTAAGCAACGCCAACACAATGGTAAAGGCGGCCGTACTCATTGTTTTACGAATCATTGACAACTAAACAAGCATGTCTTACACAGACGACTTTAATCTCCTCGCAACTTATCATCTTTAAACATGTTATCTTAGTTTAAATATGTTGAACGTGTTTGAACTTTGCCTTTTCTACGTTATAGAACTACTTTAAATTAGCTAATTAATTGAGCATTATAATACACTTATATCTTGTTTATTATCACGATTTCAGGTTATTGAGTGTTTGAAAGCAAAATTCCGTGAAGCGCGTTTAGATGAAAACTGTGAGCAACAAATGAACATTATCCTTCACGACCAAGCATTGAATTATAAATTGAATCCCCTTTTGAAAAATTTTTGCAAATCTGAAATTGAGATTCTTTGCAAGCCACAAAGCGACATTGAAGAACATGGTATCGTTGAGGAATGTCTCAAAACAGCCTTTCTCAATCAAAAAATTATAAATAGCCAATGCAAAATTGAGGTGGCAACATTGATTGCAGAAGCTAAAGCCGACATTCATGTTGATCCACTTCTTGAAGAAGCATGTACAGTCGATTTGCTTAGATATTGCTCGAATGTAAAGAGTGGTAATGGAAGAAGTAAGTCATAACAAATAAGTTAAGAAACACCAATATATTGAGGCAATTTTCACAGAGCTAAAATGTCTTCAAACTATTCTACAAGACCAGTCAAAAGCTATGGAAAAAGATTGCCGAAGTAAGCTTCAACGCCGAATTGAAATGTTCGGAAATGCAGATAAGGTAAGAAACTTATAATCATAAAAGTTAATGTTAATTAAACTTTTAAATAAATTTTAGGTTTTAGTACTTCCGCCAGAAAACGTGGGGGAGTTATATCTTCAAGTATCTACATCACCAGCAAAAAAAATTTTCCTTGTTATATTATTTACCTGCCTGGGAATGGTCTTCATTTTGGGGATGTTCCTTGGACGTTTGACAAAGCGTGCAATGAATTCAAAAAATAAGTAGAGGTGAACCTGTCAATTTATCAGTGAGGCGATTGCGATATGTACCGTGAATCATTACTTAATTTGTTTGTATTTTTCTTTGTTCCATATATTTGTTTTCCGTCGCCTAACTGCGTTCATGTTTTTATGTGTTTATTCTAGTTATTTCGCCCAAAATAATTCATAGAAACTACCAAAAATAACAGAAACTATAAATATATATAGTATTAGTTTTTATTATAATTTTTTAGCTGCTAAGTTTTGGGAAATTTGTTCAATTGTACTGAGCACTTTTTTACGTACATATGGGTGTACATACTTAAAATATTTTTAATAAAAGTGATAATTTTACATATTGAGAGCACATTTGTTTTGTTACGAATTTCGCGTTTTAAAGCTATGTATAAAATTTTAGATTCATTGCCATAATTTTTATAATACTTATTCAGTCTGCGTGTTTAAAAGTGCACTTAGAAACACTTCCAATGAGATAAAATACCTACTAGCTAAATAAAGATTACTCCAGAGGTTGTGGGAACACACAATAAGAAGAAGATGCAGAATACTTACTACTTTGTAAAAAGCAAAGCCTCTCCTTTAACAAAGCAATCTTATTTTCATTTATAAGAATAAATAATAAACCGGTCATACAATCGCTAAAAACAAACAACTTTTCAAAATATCCCGCCATAAAATACCTCACAAAATGGCTGAGATAGGTATGACACATACGAAGTTAACCCAAGCTATGACGTCAGTTTGACCAAATATAATAAATTATTTTATTTTTTAAGTTTTAAACAATTTTAAAAGGAAATGTCATCTGGAAACTATCAACTTGTAGTATAAGTATTACAATTTAATAATTCCAATTCATTTTCAGTATTATTTCTCATGAAAACTGGATATTTTCAAGAATATGAAAATGAACGTGCGCAAGCCAAAAAAGTGCAGTAGATTCAATTATAAACTCAGTGGATTTTTTCTGCCGTTTGATGTTACGCTATAAAAACTTTCGATTTTGTATGTTAAGGATTAAATATTGGTTTATTTTAGTGTTTTCGTAATAAGGTAAGCTGGTTGAAGCTTAATTGCATTATAAAATGAAGAAAATATAGTGAATAATGAGTGGTGGTAGGAAATTTTAAGCACAAAGTGAGGATTTAAGTGTTTGATGCAGTTTTGTTCTTAAATAGTGGTAAGTAAAAGAAAAAAGTTTTTGTTAAGATTGAAGTATAGAACTTTTCATTTACTAAATTGTGCGTGAAGTTTGTGTAAAAGAGAATATCAGAATGTCAGCGGAAAAATAGGCTCCAACATCTCTATGGTTAAAAGATGAATTTTCCACAATCTGCACTAACTGCTAACTGTTTTCTTTCAAAAATTTACAAATGCCTAAGAACAAAAAGAAAAAAACTGCATTAAGGAAACGTGCTTCACATGACCCTTAGTTAAAGGAGAGTACGAAAAAACCTTTGATATTCTTCTACCGGCCTGACACATACCCCTTTTACTTCGCACCTCGTTTTCCTTCACTTTGAAGTGTCTCGAGGCTTCATCCGCGTGTCTAAAAGTGCACTATGAAATATAAATATTTGAGTGAAGTTAGGCTCAGTTCAATCGATTTACAAATGTCTAAAGCGAGGACACACTATCAGTTATAATTCAAAGTTTTACTATCCTTGCCAGAAACCCTTTACACATTTCCCAAAGCTTCTAAAGCTTGACTTCCTGTGCGTGCGCACAACAGCGATTTGGTACATTATTCTCTATGAAAAAAACTCAACTTTTTAGTGTGTACGATTCAGGACTGTCGGTCGGGAATTTATTTTCAAACGAGACATATTAGTGAAAAATTGTACCTGCAATCAAATCAAATAAATAGATTTTAATTCTAGTTATTTCATAAATTAAAGAATGAGATAGTTAAGTGCAGGAATGAGTTCAATAATTATAACATGATTGCTTTTCAAAGACTGAAAAAGTGCATTTTTCTATAGTCCTGAAAAAGTATAAATTGGCTATATCAATTGATTTAAAATTTTCAATTTACAAAACCTTCATTTCGAATTGTGTAATCATGTAACTTGTTTAAAGTCGTAGAAGCACTATAAAATCAATTAGGCACAAATTTATATAGAAGGTGCCTGCGTGTAAATTACAATTTAATCGATTTATAATGTGAACCTACCACAATTCATGACCCAATACCGAATTTAGTATCGTATATCTTCTCGAAATTTAGTTTATTAACTTATATTGGCCTATATGTATGTAGGTACATACGAACGAGTACAATGGCAATGGCAAAAATATACATACATCCATTTTAGGTAAAAAGAGAGTACAAAAGGACTGAATGGATCTTAAAAAAATATCGAGAACCCTTGCTCGCTTGGTACGTTAAGAACACTTTCGTAGTAGTATTGTTAAATATCAAATACAACAATGGCAAACCCTTCCTTTCCTGTGTTTAAAATAAGTGCAGTTTGTTGCCGAAATCCGAGCAAGCGGACACAGAATGTTAATATCACTGCTTAATCATATTCTTTAAAATGAATGCAATGCAGCTGGAAACAAATCGGTATCAGTTTGCAAATATGCCGGAAAGTGTTTTGGGCTCGAAATGTAATTATCAGAATAAACTTGTGCGCTGTAAGCATCGAATGAAAGAGGAAATAGCTATTTTAGACCTTCTCAACAAAAGAATACATCCGTTAAATAAACTATGCTCCGCAAATGCTGTCTTCAACCGTTTGAATATTTTTTACCTGTCGGTACTTTTACTTCTGTATTCGTGTGTTCTAATAAGAGCTACGACCATTATACTTCCGGAAGGTACTACCAGGACCCTAAATGATGCAAATAGCAGTGATTTGTCCCTTCCAAATCTTTTACATCAGAGTATAAGAGACGGAAGCACACATAGAAAAGAAGAAAATTTTAAACCGAAAAGGGTAACTCGTGATGTATCCAATGTGCCTGATGATGACGATGATTCAAGTTATCGCGATGATGAAATGGATGAATACGATATTCTTATTAATAATAAATCAGGTAATTGTTTATGTTATACTTAATTTGTTAAAGAAGAAATCGATTCGTATTAATTTATTATTATATGTTTTTGCATTATATTTCGTGTAGTAAACATTCAATTTTATCGCATTTGAAGGCCAAAGTACATATGTATGAACTGATAACCCGATTTTTTAAGCAACATATAGTTGAATGAATATAGATTTATAAGTACAATACAATCTATCTCTTATATCTTCACGAAATGATCAACTTAAATTAAAATAATAATTATTATTGACATACTTTTTTAGTATACAATTAAAATAAATATGGGTTTCAGCTCATTCAATAATAATAAATAATAATTTATACTTGGTATATGTGCTCAACACTCGAACTGCCGCCTAGTGCGGTTAAGTTTTGTATTTCAGTTTCATGTCGCTTATATAATAAATTATTTCCATTTCTCAAGACTATCCATTCACCTTTCTTACTTATGTAGTAAAGTCTTTAAGACATTGGCTTTTAGAAATGTAGTTCTTAAGTTTGGAGGGTCTTTTAAGCGTAATGATTTAACGCTCTCTAAAAATGTGTTGCAATGATGATGTAAGTCTTAACTCAATTATTTTTCTCTTACTTTTTGTTTGCTACTTTATTTTTTCTGGTTAAATAATATTACTTCCATTTTCTTTATTTTCATATATAGGAATTTGTAAAACATTTTTTCAGTTACGGGTCAGCTTATTTTTTTCTTTACGTGTTCTTAAATAATTTCTGTTTTTTATTCCATTTTTTTTTTTCTTTTTTTTTTATAACTTAAGTATTAACCATAATGGAATTCAGTGGGACGAAAAACCGAACGAAAAGCCGAATGAATTTTTTCGAACAGCTCTAGTTGCTCATAAAGAAAGCAAACTTTATAACCTATTAAAAAAGGGAAAAATAAGCTAATTAAGCTAAAATTACTCTAAGCTTAGTCTCAGCCATATGAAAGCGAAACTCTGCATGTGTGTATGTAAAATTAAATGAAAAATATTTCTGAACTATTGCCATAGGTGCAAGTAGACCAGGTGGTGCATATTTTTTCTTTAGTAATTTAGTGTTGCTAAAGTTATTGAGGTTACTTATGTCCTATATTCCAACATGCATACATATATAGCCACAATAATAGCAATTGATTTATCCTGAATACGTCTGCTGCGTGAGACATGCCAAATAAAATCCCTGTTGACACTATCGAATATCTAGCTTGTTCGAAGGGGGACCTCAAACGTGCGCAAGTGGAAGGAGTTGGCTCGTAACTGGACTGGCTGGAGAGGTTTGTTCGTTGCGGAACAGGTCCACCGCAGACTGTAGCTCTACTTAAATACAAACAAACGTTAATTCAATTACATATGTACTATGTAACTCTGGCGAGTGTTTGTCTATGTCCTGACGATGGTTTCTTAAGTAGTACGCTTGACAGAATTAAATTGAATCGAATAGAAAACAATTTCATTTATCTTAAAAACCGAACCTAAAGATTGTTGTTACTGAAAAAACAGTGCCAATTTTTGTCGACACATACAATTTACACAATTGTCTTACTACCACACTAGGTAAAGCTGGTTAGGAATAAGTCGTTATCAAAAACTTGTACTCTTTTAAGAATCTTATATTGTGAACATATTTCAGCAAAGGGAAAGTATATTGGAGCACCATGCAATAATTTAAAATGTGAAACCAGCCTTTTGCACGTGTCCTGTGACAAAGAGACCCTCGTGTGTGGCTGTGAGAAAAACTATCCAGTAATTATCGGACTAACTAAGGGTTGCGATAAACGTAAGAAAAACCGTTTCGAAAATATTTAAAGTATTAATTCATCTAATGTTAACTATTTTAGCTAAGAAACTTGGAGAACAATGCTTTTATCATGAAACTTGCATCTATAGTGATGAAAACTCCCTATGTGTTCAAGTGCGCCACAATGCCCGTTGCCAGTGTGCTAATGGTTTCCATTCAGTAAGCTATACTAAGCCAACGCGAAGGGTATTTTGTACTCAAGGTATGTAAATACATAAGTATGATTTTTTATAGGTTCAAAATTAATGGCAGAATCTTAAACTTCTTATAGATATCGACGAGCTTACATCGGATCTTCCAACCCTTCTGGGTGTGTCGACTGGTATTGCCGTACTTGCTGGTCTAATTTGCATGGTACTGCACTTGTTCAGTAAAACAAAATATCCTCGCCATCGGAATTTCGGTGATGCCAATCTTCCCCCACCAATTATGTATTCCAGTGATACAGGTAACGCAGGGGACTAGACCTCCACCTCCCTCCACACCCCTCAATCATCTTCTGCGAATATGATATGTTGATCGTCTTCAGGTATCCCACTCACAGTTCAATCCGGACGGCCTTCTTCACGTTCAAGCTTGCGTTCCAGTGGATCGATCGGTTCCTATGGCAATCGGCGTTCATCGAGCACCATGCAATCAGGTTCTGGTAGTGGTTCGAAGGGTATATTGGTGTCAACATCACGAACAGGTGCGGCTAGATCAGCCGCCATATTGCTTATATCGTGTCACATTTCTGCAATTAGAAAAAACAAAAACCAATCAGACAATGGTGGTGGTGGTGGTGAAGGTGGTGGTTCTGGACTCACTCATAACAGCACAATGACCAAACATTTACAAAAACAATTGAACCATCAAAGGCAGTTACTTAATTTAGAACTATCCCCAGCTAAAAATAATAATAAAATTAGAACAATGTTGGGAATGAACGGAATAAATAATAGATCAGATGATGACGAATTGAATAGTTTAGAAAACGGGAGCCTGCAAATCGGCGCACTGCCAACCCCAGCCAGTGACACGCCTAGATTCGCGGTAAAAGACTCTCCTTTTCAAATCATCAAACTATTTTGTTTTCATTTTTTTTTTGTTTTATTGTACTTTGAACAACAACATTCTTAAATTTGGTTTGTCATGTATTTTATTTGATTTTTTTTTTCGTATTAGATTTACGGAGAAAATGGTAGCAAATTTAACGCTTACTTGAAGAAAAATAAAAATTATTATATAATTGCTGCCATTTTCTCCAAATTTTGTGTTAAGTCATGTATATGTTAGATCATATAACTTCTCGTATACATATAGTTTTACAGTGACCCTAATTAAAATATGTTGTCTGATCAGTGTTATGTGTTTTTTGTACTTATGTATTATGAGATAAGTATTCCAAACATTTCATTTTCACCTTTTTTTCTCTTTTTTAATCCCTATACATAATGATACTTACATACACTACCATTACAAAACAGATTTTATACATACATTTAAACAAATATTATACTTTCTCTGAATGGAATTTATAATATGATTTCGAACAAAACACACAATTGACAAGTGTTTCCATTATTATTTCCTCAAAAACATATAAATACTTCTCCGCAGATTCATTTGTATACCTACATATATTTAATTTAGACTTTTAACAGAAATGTTAACACAAGAGCAATATGGCGGTGAATATGTTTAAAACGAATAATCTTATTATGTATTTCAAATATTTATAAACTTATCTATGAAAAATGTTTTAATATCAATTCCTACATTTTTACATATTTTTCTAACATTTAATTTGTTTACACTACCTACATTTTTTTTTCAATAACCTTTTTCACTATGTACATATGTATGTTACAAAATAGCACACACCATCATTATTATTGGTTTATACAATACAAAGCATACATTTGTATCATTTTTTAAGCTATGCAATTCGAAGTTCGTTTTAACTATGAAGTTTATGCATTTTCTCGGCTTTTTCTATTCAGTTTCTGTAAAAGATGGTTACTTTAATCTGTAAGTTACTCGAAAGAATGTTTGTACGAGCATTTGTTTTTGTTTTCTTTCTCTCTTTTACAGCTGTACTGCCTATATGTACAATAATGTCGCTTTTTAGTTTTAAGCGCAATACAATGTTATAATTCGTGAACTACATAAAACAATCACCATTCAAAATTTTCAGCTTTCTTTTGTTTTTGAATCAGAGTAATTCAAAGGAATATGCTGATACTTGGACTTGTAACAATTTTCGTGTTGTTTCTAATATCATATAAAATTTGATTAGCTATATTCTACAATTGTCATTATATTCCTTGAACTGTCTCGTTGAACGCTTTTACTTCCTAATCATTTACAACCATAAGATAAACTACGTGTACGCAGAAAATAATAATCATTTCTTTGTTTCATTTTTCTTTATGAATTATAGGTTCTCGACGACCAAGTCTAGCATCCGTTCATAGCACAAGTTCATCAGTTCGTAGTTATAGTATGATGCGTTTCGAAAAAGAAACTCAACAAAAGGAGTTGCGCCAAGAAATGAAACTTAGGCTAGCACGGCTTCAGCAACAACAGCATATGAGTCAACATAAGCCCCAAATCGTAATAGGTGACTCTATAGTCCAACATCATGGTGTAATTGCCAGAGGCAGTGCGCCAACTCCAAGCCCTCTAACGCCGAATTCAACTGATGAGCTATTGCCTTCCGTGGATGAAACCCAAGAAGTAAGTAACAATATCAAGAATTGAAAATGAAAGCTTCAAAAGTTCGGCTTCTAAAGTGAAAACACTAAAATTCCGAAACAGACTTTGACTTATTCAAAATCACATTTAATAGATTAAGTACTTATTTTTAATAGATTGATGTTTTTTTCTCTTATTTAGATTGCTGAGGTCTTAAAGTTTCCTTCCAATTCGGAAGAGATTGAAATCGCAAATGCTTATCATGGTCCATGCACATCGTCAACAGAAGCTCTCTGAGCATAATAAAAATCATAAAGAAAAACGATCGCTATAGAACTATTTTATACGAATTAAATATAAGTGAATTAAATGATTGTAAAAAAAATTATAGTATTAAACCTGGATTACTGGAATATGTGTAGATTTGTAAAGCTCTCATTTAATTTGAAAAAAGTATCTTATGATTGTTCTAGGAATATAATTATATATGTTCTTTTTATTGCGCATACATATATTTTTCCCTTCCCTATGTCCAAAGCTTTACAATGTTTTTTTTTTGTTTTTATTTAATGGAATGAAATTGGCTAAATGTAGTGGAGAACTAATTACGGCTTTTATAGAAGCCTGAACAAGGGCGATTATGATGATGACTAATTTGAACATTGAAGACTTTGAGGTTATAAAGTAACCGTTCAACTGTTAATAATTAACTTAAGGTTGGGATATGAATAGCTCTTGTTTAAAATAAGTACATATTGAGTGTTTATTGCCAAATATGTCCTATACTACTTTCAGTTTTATAAAATAATAATTGAAACATAACGAACTGTCAATGAGTTGAAATCATTAGCCGAACTGTTTTATGTAGGTTTTTGGTAATCAACTTGATCTAAACAATGATGTTAATCCAAATAATATTGTTAAATAAAAAATTCATATACTTATCGTAGTTATGAGTGTTTCGAGAAATACGACCTTGTATGCCGACAACTTTGCAATGATTTTTATACATTTATGTGATGCTATAAAGTAAGTTAATTATTGATAATAATACATGTACAGATTCAGTGTTAAATTTTGATTTAAATCGTAAGATGTAAACTATAATAGTGCTGCGTAGGTTAAAAAAAAATATATATATATATGAAATACTTATTGGTACTTTACAGATATAAAAAAAAAAACAATTAAAACAAAAAAAAAACTGCGAAACAAGGAACGTTTCATCAGATTAATCATCTCATGTCAGAAAAACAACCTTTTATTTAAATAGAACGTATGTACTTGCTATATGATAAATATATACTAAGTTAAATTTTCCAAATGGGACATTGATTTAAGTAGATATTGTTCCACGAATTCAGAACATTTCTATTAATTTAAATAGCATATTTTTCAGCTTTTGACATAAGCTTGGACCCTGTAGTCCGTAAAGTGTAACCAACTCAAAATATTTTAGTTTCTTTGTTTCTATTTTCATATTCTATGAACATGTTTTTCATGAAAGCCATGGGTGAATTCATAAAAGCAAGATTTACGAAGCAAAACTTGGGCGAGCCAGGTGTTAAGCATGTGACTGCAAAGCAAATGTGTCATGCTTATGAACGTACAACTGTGTTTTTCATTCATTTATTGATAAAATAAACGATGAAAAATCACATCGATTTCATCCTTCCTAAGTAGGAAATTTGAACATGTTTCCGTTACACGCGGAGCACTGATCTAAATGTTTCCACAAATGTTTTTTTGTTAACCTCTAGTTTTCGAAATAGGTCATACCTACATATGCAGAAACTCATTGAATTCAAATCTGGCGAGTAGGTATTTATGAGACAGTGCTTAATTCTGTTGAAATGCCCAGACGTTGGCTCCAAATTCATAGCATTTTCGCGGGATCAACGCATCATTTAAGAACTTTTTTAGTACAGTTCTTGATACATTTCCTTACTGCTGCCAATTTAAAGTTGGTAACACTTTAATCGAAGGGCCCTGTAACTATATTTCATTATGTAATCGTCAGTCTTAACATTTTTCTTTATGTGTTAATACCCAGTTTAATTAACCAGAAATAATATAATGATAATGACCATCGAAACGTACAACATATCGAAGATTTTCTCACATCAAGTGTTTAATCAAGAAACGTATCGAATAAAATAGGCATATTTAAAAATTGTTACTATACAAGAGCCTACTCAACTTAATACATGAACTGCAGATAGGTAGATATAGAAATTTTGTTTAGATTTCAATTTTTTTGTTTTAGATAAATTGATTTATTATAAAGTTACAAAACAGGAAATACAAATACAAACTAAAGGCTCATAATTATATTGTTATTAGTCGAAAAAGGCCAATAAAGAATAAATTTGAATATTTGGTTTAACGTTTTCTTAATCATTTTTTATGCTAATCAACCTCCTCAATAGTTGGTCCATTTGAACCTGCGGTATTCCCGGATTGATGCGACTGTGGTGGAGTGGGACCATCTCCTTTGTACAATCGTGTTATTATTGGATTGCAAATTTTCTCTAATTCTTTTTGTTTATAATCATACTCTTCCTTATCGGCCTGTTGATTGCCTTCTAGCCAAGTTATGATTTCATTACATCTTTGAGTAATGGTTTGATAATCAGAGTCAGAAAGCTTCGCTTTTATATTTTCATCAGCAATGGTCGATTTCATTTGAAAACAGTATGATTCTAAGGCATTTTTAGAGTTAATGCGTTCACGTTGCTTTTCATCTTCATTTCGATATGTCTCAGATTCATTAACCATTCGTTCAATATCTTCCTTACTCAAGCGACCCTTATCGTTTGTAATTGTTATTTTATTTTCTCTGCCGGTTGATTTCTCAATAGCTGTTACATTGAGTATACCATTGGCATCGATATCAAAAGTAACTTCTATTTGGGGCACACCCCGTGGTGCGGGGGGTATACCACTTAACTCAAACTTTCCGAGAATGTTATTGTCCTTGGTCATGGCGCGTTCACCTTCAAATACTTGAATAAGAACACCTGGTTGGCTGTCAGAGTATGTAGTGAAAACTTGGGTTTGTTTAGTCGGGATCGTAGTATTCCTTTTAATGAGAACTGTCATTACTCCACCCGCTGTCTCTATGCCCAGTGAAAGGGGAGTTACATCTAATAGTAATAGATCCTGCACCGCCTCCGATTTATCGCCGTGAAGAATTGCTGCTTGTACTGCAGCACCATAAGCAACTGCTTCATCGGGATTTATTGACTTATTGAGTTCTTTTCCATTAAAGAAATCTTGAAGCAATTTTTGAACTTTTGGTATTCTTGTAGAACCTCCAACAAGTACAATATCATGTATTTGACCCTTGTCCATTTTTGCATCGCGAAGTGCTTTCGCAACAGGTTCCATTGTAGCTCGAAACAAATCACCATTTAACTCTTCAAATCGCGCTCTAGTAATGGTGGTATAAAAATCAATTCCCTCATACAAAGAATCAATTTCAATGCTAGCTTGAGAAGATGCAGATAATGTTCGTTTAGCTCTTTCACAAGCAGTACGTAAACGGCGCAAAGCTCGCTTATTTGAAGTTAAATCCTTTTTATGCTTTCTTTGAAATTCCTGCACAAAATGATTTACCATTCGGTTATCAAAATCTTCTCCACCTAAATGAGTGTCTCCAGCAGTAGCTTTGACTTCAAATATCCCATCCTCAATAGTAAGAATGCTTACATCGAAAGTTCCGCCACCAAGGTCGAAAATCAACACATTACGTTCCGATGTACCTTTTTTATCCAGCCCATAGGCAATTGCTGCAGCAGTTGGCTCATTTATTATTCGAAGGACATTCAAACCTGCAATCGCACCGGCATCTTTAGTGGCTTGACGCTGGGAATCGTTGAAATATGCTGGTACAGTTATTACAGCATCTGTCACAGTTTTACCCATATACGCTTCAGCAGTTTCCCTCATTTTCGTTAGAACCATAGAAGACACTTCTTCGGGAAAGAATGATTTTTTCTCCCCTTTATATTCTACTCGTATTTTGGGTTTGCCACTATCGCTAAGAACCTCAAATGGCCAATGTTTCATATCGCTCTGAACCGTTGCGTCTTCAAATTTGCGCCCAATTAATCGTTTAGCATCTGAAAATGGATGATGTTTATTTTCAGTATGTGCAGCTAAAAATATGCTGTCTTATTTATTGAAAAGAATAAAACAGTACAATTTGTATTTTGTTACATTTTCTTTTTAATGAGATTCATTTACAACAACAAAACAATCAGCAAACAAAAAGAAAACATTGAAAAAATGTTTTTCCTCCATCAATTCATTTATAATCCTAAATATCAAACATTTTGTTATAGCTGCATAGTCAAATTGCATTCAAAGTATAGACAGAAGCGATGTCGAAAGAGGAAAAACACAAAAACATACAGATATTATTAGCATCTAGAACATGACCGAGGATACAATGTCTATTTTTATCGTGTGTACTTAGTTTTTGCAGCCACCTATAAATTACAAAATATTCTTGATCGATCTAATTTGTGCAAATTTTTTATGCGTCTGTGTCTAATTAACATGAACATGAATCCTTTAAGTAGTAAGTTAACATACAAAAGTAGTATACATACCAAAAATTGTGTTGTTGGGATTCATCGCCACTTGATTTTTCGCTGCATCTCCAATTAATCGTTCTGTGTCAGTGAATGCCACATAAGAAGGGGTAACTCTATTGCCTTGATCGTTGGCGATAATTTCGACCTTGCCGTGTTGAAAGACTCCAACACATGAATAAGTGGTTCCAAGATCAATGCCAACTGCCGGAACCTTTGCCATACCTTCGATATTATATCTGCAAATATATGAATCGTGTATTACATAAAGAAACCATTCTAATTATATAACCAATTTACCTTTGCCTTAATCAAAAAGCAAATCTGTATAAATATAAGGATATTACAATGAAAACGATTACAAATGTAACGAATCGCAAAAATTCAATAGTTTTTTCTTTTTGCAGCTCCACTGCGTCCACTGAATTGTATCCAAGAGAGTTTCAGTTAGAATATAGTTACTTTATTTTCAATTTTGTTACTAGAATTACTTTAATATTGTTTCACACTCATGAACCAATTTGAACTAAACGTGTAGAAAATCGCGAATCAAGTGCTGCGCACCTCTATCAGACAGTTAAATAAGTTCTACAAACAATTCTGGAACACTCGTTGGCAACTAAAGTGAAATTCAAAATAATCATAAACTTTACGAAATAAATGAGTGGAAAGCACCTGAACAGTGAACAGTCCCACTTGTATACTTGCAAAGAAAAAAAAGTACTGGTTCGTTTATTTTCTCGTATATATGATACCAATTTTTGTAAATTTTGTCTTGGGTTTGGTATTCATTTGCCATCCCTGTATGGCCAAATGAACTGTCATCTATTACTACTACATGTGATATCAATTGTCAGTGGATGTATTTTTAATTCTTTGCTAGGAGTAGGTATTGGACTTAGAGCGGAACTTTTGATTTTCTTAATATTAATTAAAATAATGAATGAAATTTCCTTCAAAATACTAACGAATTAAAAAAGTGTACATTACTGTCTTCGATACAACACTTTAATTATGGTGAGAACGGTGGTGTTTTTAATTAAGAAAGCAATTAAGATTCGAGTTTATAATAACAATAGTGTTAAATGCGCTAATTGCGCAAAGTGACTAATTTTGCATATGAGATTGAATCTATTCCAAAAATAGCATATTCTTTTTTTAGGCAATATTAGGCGCTCAACTAGTTATAACCCTCGTTATGGTTAGTGTGATACAAAAGTTCACACCTCACTTTTCATTTGCAAAGTGGATCCTCTGCTCTACGGGCCTTTATCGGCACCTTCATCCAACAGATGCCGAACTAAGGTCGCGAGCTGGAGTACCTAAGGAAAAACCAGGCAAATCGAAAGGTAGCCACCAGAAACAAATCGGTACAGATAAAAGTTCGACATTTCTTATACCACGAGCAATTGATGTTCAATTGGAAACCGCTCCTGTGACCCAGATCGATGTTATTCATTTAAGATACTTCACAGAATACCAATGGCTACTGGATTTCAGCCTGTACGCCGGAATAGTCTACATCATTTCAGAAGTAATGCTTGAATTCTTACCCTAATGATATATTTGTGAACCTCTTTTTAGGTTTTTCACTTTTATTTTCCTCTTAAAGGAGATGAAGTCAATCTTAGTATGGTGTGGTGTCTCCTAGTTGTATTTTTTGCATTGTAAGTATGTATATATTAGACGTTCGATTGTAATTAATGTTTTTTTTTTTTTTTTTTTTAATTTCAGTAAGTTATTGGCCTCACTAACAGTTCTTTACTTTCAATCGGACGAGTCTATTGGGGAACGGTCTATGTGCATAGTCGCCTGCTTAGTTTATTTGTTAGTTGCAATGGTTGTTCTTATTATTGACGAAAGCTTGCTGGAAACCGGTTTAGAAGACGCTTATTCCAGCTTTAATAATAGCGCCTCAAAATTCCTTATAGGTCAGGGACTTCCCTCTTCGTAAGTTCTTTTCTTTTCTATTTATATTTTAATATCTGTTACATTTTGTAATACTTTTGCAGTGGACCAGCATCAAAAATTGTAGTCAAGTTCTTTTTAGCAGTTGGCTGTGGTATATTGGGATCCCTATTCACGTTTCCAGGACTGAGAATGGCGAAAATGCATTGGGATTCTTTAAAGTAGCTTCCTTATCTTATTTAATCTTATTTAAGCTAAATAGCTTAACTACTTTACAGGTTATGCAAAAGTAATCGTCTGACACAGATCCTATTGAACATCAGCTTTATTATGCCATTTGTCTTAGTCATACTTTGGATTCGTCCTATTAGTCGAAACTACCTTACAATCCGTGTATTTGAGGGCATGGAAAAACCACTGTAATTTAGAATTCCATTTAAATCGATGATAAACTTTAATTATATCTGTTTTTTTAGGCTAGAACCGCACGTGTTCGAAACCATTCGTCTTCTTTTAGTTATTTTGACGGTTGTACTACGTTTTGCACTAATGCCAATATACCTACAATCTTACCTCAACATAGCTCAAGATAGAGTAGAAGATTTACGTACTGAAGCTGGTCGCATCACAAACCTAGAGTACCAGAAAAAGGCAAATATTTCTTCATATTTAAAATTATACTCATAACAATTATTTAAATTTTTTTCTGCTTAGATATCTTCGATTTTCTATTACCTTTGTGTAGTAACACTACAATTCGCAGCACCGCTGATTATATGTCTTTTCTTAACTCTAATGTATAAAAGCTTAGGTGGATTTAGTTGGACTGGATTGTTTGGCGATGGGGTTTTGGCAAACGAATGCGATGCAGAAGATCCAACGAAATTGACAGTTTCTAGAATTTTAAAGCAAATTGATGAAACAGTCGATGGGGAAGAACAAGAATTCAACATTTTACAAACGGCACAGAGTATACAAAGTTCTTGGGTTGGTTTAAAAAGTGTAAGTCAATATATAGGCAAACTTGCAGTGTATTCTGATTTCTTTTATGCTTAATTTCAGGTTTTTACCACTGAAGTGTACAAAGGGTTTTTAGGATTTTCAACCTGGTGGAGCTATTTTACATTATTCGCAACATCTTCACTTGGAATCGTTTATCAGTCCTACTTTACAAAGACATAGAATTGAAAAACATACATACATATATCATAATGATCCGGAATAAAAACGCAATGTAGATAGACTAAATGCATATATAAATGTTTAATATATCTGCCAATAAAAATAATACCGTACAGTGTGATATAATATAAATGTTTAAATGGTTAATTGTATATTGGATGCATTTAAATGCATTGCTCTTGTTTGTAAACGGCATGAAAAGCATTTCGAATAAGCACATATGGAAAACAAGATTCCAGAAGGTCCATTGTAAGAAAAGGTGACTGCTTAACTATTTCATCAAGAAGTAAATAAATAGATTCTCGATTACGCGTAGCTTCTTTATCTGATTCCTGGCCAAGCCGCAGAAGAGAAGAACTGGCCAACGCGAGGAACTCCTTCATACGGTCTTCTATATCCTTTTGTCCACAAATAGTGAAAAGTGCACCAAAAATGTTGTTGATTGCCACAGCCATGCAGTGAGTGTTATTAGAATGCCCGTCCATAGATGCACGGTAAAAAGAATTATCATTCCGAGCTAATTTAGGAATGGATACAGCAACAAATACCATTAAAAGGCAGGCAATAAGATGTTCTCCTTCGTCAAATTCTGGCTTCTTAGATTTTAGAGTGGTTGCGAGCGTGGGATCTACCTTACACTGAAGACCGGCTGCGGATGCCATTTCTGAGGCTATTTTAATTTGGTCACCACCGGGTAAATGTTCTTGAAAGTCCTTTACAGAACTGAGAAGGAAAGGTATCCTCTTCTCCAACACATCAACTAGCGATTCGTGAACTAAATTTCTAAAGCACAATATAACACCGATTATCGTCATTCGTTGTAAAACGTTATCTACGTGCTGAAGCTTCTTGAATTGATCTTTCATTACTTCTGGTTTATCGAAGCTAGTCCGCAATGTAATAAGAACCTCCTTATTTAATCCGACAAGACCTTTCAATTCTTGAACTTGATTGGCAATATGCCACATGAGTGTTTCATTTAACGATTTTATTCCATATGGTCCCACAAGCTCAGAAAGCGCTCTTAATTCATTTAAATCGGAAAATTCTTGAGGGTTGAATGGAACACAACCTTCTGGCGATATTGCTACAAAAGCCTTCTGGTTCATTGAGTATACAATATTGCCAGCACTTACGCGACGCAGCAAAACTTCGCTGTACCATGTGTTATAAAGGGCAGCGATTGTCTTTTCACCATGAGAATCGAGGCTCTGCGTTTGCTGCAGTAAGCAATTGTTAAAAACTCTTGTTATGTCTATATGCACGTAATTTTCGACTGTCTGAAGGACATTCATATACGCTCGCACAGAAGCCAAGAGCTCAGAAGGCTTTGCAATTTCCATTGTTTCCTGGTTAAACATTACCATTCCAACCAAATCTCGTGAAAAGCGGTGTTCTAAATTCTGACAGAGATACTCGCGAGGCGCAAACGCGAATTCCCACACATTAACTGTAGGACAGTAATTTATTGCGTAACATAATTCTGTTAGTGCCATATGTAATTTGTCCATTGTTGTCAAGTCCTCACGGGTTTTGCGATAGCTCTCATCGCCTGGTTTTCGAATGTCATCGAATTGCTTTTTTGATTTATCTTTCTTCTTGCGGGTAGACGCTACTGATAAAATCTTTGCACAGTGTTTTGGTAAAAGTGCGTCTGCCATAGTGCACTGTTCATCACATATAGTTGTTATAATATTCTTGGCCTCTTTCGCCATTTCCTCTAGAAAAATGTTAACTACACTTAATGATCGTTCTCTTATATGATGGCGTTCTTCTGGACACATTTCGTGAGTACAGTTTTGAAAATGGCTGCAAATTAGTGGAAAAGCAATAATATATCGATTTTGAGCTGGAAATTCAAGACACATGTGAAACTGGTCATCAAACATCTTATTATAGAAGCAAAATATTGAAAGATCTGACGTCTCGACTAAAATTTCATCGAGATTATCTACAACCCGTGTGTGGAAGACCATCGAATCGAGCAGGCGTGCAAGTTCCACGTTCTCCGCTATGCGTAGTGCAGCCTTTCCAACGCTCATGAAAGTTTGTAAGCGAAACCAATCGAGGCGAAATGCCCTGAAATCAAATAACTCATTCTCTTCGACTTGCTTTACAGTTAAATTCGATGATATATTAAAAAGCGATGATAAAATAACGCTTTCTTCTTCTGGACAAACTTGTAGATTCTGCATTCGAATGCTGAGATCAGTCGAATCAAAACCAGATAAATACTGAACATAGTAACGTTGCATCACCTGACTATATTTTCTTACTAAAGCGCGGAGCTCCTCCATATGAAACAGCAATTCTGGCAGCTGACGGTCGACGAGATCTTCATTGCTCTTTCCTTTACTTTTAACTAAAGGGGGGTTGTCGTTGTGTCGCAGCAGCCATAATATTTCATCACGAGCTAAGCACAACCCAATAAAAATGAAAATTGCTTTTGGACCAAGCAAACCAGGTTGATCAGTCATTATGAGCGCCAACTCTTTAAGAGCAGTTCGTAAAAATTTGCGTCTTTCTCGATGTATGAATGATGCTTTCTGAATAGCGGTCGTGTATGCATCTTTAATCTCGTTTATACGCTTGCTATATCCCTTTATTCCATCGAATGTATTCTGAATGTACTGATGAATCTGTAAAACTTCATCGCGAAAAAGTGCTACAACCCAACTAGATTCCAAAGTAGACAACCACATTTTATTGACCTCTGTATATTGAGCCAACATCTGGTGATTAAGCAGCAGACCAAAAATTATCCAGCGATCCATTGTTTCCAAAGAAATATATTCACATGACATTGTGTCTGTCCGAACGGCCTTTAAAAGTATAGCTGGATTCCCAACTAAACTCAGTTTTTGCATCTCCCTCCATTTATCTGCGGTCGAATTTCTGAGTGGATAAATGACGGTCAACGAACGTATTGCATTGGACAAGAGCCTTTGGTGAGGAATAAACTCCTCTGATAACTTTTTCAGTGGTACTTCATAATCCAAAATCATTTGCCCCAGCCGGGGGAAGCCTGGGTCGCTTTGGTTATGCTGAAGTTCGTGTGCAGCATTGTACAAACCCAAAACAGCTTTCCGATCCTCCACGCGTGAGAGAACAATCATTAGTGAAACATATGTCACCACCAGGTCTAAGTAATTCTTAGTCAACTCAAAATTAAGGGTGATATCAAGATGAATTTGACAGGCGTCCATAGTAGTAAGCAATTCGCACACATTATCCTTAAAATCTAACAAATCGACGAAAGTATGATAGTAAAGTGATAGCGACTTAATAATTTCCGCTTTTATGTTAACTATAGCTCCGAGTCCTTTTACATCTATATTCGGAAAGCGTTTGACGATAAACTTAATAGATGACTCCAGAGACTTTTCTGACAAGAAACCGGGCTTTGATTTTGTGTCTCCACATGCCTTCTTGATGTTATAGATGCGGGTGAGGATTCCGATACCGCGGTCGTTGAGAATTATTAATTTTTCAGCAATTTTTTGTTGATTGGGGTAGATTGGGCGAGCCATTTTGATAAATAAATACTATGCTCCAGTTGGAAAATAGTTTTGTTGGTGTACACACAAAATTATCAATGACCCCGCCTAAGATTGGAATGCAGCAAGCGGCTTTTTTAATCAAATGAACAGAACACTTAGAACTATATTTCTAAATGAGAATATAAAACAAGTAGGTACGTTCTTTTTTTGATTGAAATTCTTTGGAAAATCTTTAAACTTTAGTTAAAAACACTGGCTGTAATTACATTCACTCCACTCTGACAGATAGATTGATTAATCATATTATGAAAGTTATCGATAACCTATAATATCGATATCCTATTTGAACGATAGACAAATGTAGCCGATTAATAGGAACCATAAAGAACTTCAATGGAATTACAGTCCGTCTCCATGAAGCACGTTGTTTGTTACACTAAGGGGTAAACAATTTTGGATTAAATGCAATACAAAACAAAAAACAACAATTGAATTGATTGCATTTTTTGGCTTGCGCACGTTCATTTTCAAATTCTTGAAAATATCCTGTTTTCATGAAAAATAATACTGAAAATATATTGAAATTATTTAATTGTAATACGTATGTATATTACAAATTGACAGTTTCCAGATTACATTTCCTTTTAAAATTGATTAAAACTTAAAAAAATAATTTGTTATATTTGGTCAAACTGACGTCATAGCTTGAGTTAAGTTCGTATGTGTCATACCTATCTGAGCCATTTTGTGTGTTTAGTGTTTTATGGCGATATTTTTTGCAAAATCTTTCGTTTGTAGCGATTGTATGAGCGGTTTATTGAAAAATCGTAGTAAAAAATTGAGATCAATTATAGGAAAAGAAGGTTATGGTTATGTTAAAGGTGTGGCTACGATTTCTTCAACTACTACATGGCGAAACTCCTCAAACCACCTATATATCCCCACCATCTGCAGAATCATCAACGTCTGCCTCAATGGATTAGAGGATTTCTTTACCAGTTTAATCCTGTCCTTAGCAAACCCGTCCGCTAGACTCTACCATCGGGATAAAAGAGAAAGCCCGAGAAAGAAGTTAACTCGATCCTGCTATTCAAAGACGTGTTCTTGACCTAGCGCCTTGGAGAATAATTTAGCGATATTCTAATTAAAACGTCTCGGCTATTTTATAACAATAAGTTTATTAATATATAAATAAATTACATTAGAGTATTACACAATTTCTTTTTGATTTTTAGGGAATAGATCAGTAGCTGCATTCACTGTTTTAAGCTTATGTGTAGAGTTTAAAATTGTGTGAGTGACCGCCACTAGTTTTACATCATTTGAAATACTTTTTTGACTTCGATAGTGGGAAATACGGAAAAGTCACATTTTGCAGCCCTATGCGGATTCCTTTGGAAGTATTCACCGATGATTTCTGACGCCAAGGACCTAGCCCTGACTTCAATTGCAGACCTCTGTCTATTATATAGTTCGTAATCTGAGCTCTTATTCGAGGATGAGGTTCGCATTAAGGATAGGGCCCATTCATGTTTCATCTTAGACAACTGATTTTCCAGTTCCACAATACGCTTGTCTTTAGGTTGGGGAACATGAATCGGATCAAATTGTTTAAGTTTTTGTTTTATAGAATATGCCTGTAAACGCAATCGCTCATGACGTTCTTCCAAAAGAACTCCCTTTAGAAGATTAACTTCCTCAATCAATATAGGCGATCCTGCAGATACAGTAATACTATTGCCTATTAATGTACTTCCCGAAGTAGTTGCACCATCACTTCGTTTCGTCGAACTTCCACTGGTAAGTTTTAATTTCTCACGCAATGTTAATTTTTCACTCTCTAAGGCTTCAATATCGCTCTGCAAATGATCCATTGTGTCCTCAAATTCTTTTTCTTTCTTCTTCAGCAAATCATAGGTTTCTTCATACTGTCGCTTTAATTTTTCAATTGTTATTTCGTGATCGTGCTGTAATACCGAGAGTTTCTTTTCCGCAATGTCTTTTCGGATTTGCATTTCGGAAAGCTCGCTTTGCTTCATTTTTGCAGCCAATTTTAGCTGCTTTATATCCGCTTCACGATTTTCTAGAGTAGCAGCTAGTACATTCTTTTGTTCTAGCTGTTTCTTTATCAACTGGGCTCGTAGTAATATTGGAGACACTTGCTTTTCAGCCGCCTTAGCATTAGCTCTAGACATTATCTCATACTCGTTATCCAGAAGATATTGTGCGAGTTGAGCTAAGTCAGTATTGGAAGGGGCCATTATTGATTTAAAGTTTTGTGATGGACCCCTGTCGTCTTGCTCGTAGATGCGTTCGCAAGCAGAAGAAAGAATTTCCCAGAATTTAACGTGTTCTATAGACGTTTCGGCTGCATTATCACTTTCGATGGAAGATGTTATAGTTTGTACAGCTTGCTTTGCAGCAATATGCAATGTAGACATGATACGTGTTAGCGAACTTGTGATTGCGCGCATAGTTTCAATTTTATGGGGAGAAATGCCACATTTAATCACGTGAAGATCTTGAGGCAGACGACGTTTTATCAATTTAATCTGCTGTTTAATGCTTTCTGCGTTTTCAATAATGTATTGCATAAGCAATATTGAGTCACTTGTATCCGATGTCTCTCTTATTATTGCTCGAATCATTGCTGCATCAGTGAGAATGGAGTCGCATGCAGAGCTTAACGAGGCAACGCAATCACGTATCATTTGGGTTTCATTCAGAAGATCTTCTCCAGCTAGCAAAACAGAGTTCATAGCGTTAAAGAATGATACACATTTCTCAATGTTTTCTGTGAATGAATTTTCATCTAGTTGATTAAGTTTTAGTAATTCTATAATGGAGTCTACTGTTTTTTCTTGTGCAATCATTTCTGGGAGAGATCCACCTGCCCTAAGTAAAGTATCTGGCTGGCACGAATTTAACCCGTACAAAATTTGATGGAGTGCACACTGCAGGTTGTGGATGTAGTGCAATAACCTTGATTTAAACGCAAATTGGTGTACAGCATGTCCTTGTATTACAGCATCTTTTGTGCAGTTTTCTACAGCCGGAAACCTTTCGCGTGTCTGACTTACAATTATACCGCATTTGAAAACAATACGAGCGATTAATAAAATAACCAATATAGCATCGTGATCCCCGCCTCGGTTCATGAAGGAATCCGGCATAAATGCCGTAAGCATCTGCACCCTTTCATTGGCCTGAGTTAATTCAATCTGGCGCAACTGAACATCTATTGCTCGCGTGTAGGCCTTTGACTCTGCAAACATCTGTTTGTAGTCGATGGAATCATTAGCAAATGCGTCTTTTTTCCCTGTGGCGCTATCCAGAATAGAGCTTTTAATTGTAACAGTCTCAGTACTTTTCTCTCGCAACTCTATAATTTGCTCATTCAGTTTTTGTACCAATTCTCTGAACTTTATTACGGTTTGATCGCGATCATAGATAGTCTCAATGGCTGCATCTCTCTCGCGGAGAATTTCTTTTTTGGAAGCATTTGCCATGTCGAGTTCTTCACGTAAATCCAACTCTAAATCGTGGTTACTTTCTACTAACTGTTCGTGAATTTCTTCAAGTGCTTCGAGTTGTGATACTTCTTCTTCCAGCAGTTTTACCCTATCTTCTAGTTCCATTTTTTTTTCAGCCAACTGTTCAACCATTTCTTCTGCACCCAATGCTGCATCTACTTGTTCCTGTAGGTCAGCCACATTTACTTCTAGCTCGTCTATCTTTAATGACAATTTCTCTTTAGTGCGCTCCAACTCTGCCACCTCCGATTTCTTCATTTCAAGTTCTTTTGCAAGTTTTTGGATATCATGTTTGTCGTGTGCGCTTAAATCGCGGAGGCGGACTAATGTTTCTTTCAACCGGTGATTTTGTTGCTCTAGTTGCTTTATTTCATATGCTGAAACAGCCCCATCACCTGATAAGCCACTATGTTCCGAATCAACCTTGTTCTGAACTTCGGCTCTCATAAGTTCCAAGTCAATGGTCAGCTCTTCAATCTTTTCTTTTGCGGAATCAAGCTCTAGCTGGAGTGTATCAGCTTTTTCTTCTGCCATTTCTTTGTCAAGAGTAATTAGTTCGACGTTGTCTGAAAGATCCGCCATTTCCTGGGCGTGCCTCTCTTTCGCTTCTATAGCATCTTTTGCTTCTTGCTTACTACGTTGGAGTTCTCTTTGCAGTTGTGCTTGAGCGTTCATAATTTTAGACCTGAACTCCTGCATTTGTTCGAATTGAATTTTCATTTTGTCAAATTCACGCAATCGTTCCTTGTCCTCATTGCGTCTTTGCTTTAAGGTTTCAACTTTTTCATTTAGATCTTCAACTTGAGTTTTAAGATCATCGATTAACTTTTGTTGTTCTGCATTCACTGCTTTGTCTTCTGCAGCAGAAGAAGCAGCCGTTGAAGGAGGTGTAGTAAAGGACGGTGATCGCATCGGCTGACTAGGTGTGAACTGCGGTTTTAATATCTCTAAAAATCCAGTTTCAACAAATGAAGCCCGTTTTGAAGATGGGTGCGATTCAGATGAAGATGCAGTTGAGGAAGTAACTGCCATTGAACTTGTGGGGGGAGTCATTAAGCTCTTTCTTCCCGAAGTGAAATTCCTTTCTGTCAGTGAAGTAGACAACTGCGTTCGGGAGCCAACAAGGCTTTGTCTGCTTGACGAAAGTGATGTACGTGAACCGCTTAACCTGGATCTGACAGTAGGTTGAGGTGTGGTTGGTGTACCATCAGTGAGATCTTCCGTAGATTCGTCTAGGAGAATCAATTGCGTGGGTCGCACAAACGTTCCGTACTTATCGATGCATGTGAAATACGACTGGCCTTTTACACTTCCATTGTTCTTACCTTTTGGCTCATCTAGAATTACACCCACCCATTTCCCACCAGCAAAACTAGTGACACCGACGTAAGCAACTTTGCCACGAACGTTTTTTCCGGCAATTTCTACTCTCGCATTGACCTTAATGTTCTTCTCCGACATCGCTTACAATTTTCCTAAAACATTACGAACTGTAGCGCAATTTTAATTTTCTATTTATTCATACCAGTTATTTTTATGTAAATGCAATGGTATCTGCAAGAATGACGTAGTCCGAGAGATGAAACACCTTTTAACACAAACTAAAATGTATCCAATGAAGAATGAGTCATTAGCAAACACTTTCTTTGCTCTTGTGCTTGCAGTGTCTTCACGAAATATTATTTGATTTGCAATCTTAAGCCCTTCCAAACTCTGAAATAATTTATAAAATAATATTCTATACTAGCTATTTCTTAAAAACAGAAGAAAACGAGCAGACGACTGAATATTAAACGTCACTTTTACTAATGAAATGTCTTCTAGGGATGTGCAAGAAGTTCGTATCTGGGATTTAGTATTCGTTACTTGAAAATAATATCGGAACGTCTGGTATTACACGATGAATCTAGATGCATGGAACTTCTCAAACAACGTAAGAATAAAAGAAAAAAAAACGTAAAAATCAATCGGTCGCTTTATGCAATTATGGTTGCACCTTGACGTTGCAAAGTGTCATACATGATCTGATTTCAATTCGTTTTTAACTCGATGCTACAAATTACAACTTCATTTGTTCCCAATCTGATCCATCAATTTCATATATAAACGGGGTATAGTTTTGTCTGTTCTACTTCTACATACTCAATTTTTCTTTTCTCTTGTAGTCTCTTGCACCCGTATAGAAAAAATTGGCAGTGCTGTCAAACCATCCGTTGAAATCAGAAACCCCATATGATTTCGATGACCATTACAATAGGAAATCTGGAGTTTTGGCTGGAGTTAGCTATGTACACATCTGAGTAATTGCAAGACCTAACTATAAATGTGTTGTGCTGCTTCCTTCTTCCCTTTATACCAAAATATTTCTTGCAGATCATAAATCATAATTAATTTAACAACAACAAATAGTACACATAGCAACTACAAAATGGCCACACCTTTGTACTCTCAACCTAGTCAGCCAAAACTGATGTTGAATGTGTGAGGTCCCATTTAATTGCTGAAACGTCAAAATACAAATGCGTTTATGGGTGGTTTTTAGCTTCGGGAGCCAAACTGTCAAGCTACCCGAAGTTGACAGCACAAATAACCAAAATAATAAAAATTATAGGTTATTTGTGTTGACAGCCTGAATTAGTTCGTCTATGCTGTCTAGTTTAGTTCGTCTATGGTTTGGTTTTGGTTTAGATTGAGCAGTTTTTTGCCCATTTAGATATGGAAAATTCGGAGGAGCCGCTTTGCCGTTTCGGAACTCCATTGGAGCCATTAGAAGAAGGTATGTTTATACGTTTTTTATAGTTCTTGAATGAATGAACAGTTAAAAATCTTTTTAGATGACATTCCGGCAAAAAAACCCGTGGCGATTGAAGATCAAATTGTTACCGACGAAAATGGTAAGCGACGATTTCATGGTGCGTTTACTGGAGGGTTTAGTGCAGGATTCTGGAATACGGTCGGATCACTTGAAGGTTGGAAACCCCAAAGTTTTAAAAGTTCTCGCTCTGAAAAGGCGCAGACACGTCAGATCCAATTGCCGACTGATTTTATGGATGACGAAGATTTGGGAGAATTTGGAATAGCGCCACAACGGGTGCAAACCAGAGAAGATTTTGCAAAGAATGATTCCCCTAGTCGTAAACGAAAACTAGTACACAGAGACAGTGGTCAAATACCCGGCATCCCAATTCTGCAACAACTGGAAGCGGGTAGAGAAAAAGTAGCAGTTCGCCTATTGAGGCGTATGGGCTGGAAACCTGGCCAGGGAATCGGAACACGTCAAACAAGAAATGAGAAAACTCGATCAAACCAGCAAAACATCAGGGAGCTATATGTCATGAAAAAGTACGGTTGTGAAATGGATCCGAGTATAAAGGTAGTGTGCCCTTTAGAAAAAACATCAAGCACATCTGATAGCGAAGAGGAGGAGGATGTTACATTTGCACCGGATGATTTTGAGCCGTTTGTGTGCATTATTAAAGATAATACTTTTGGCTTAGGCTACAGTGGGCTTAGCTGCCAGTTAGCTAATGATTCAAAGTCTCACATCAATTTATTTACTCCCCTCGAAGTTTTGGGAAAAACCAACAAAGTGTTGTCTATTACGGGACAAGCTTTTGGCGTCGGTGCTCTAGAGGAGGATGATGAGGATATATATGCCAGAGATGACATGTCAAGATATGATTTTACCTTGGAGAACAAAAAGAAGGAAAAACGAAAACCCACTTCTGTACAACTTCAATCTGTTCTTGAAGGATACGCTGAAGCTAGCTTCAAGACGAATGTGCAGAAAAAAGTGCAGGAGCTTAAGCTGAAGTCAAATTTTCAACCGAGGAATTGGTTGCAAAGAAAAAGTAGGTTTGAAACATTGTCTGAGGAAAAAATGGCACTATTAAAACAAAGTGATTTATACAAAATAAGGGGCCTAGGTCGTCATGACCTCGATTCTGATGAACGCAGAAAAATTTTGGATGACCGTGAAATTAGAAGCACTGAAACTAAAAAATCCTACGAAGCAGATGTTAAAAAACAATCCTACTTACAGCATATTAGTGAAAAATATGCAGAAAGAAGTGCTAAAAACAAAAATCTTCTAGAGCTGTTGTCCTCTAAGTCTGACTGTTTTGTAAAAGGTGGGCTGATTACAAAAGAAAGCGCTGAAACTCTATCCGTTGACAACGAGCTTAGTGAAGATATTAAAATAGAAAACTCTAAAGTAGTATCTAAAGCAAAAGACATTACTAAATCGTTGGGTGAGAAATTTGTACTTGAAGTAAAATGATAGAAGTTATTAACAAAATAATTTTGTTCTTATGCAGATAGCCCGCGTGAAATCTTCAGGCCATTTGCAAACAATGAAGCGAAACAAGAACGCTATGTGAAGTTCATTGACGCGAATTTAAAACATGAGGAAGAGATCAAAGCGTTTTTGCACTCTATTCAGCCAATTCATCTTTCTGAATGGGATAAGGAAAGGGAGTGCAAGGAGTTTATCCAAGCCCGAAGTATATACAAACCCCTTAGTGGATCGATGTCAGAAAGGTAGGTCTTAAATAATTAACACTGACGTTAGAAAAAAAAGCTATTCGTTTTTTGTAGGTTCACTTCCAAATCAAATGTAAATGTTACACCGGAGCTGCCTAAAACAATTCAAAATGAAAAGATTAAAGTTATAGTAAAACGAACAAAAGCTTTGTGGAAGCCGGCTGCATTGATTTGCAAACGTTTCAATATAGAAGAGCCATTAAAAGGAACTCTACCCGAACCTAAAATCTCAAAAAAGAAAATTTCAGTTTTTGACTATATAGAAGGATCAATAAATTCGAAGAAAGATTTCGTTACACCTGTAATTATACCTAAACGAATACCTAAGGCCATTCAAATTGAGCAGGGCAATTTAGGCAACCTAAACGATAATATATCGCCCAAAGAATTGTTGTCTGATAACAAAAGTACTGCCCCTGTCACCTCTAATAATTGCACTGAAATAAATCCTATCCAAACACAAGTAGCTTTAAATAAAACGATAACGGATTCTAAAACTGAATTAGAGTTGAGAGTTGAGGAAAGTAAATATATACACCCATCGGAGAAAAAAGATCTTTTTAAGTGCATATTTGACTCCAGTGATGATGAATCGGCACAGGGTGATAGAACAGATGACGATGATCCTCAAAAAAGTACCTCAAAGACTGTTGTTTCGGATGAGATAGCAAAGACGTTACTCAAACCTTCAGCCCCAATTAATATATTAAGACATAATTCACCCCCACGGGGAATATTTGCAGCATTATTTTCAAATCCAGTTGAAAAGGAAGCCATTACAGAACCAAGCAAAAGTATATCACCACACTTGAACAAAGTAATATTTAAGCCTAAGCACGACAGAGATGTGAAGCAAAATATGGAATTAGAAGATACATATGGGCCAAGGGTGCCATCCAATTTAGTGACAGCCAAACATACAACGGATGATAATGAAATTGATAAAAAAATAATTCGGCTGTTATCATCATCATCAAAATCTAGTAGAGCCACAAATGTGATTGAAACCTGGGTCGAGAAAACTGGTGAAACTCGAAAAAAGAGTAAAAAAGAAAAAAAGGAAAAGAAAAAAAATCGAAAAGAAAAAAAGAAAATTAAAGAAAAAACAAAAAAGAATAAAAGAAATAAAACTTAAAGTTGTCATTGTTTTTCCTCTGTTTTTGTTTTTTTTTTTTTCATAATTTTCAGAATTTTGTCTTTAAAAGCGGTGCTAGGACGTGACCGCCTGGGCGCCTACCCTGCTCGGCTAAATTCGCCCGATGAGACTACTCTCCAGTTTTTAATTTGTGGGCTGATTTTAAAAATTCGTTTACCAAAATGTAGGTACATACACTTGCATGTAGACATTAGATATTAGGTCATAAACAGCCCATAGAAGGCCAAGCTTCTCACAACTGTACCTTTTGTGTTCGTATACATTTCTGTACATATGTATGTACATTACTTTAAACAGATATTTTTGTCAATGGTTATGCTTTTCGCCTTTAAAACATGTACTTGCATCTTGTAAACGCGAAAATCCGACGAACGAACAAAGTCATTCTAAGCTTTTGTTCTATAGTTGACATTTAGTTATATGTATGTATTTTTCATGTTCCCAGCAGCATTGACGTCACGATCCAATTGATTCTACAAATTGCCAAACTCGAACAAAAGGCTAACTACATACTTAAATTTTATAATTTATGAGGTTGTGTCTCTATTATACTGCACGAAAATTATAAATAATAATAATTGAGGGAACTAATCCGTAGCACTATGGTGATGAATTTTTGATTACAGAATCTTTAATAGCTAAAAATTAAGAATCTTTATTTGCAAAAAAATTGATAAAAAGATGTAAGTATGATCTAAAGGAGCATTTCTTAGTCATAATGGGGTTTTCATCATCATTATTGTTTATAAATATTCTGCAAATGACACTTTTAAACTCATTAATACATGTGTATGTAAGTACATACATTATACACGGATCCGACATGAACATGACTCATAATAATATTTCACCTGACCATTGGCTGAAATTTTCTCTCTTAGAAGAAGAGAATAACCCCTATACATACATACATATGCATACTGGTAGTAATGAATTATTTTCCATTGTATCCGGAAACGTCAAGTGCTCAGGTAAGAAAGAGAAATACACTACACGCTCAGATACATTTAAAAAGTATCGTTTTGCAGTATAATACTTCATAGATAGTTTCAAATGGGACAAATTCAACAAAAGAAGCTTATAAAAGCTCATTCACCTTTCAATAGTATGTATGTATGTAGGTATATCAAAGATATATTAAAAAAAAGTTAACAAGTATTGTTGATTCTGTTAGCTAGGTAACCTTACCAACATACTATCGAGCTGTTTGTTTTCTCGTGTGCTTAGGATCGCCATCGCCATCGCCACCCCAACACAGTGTTAACTGCTAAAGGTTATCATCATAGAGACATTTAAGAGAACACAGTAGATACATTTAGACAAATAACAGGTTACTCTTCACATACTTCTAGTTGCGCCACTTCTTGGCAGTTAAATGTATTTGTATGAGAAAGGCAAAGTAACTCAAATTGCTTGGTAACTTTTCAGTCAAAACAAAGCCCGCTTGGTTAAGAGTAGTGTAGGTTTTATCCGCGGTAAAAAACACCAGTGTTTTATCGATACATAAAATTTGTTATCCTAAAAAAAAAAAAAAAACAAAACAAAAAAAAAACATCGTAATGCAATATAAATATTTTTAAATTTTCTTGTCTACAGAACTGGTTAAAAATAATGAACCCCAGTTAACTAAGTGTTTAATTTTTTTTCAGTTTTTGTAGTGCCTTAGCTGATATTTTCAGAAAAAAAAAAAATCATAATACCTTGCTTTACCTACCATTTTCCATTTGCCTGGATATCAATTGGAATTAAATGCAAAAAAATATAAAGAGCTATAAAATGATACGTTAATAAAGTAAAGGTTGTACCCATACATATGCATATATTACCCATATTTTGTTTTTCAATGTGAGTAACCAGTGATGTTATATTATTTGTTTCACAAACGTTTCAAATTACAAATAAAAAAGTGGCAAAGGCAGTGCAATACCTTATACTAATCAATTTATAGTTGATTCAATCATACGTATGGCTTATTCAAGCATGAATAAGCAAAACCATTTATTGAATATTAGTAATCAAAGCACGAGTTCCATCAATTTAGACGATTATATTTTGGATATGGAAGCACGATCTTCAACAGTTGGTCAAAAATCCGATAGCGATATCTGGACACAGCTTCAGCAAAAGGAAGCAGATATACTTTTGGCTGCGGAATTAGGCAAAGCTCTTCTCGAAAAAAACGAAGAGTTAGTCAAACAACAAGAAAAACTAATTGAGGATTATTCACAAAAATTAGAGGTAATTTTAGCATAAATCACTCCAGAAGAAATATTTCATTGATTTTTAAGCTCAAAAAATGTCCTGGTGACACCTAAGTGAACACTACATCCGTGCATATATATATACATTGTATCCACACGCCATTTTGTCACATCATACAGTATGTCCTTGAGCGTTCCACGAAATAAAAGGTTATAAAATTTTCAACCCAAGTCACACATACACAAAAATAGTGTGTAGGTATGCGTGTAAATTTTTTTTCACTTTTGAGAAGGAGATATGTATGGTAACAGAGTGTCTGTTTTGACATCATCATTATTTTAATTAACATCAAAGCTTGACAGAATTAACCTGTCGTTGAGAATCATGCAAATAATTATTTGTTTATTAAAGGATTTACTTCTTTAACGTTGCGTTTCGTTGTTTATATGTATGCATGTTGTATAATCAGTTTTTTAGGGATTTTATCACGGGTCATCATAGGTAGGTACATTGCAGAAAGCCAAATCATACGTACATATTTTGGTACTGCTATTCCGATAATTCAAAATATGTACATATCTACATTGTAGGTATTAATTTCATATGTATGTGCATAAAAGCAAACAAAAACATTTGTTCAAGCAACGTTATTAAAATCTATTTTAATATTTTGTTAAATATTAACTGCAATGAAAAATTGCAAAACGTACTAACGTTCATTGAAACTAATTGTTCTGTAAATACAAGAAAAATACAACTCAGACAACAATAAATACCATGCGAAGAATTTTACGGAGCAAGAAGCACTTTAAAAAAATAGTTGACTCAATATGAAATATAAACGAATTCCAATAAGATTTTGGCTTCTTTTAATCAGAAACACTATACCCAATTAAGTTTGTCGGGAGTCGAAAACGTATCAACTTGGCTATCGAGTCGAGTCGATTAAAAATCCAAATTACATAGTTTATTCGATTAACAGTAGTACAAGGCAGTACATTTTATTCGACAACGAAACTAGGACGATTTTTCGTCGAAACCGAACAACGTATTTGGGGCGATTTTTCATCGACCCGACTCGACAACCGACTTGAGTCGTTTTCGACTCCCGGCAAACGTAATTGCGGTGATTATGTTTTTTATCAAAACAGGCTCGTTTGAAGAAATTTTATCGCGACAGTAATATGTATAGGTAATTAAGAAATGCATTTGGGGCTCGCTGGCATACGGGAAAAACCGACCCGAAAAGTAGGCGTGGCCATGTACGAGTTTTCATGTAAAATTACTGAAGAAAAACTATTTTCCATTTTCTTGATAAATTAAAAACAATAATAAAAGGGATAAAAATAAAGTATTACAAGTACATATTGCAAAAAACAAACCCTGAAGTTTGGAAGAATATTGACATTACAGAGAACTCCAAAAAAGTAGGTCAATATATGTATATTGTCTGGTCGTCTTTGTACGTTTATATGACTGCAGCTAGCTGAATAAATACTTATTTTTTTTTCAATTTTCTCACTAGGCACATATAAGTTCTCTTTATACATTTGGCTATTATAGCCACAAGCAATTTAATTGGAAAAACATTGTTACATAAATTTATTTATGTTCTACACTGAAGTCAATCAAGAATAAATGCACTTCAGATACGAGGTCGTAGTGACCTTCTAAGACCATTTAAAAAAGGCCCAGATTTTGCCAGATTTTTAAAGTTTATTAGATCACAAAAGGTACTATTATTATTATTTTCAGCGACATGTCGCTCTGAACTACTCGTAATCAAATTTGTTTCGCATTATTTATGTTTTATCTTTTCTTAATTATTTTTGTGCAAAATAAAAAAAGTATGTATGTATATCCCTAGTTTAGAAAATATAAATCAGAAGTAAAAAAGTTATTCTCCTTAAATGAAATCATCGATTAACATAGGTAGTAAAAAGCTGTTGGTCACACGTAGCAATGTACCTTGGATTTCTTTTAGATGGCTTTACCACTTTTGCAATTTATAAGTTTAGCTTACCTGTGAGTCATTTTAGGAACCAATAACCAGTTTTTCTTTTTTGTGATGTGAAGATTAAATTTATTATACTTGCAAACCAACTGGTATTGTATACAAATACAAAGACGTTGAATAAGAAGCTTCTTACTTTGTAGTTTCGAAAATTTGTAGGAACTCGGATAGTGATGACTGTAAAATGGGTAAATATATAGGCATGTATTTGTGTAGCCATATTTATTTAAAAAAGGTTAGTTGTTTTTAGACTAAGAAGGTCTTAAGCTAGTAACATTCTCTTAAACTTAAATAACACGTACACAAAAGTAACTGAGATCACAATAACAATAGATTTAGGTATTCCTTATTTAGCTTCTCCTTTTTAGGCTTTCATTCAACTCACATTTTTCGTATCTTCAGTTCTTATTTGCTTCCTAACATTTTGATGGGTCTACATAACCATACATTGTATACAAAAAAAAATTGTTTTGAGCGAATTGCAATTTCACTTTTTGTTTACTGAAGAGAAATTCTTGCACTATGTGATTATATGAACGTACGTATGTACATATATATCTCATTTAATTTGTCCGTAACTAACTTTAACTAACACAAAAGAGTTCAACAAATATGCGCTAGGAATTTTTAATATTTATTATTGCAAAATGTTTTACCTATTTTATTTGATTATTCATTCACTGATATATACATACATATGTATAAGAAACTATACACTGCCATCATCATGAGTGATTCATTTTGTTAAACCTGTATAATTTTTTTTAAAATAAAGTATACAACTTAGGCGCATGTATTTGTTTGCAGAAAAATGGGAAACAAATTATTTAATATATGGTTCTATATTTTTCTTAATTTTTGCAATTATATTAGTATAAGTAAACGTAATGTGCATGCATTTATACATGTATTTACATATATGAATCATAAAAATCAATGCGTTAATTCACAATAAATAAATTACAGAATAGTAAATGATAGCCATCCATTATGGACAAAAGTTAGGCTTCTAAATTCTAATACATGCTATGCAAATATAAAACAGACGCTACAAGTGCTTAAAACAATATTAAATCATAGAGACGTAAAGACTTTTAATAAAAAGCAGAGAATATAAATGAGCAAAAGTGGGGAAGCGCAAATATGCGCCTAGTTTTGAAATTGAATCGTAAATGAGAGGCTAAGATGTAAAAAATGAGGTCTCATCTCAGATAGCCAGACTTGGGTGATGGCCACTAAGATTGAATCATTCATTGTTTTCTTGAATAAAATTATGTTTACTTGCATGCATGCAATTTGAGAACAACTACTGGGGCTATGTATCGGGTAACTTCGCAAGTTAGTAAGGTCATGCAGTTGATGCTTTGTAGGTGTTTGTTTAAGGCTTTTGGCTTGGAAAAGTAACTGAAAACTTTGCATATTAAAATAAACAGATACCTACATACTAGAGCATTTAGTATCCTGCAGGCATAATTTTGAGCATATATGTTTATTTCCTATAAGCTAGAGACAAAAATGTATGTCCAATGAATATATAAAGTAATTTTTGGTTTTGTGTTTTTTGCTTTTCTCTACGCTTGGTTAAGACGCTTGTGTTTGCCATCATACACATTCGTGCGCCGGTGGCTCGGAGCGCACTAACGCAAATATCCATACAATTAAATTGCGTTTTCACGTTCATGTTACGGCGTTCGACCCGTTTTGCTTTAAGAAGCCGCATTAAGTTCAAATTTGGCGCATTCACATCTGCCGTCGCGTCACGGAGAAACAAAGAAAGAAAGAAAATCTAAAACATCCATCCGGTAAATAATCTTTGGTTGCCAATGAAACCGTGAAAGATTTACGATATTACAACATTTTTGCAATTTTACAATCGCTATCAGCACCAAACATTACTATCTTCTCATCATAATCTTTACAATGAGCGGTTAAAGTTTCAAAAATGAAATACCTAGTACTGATACTGAAAATATGTTATGTTGGGCTTGAAAAATTACATATATGTACATATGTAAGTATACATGTAGCCATTCTTACTATGCGAAAGCCAATTATTCCCCCTGACATGAGAATATGCGAATTTTGGTACAAACTGCCTTAGGACCATGAAATCAGGTTTTTCGTCGGGTTCACTTAACAAGAAATGTATAATAGTACAAGCCACTGGATTATGCTAACAACTAGAACCATGATAAAAGTCTAAACTTTTATACATAGATATATGTACATATGTATCTAGAAATGCATATAGTCGATGTAGTTAAAACTTTGCAGTCATTGGCTTTTACAAAATAAGTTTCATGGGCAGCTAGAGTGGACTACAGCGACCAACACTACTTATAAACAATGTGTTGCTGCCTAAACCGGGTAAAGATCCAATCCAAACCGAACAGGTTTAACCAGCGGGACAAAGTGTTGTAACAAGTAGCTTTTATGCTTACCTTTGACCTTCTTTTCATGAAAAATGGGCACACAAAGAAACGGAAAAAATGGATCAAAGAAAACAAGTTTCTTTTTTGCGCCTACTTGAAGATTTGTAATACATGGGTAAGTTTGTGGAAATGATGACGGCATTTGGCGACAGCGCAGGTGATTAACCTAATGGCTAATTCCATGTATTCGACTGCCTCAGCTTGACCGTGATGATGAGAAATGGGCGAGATATATGATTTTAATATCCATTTTGGGTAATTAAAACGACGGTTGTGTGTGCTGTTTCGTAATTTTAATTAAAATGAAGACACGTACGTCACTGTCATTGAAGTATAGCCATGGCTAAGAAAATGTATATGCGTTGGTCTTTAGCCTATCTATGGTTTGTTCATAGATAGATGATTGGACACCTCAACATGACCACAGAGTAAGCGTAAAATGGATATTATTTTATACGACAATTTTCTGTTTTAATAAAATTTTAAGATCCCACCATATGTCGACATAGCATACATATGTACGTACATGTGTACATACATCGGCTGTTAGAATAAGAATTTTAGAAGAAGGAATAATAACAACGTTTTAATTACTAATGTATAAATTCTTTTTCTTCTGCATGGAAATACAAACATATGAAGTGTGAATATACATACTAACTGGTCGAAAGATGATCTCATGCACGCTATGATACCTCAATTTGTAGTTCAAAAGACGACCAGTTCTAATATGATCTAATCCTTTTATATAGAGTTGGCGTATTTATATTTAAAGAGCCCACCCACACAAACAAGTTGTCTTAAATGAATGTTTAAGTTATTCGCATTTATAGTAACAATAGTCACAACTAAAATTGGTGAAGAATATAAAAAATACTGCGCAGTTGTGGTTTTTTTTTCAATTTTAGATGTAGAAAACGGCGCAAGGACATATGTACTTAGATCCCTAGAATACATATGTACATATGTATTTAGCTAAAATAAATTTCAAACATTTTAGTTTCTTGAGGTGGGCCCATGAACTTCGATAGCGTTTTCTGGGAGTCAATCCTGGAATCCCATGCAGAGTAGTCCAGTGACTGACGAACGGCCATGAAAAAACATCGAAGGTGTTATTGAATACATCGTCTTATAGTTTTGTGCTTTTACCATAAACCACCAAATTTAGTTTACCTATGAATTTATTTACCATCAAATTTATTAACTTTATTTGAGTTAAATTTTTTTCGACGACATAATTTTGTACGTTGTATATTCTTGTTACTTTAATAAATTGATCTACTAGTGCACCAAAATATCTATACAACATCTTCTTCTCAATACCATTTTTTCGATTTAGAAAACATTATTATTTCATTATGCTGATGAATCACCAGGCCATTGTAAGCAGTTTTTCATGAAATGTTATTGGCGAAAGTCTGAATTCATTTGATAGAGTAACCCATTTAAATCACAAAATTGAAGGTGAAAGCATTTTCACTTTTATTTGTGCACAGACGAAATAGAAATATTGTTCATATTTAAACAATAAGACGTGCGAAATTGGATAAGTAATTGGTCTTTCCAAAAGTTTGGCGAATTGATGTCAGACATTAATAAGATTATGAATCTTATACATACTATGTACCTACGTTTATCTATTGTTGCAACTACTTTTTCCTATACTGTCTCGGAAAATGTAGCGAATTTATCCGATGAATATATTTAAATTGCATGTGCGGTAGTTGAAAGTATACAAATTATAATCGACCTAAGTTCATTTCTCTACTCGAAGCGATTATTTTTTTCCCCAAAATATGTACTTTTTAAGGTGGATTTATTGGGTTCTCTGAACACACTGAAGCAATTTTACTCCGGATGTCCACTCCATGTAAAGGAGTAATAGTAGATCCGTTCGCGTACTTTTTGCACTAAAATTCATGCTTAACAATATGAATATACCTACTGTATATTTTCTAGTAAAAGCAATCAAAAACGAAATGAAATATATTTCAATGGTACTTGATGCCCTGGTTGCAAAAACAGAAAATAATTATCGTGCTCGTACCTAAACTGTAATAAAGAAAATGTTGCAGATAATTTTTTATCACTTTTCATACTCCGGATTCATAATGAATCACTACAATAATCTTATCTACTAATAGCGTACCTATTATATATTTTATCATTTTTTTGATAGCGGAATTGACGAAAATAAAGCTTTCTACAGTAAAAACACAATTTTGTCATAACTTCGAACAAGAAGAAATAAGGAGGCTTTAATTATAAGCCGGTTTTAAATATGTATGAACTGTGTAAACTGTAGAAAAAAAGCGAAAGACTTAGAAAAAACTTGAAAAAAACTGGTCTCGGACGGCAGGGTGAAGTTTTTAGCCGCTTTTCGGTAGAGCGGTCTACGCCTTTACATCGTCTCTACACTTAGTTTATTAGGTGTGTATTTCGCTGATGAGATTAGGTGCAATATCTAGACCCACCCACATGCGGATAGATTTCTTTGATGAAATTTCATATAATATTAATTCAGTTTGTTGTGGTCTATTTAGCTTATTGATTTCAAAATGACATCTGCCGTAAGAAGTCACGGTGGTAGTGACTACATTTTGCCGAAATAAAAGGTTTCACAGTTGATTGGATTATACGGGGCACCTATGCTAGTATTAGTATTACTACCAATTTTGTACCTGCAAGTGTGTGGCTTGCTTTTCAATATATGGGGTTACACTTACCAACCAGAAATAGACAAAAAGACCAGAATTTTGAACAACGTAAATATAAAACAATCTAGCTAAAGAAAAACACAACAAATATAAATAATATCTCGATAAATAACTCTCTATATTAGGGCTTTAATTAGTTGTCATGTAAGTGAAAAAAATTACTTAAAAAATACAAGTTAATTTGAATTGATCTAAATTGAGGTTATCAGATGAAAGCAAAACATTTAAACCCTACATTTGGAGACTGTTTCATGATATAAAACAAAAAAAAAAATAACAGTAATTAAAACTCACATCATCACACTATTATGGTCGCAGTTTCGTCAAAACCATTCGCATAAAGTATACAAATTTCATAATCGAATTAAGCCTCTCGGAGCGGTTTGGTGTTGAGCAAAATTGTAAAGCTGTCTGACTCTCTACCGTGGACTAAGCATATTTTATTATTATCGAAAGGTGTTGCAGATTTTTTCTTTCTAGATTAATGGAGCAGCTAATAGTCTGTATGGACTTCATGAACGTTATGTAATTAAAAGATAAAAGCGATGTTGTTACAAATTGTTTCTCTCTTAATGTTAAAACATGTCGCGGTAAAGAGTTTTTGGCTCATTATGTAACCATTTAAGCCTCAACTTGTAGGTATACTATATAGTATAAAGTAGTTGGTAATGCATTACCCCTTTCCTGATGCATGTGGCCGGGAATACGAACAAGGTTTTAATTATCTCTTCATTATAAAATTTAGACTTTTATATGAATAAAATATAATAGTATGGTGCTGTTGATGTTCGCCAGCAGAGAAAGTGTAGCTCAAAGTAGTATACATATGTATGTACATATGTATGTACATATGTATGTATGTTTGTTCACATGCATGGGGTTTTTTTATTTGCTTTTGCAAACAATGAATATATTTTCTTTATTCACACAATGACAATGAACATTTGCGTTGATAAATCATCGTTAAGTTATTCGATTTATGAACAATACAATTGCTTTGCTATACACCTGAAAGGTGGTCATATCCAAAAATTACAGTTCTAAGTTTTATATATTTTAATATTGGCTATAAAGTAATACGAAAACTATTTTCAGAAATTGGAACAGGAAAAACATGTCCTCCGACAAAAATTGGCAATCGCGGAGGAGGAGAGCGACCAACGTGTATTAGAACTTCAATCTGATTTGCAGGAATTAAAAGATAAATTGCAAGCACAAGTCCGTATAACTTTAATGGTAATATGAAATAAAAAGATCAATGATTGTTTTTTGTTTTTTTTTTTTTTAAGGAAAATGCAATTCGGCAAGCTGAGAAGGAAAAAACAATTCTCATTGATGAACTGTCTAATCAAAACGCCCGATTGACCGAACAAATCCAGGAGGCACATTCGACAGAAACCAAACTAATTGCACAAATTCAGCAGCTCAAAGATCAGTACAATTATAGAAATACAAGCCTGCAAGTGAGAATCATTCAACGGACAAAGTTTTAAAATAAATATTTTATAAAATAAAGCTTATTCTAGGAACATGTAAATAGTTTGGAATCTGTAAAATGTGAGTTAAATTTAACGACGGAAAAGCGAATGGATTTAGAAAGACGATTGCAGTATATTCAGGAGGAGAAAGAATCGCTGACATCAGCTTTGGAAGAGGCCTCTGATAGAATACATATGCTGGAAAGGCATGCTAGAGAACAAGAAACTAAACTTGAGGTGAGTTTATAAACACAACTTTTTCTATATCTACCTACCAATTATTTTTTTTTTGCATCCACCGAAGACAACTTTACAAGCGCTTGAAAGATCACAAAGGGAAAATAACGTTCTTACTGAGCGGTTAGGAACCGATGGAATGTCTAGTAGTTCCAACAATTCGCATGGCAAGAAATCCTTGCAGTTTGAAATGGAATGTGATGATGACATAAATGACTCTAGTTTCTCGGAAAAACCAAATCAAATGTGGATTGAAGCACGTTCTGTTTTCATCCAGCTTAAGTCTCTTGTGGATTCATTAAAAATAAGTGACGATGAAGATTCAGGCAAGAACCCAACTTACATATGTCGTGAATTATAGATATAAACTAATAAAATCGTAGGGCTGAACTCGGACATATCATTAGAGTCAATGGACATAACACTATCAACATATAAATCAGAGGGAGAGATTGATTTTCGTCAAGGAATGCTCTCAGGAATAACTGATGAGTTAACCCGGCTTCTGCTTAACTTGGACGCTGGGAACTTTAAGAAAATGCTGGATCAGACAAGAAACATTGTACTGGAGCAAGAAGATGAAATAAAAAAGAGTCAATATATTATAAAAGAACTCGAGTCAAAGGTATGACCCTTTTTCATTTCGATGTTTTTAATAAATAATTGTTTGTACTCTAATTAGCTTACAATCGCCGATGTGGAATTGACAAATGTTAAAGAAGAGCGGGATCAAGCTCGTGGGG
This sequence comes from Chalcosyrphus nemorum, assembly GCA_949716465.1. Classification (NCBI taxonomy): domain Eukaryota; kingdom Metazoa; phylum Arthropoda; class Insecta; order Diptera; family Syrphidae; genus Chalcosyrphus; species Chalcosyrphus nemorum. The sequence continues at coordinate 61,626,708 of OX454334.1, read as the reverse complement.
ATCTTACTGAAGGTGGTGATCGCGATGAACTATTAGCAAAGGCACAAAAAGATCGTGATGCGGCGAATAATAAAAGAACGAAAGCTGAAATCGATTTAGCTAAGGCGAGGGTTGATCTTATGCAGGCCAATAGTCAGCTTTTAGAGTCAATTCAGCAAAAAGTGGAGCTTTCTCAACAACTGGAACAGTGGCAGGTAAATAGCACTTCTAAAATTATTAAAAATTACCTTTATAGCTGCTAATTTTTAACTATACAATTAGATGGACATGCAGGAATTGATAGATGAGCAAATGAAGTGTAAATTACGTTCTAGTAGAAAGGCGAAACAGCAGCAATCTTCAGCCACTGTACCGTTGGCAAAGAGAGTGTCCTCGTACAAGCTTTGGAGTTTGTTTCAGCGGTAATTCAGACTGAACTTACTTTCAGCATTTAAAATGAAAATTAAACCACAAATAGCTTTCTTTTGTATCTGAGATTTGTATTTTTTTTTTATCTAACGCAAGATCTGTGTGTGTATCTGTTTTAAATAAATTTTACTAAGACGTTATAAATTAAAGAAAAGAAAAATACATATGGATATGTATTACTTGCAAGTACCTATCTGTTAATGACAAAATTGATAAGAAGTCTAGTTGCATAAGTTCTTTCACAACTTGCCTTATAAAGAGAAATAAAAATATTTAATTAAAAAAATAAATAAAGAAATATACTAAACAACGAATGGTATGCACTGGAGCTAATTCTTTGTATTTCGTTCATTTTCATTGCAAAAACAAACATGCGAATTTGGACTAAATGTGATAAGTGAAATTTTTATTTTGAGCAAGCTGTTTCTAACTGATTTTTAAGGAAGGAGGTGAAAATTGTAATACATATATACATATGTCACGAAATTGTTAAGCAGGAATTGATATCAAAATTGTGAGGTAAGTTTTCTTCAGTATAGTCATTGCCATAAGTTGCCAGCTATTTACTCCGATGAATTAAACGATTCAATTCAATTTTTATTTTATTTTATTAATAAAAAAACAAAATAAAGTAAGTCATAGATTAGGTTTTGATATTAAACTTTGGAACCCGATCTCTTTTTGCAAGAATTTTTGATGAAAAATCATTAATAATTATTAAATTAATAAGTCTCTCTACTACTCCTAGTATTAATTTAACATTGTATACACTGAGAGTCGTTTTCGCACTAAGTACGTTAAGTATTGGTGAATTATCGCAATGAACTAAACAATATACGGTTTCAATTCCACTTAGTAATTTGTTCAATTGGACTTCCAGTAACTCTCTTCTTGTAATTGCATGTGCAGCAGATGACTCGACTACAATGTATTCGGCTTGAAGATGATCAATGTCCTCTGTTTTTTGCTTAATTTCTTTTTCTGCCTGGTCAGCCTTTTGTCTCTCTGCAAGAAACAATATTTTTAGCTTAAAAGGAAAATCGGAAACGTCACGAAACAACTGTTGTTAAGTTTGCCCAAACTGTCAAATTGACGTGCCGTCGAACAAATTTGTCGGATTTTCACGATTACAAGATCCGAATGTAAAGTATTTGCTTACCTATTTCATCACTAAGTTCCTGTGTAGTGTCATTTAGTGTTTCAACTTCATGGCTTAGTTCATTAACGTAACTGAATAATGCAAAATTTTCTTCTTCTTGCCTTTTGAATTGTTCACTCAAACGGCTGCTTTCATCTTCCTGATAAAGTGTCTTAAACGATAAAGGATTAGGTGCGAAAAGCTTTTAGAAATTAAATTTGTCTTACTTTGATTTTCTGTATTATACTTTTATATTCCGACAGTTGCTTTTCATAATCTTCTTTCTGTTGTTGTTTCTTATCAAATTCCCTCTGTTCTAATTCCGGATTGATTCTTCTTTGACCCTTGATATCAAAAAATTGCTGCAATTTCGCATCATGTTCTAGCCGACGCTGCATTTCGCGCATTTCCTAAAATAATTTATTTAGTCTAAGCATGCAATAGTATTTCCTAAATATATTTTTTTACCTGAATGTGAATAAGTTTATCATTCTCATTTCGGACTTTTAATGCTTGTAGCTTGGTACTCAACTCCTCCCGTTGATCAAATGCTAGTGTCGATTGATCAATCAACTCTATGATGTATTTTTTGCCTTCATTGAATTGTGTTACCATTGACTGCCACATTTCATTAAAACTTGACCTAAATATATACACAAAAAGATTTTCGTAAATTCGACCAAGTAGCAGAAGGCATCACGAATAAAAACGTATAAAATTAAATTTTGAGTAAGATTACCTATCCTGAAGCATATGGCTTATTGAACTTCGGAGTTTACTATTCTCTGTTAAGACATCACTGTACTTTTTGTTTACTACATCTAATCGGTTTTCTAGCTTAACAACACTCTTTTGTACTTTTACTATGGTGTCCTTATAGCAACTATCTGGAACTTCAATTCTCCGTAGTGTCTCAATTTTTTTCTCAACCTGTGTAACAAAAAAAATGTTTACTTAAAATTCTTACATGCTTGTGGGTAATTGTAGCAGGATGTGCAACAACGAGTGACACACTAAGCGTAGGCGTTGTGAACGCCATAGGTCCCATAATAGACTAAACATTGTTTTACTATATAAGAAATTTAATATAAATTTACCTTTTTAATGTGTCCCTCTAATTCCCCTAGGTTAGTCTTTTCATGGTCGACAATGTTTCTTTGATCAACAAACTGTCTTTGTATGTTAGTAAGTTTCTTCTCTACCTAAAGTATCAACTTATATATTTTTTATATAAAAATCAATAAAAATTACCTACTCTACTTTTTCTTTTGGCGTGAGTTCCACTCTCTAAATAATTTATTTGAACCAACAAATCTTGATGTTCTTGTTGAAGCACAGAAATCATCCAATTTTCCTTTTTCAGTTGTTTTGTTTTGTCATCCAAAAGAGTTTTGTCATCCTTGTGCAGGGCCCTAAGCTGAAAATATTAATTTAACGTCGTTTTTTTTTTCATTACAAAGCGAGGACTCTCACTTGTTTTTGTAGGCGAACAAATTCAGCTGCTGCAAGTTGATCCAGTTCTGCCTGTTCAGGCATAATGTACTTCTGAAATAGAAACCTATTTGCACAAAACAAAATTCATGGTAACGAGTAAAGTGTAGTGTATCCATGACGCCGCTTGAGTGAGGAAGAAAAATATTAAAAAGCTAACTATACGAGAGGATTCGTATAGTGTGTGTGTAAGTTTCAACAGTTGTTATGTATATTCCTGTTCTTGTAACAGTCTTGTAACACTCAGAAACAGTGAAAGCATCTCCAACACCTAATTCGGTATTTATGGCAGGTTAAGCAGCACCATATGCGGAAATTGTTAAAGGTAAATACGCTTCTTTTTTTATATCAATAAAAGACTAGTAAATATTTTATTAAATATTTTATTAAAATAACACTAAATAAATTAAACCCCATACCGCGATTAAAGATGGTATAGTTGAAAATTAACTTCTCATAATCGAAACCTGCGGACTGTCCTTGGCGGCAGAGCTCTTCCATCGTTTGTTTTTCTGTATTTGTGTCGAATCTAACACAAGCGTCTAGGTGTTCCCTTTATCATGAGCCGACCATAAAATTAGTTTGTACATTAGAATCATTCATTCAATTTCCGTAATTTTTTTCTTAAAAGAATTATTTTGGAAATAATTAAAATAATTAACCATCATAACTTCCAGCTCTAAGGCAGTTAACAATTTTAGTTTCATTAATTGTCGGACGTTCGTTTATTTCAGCTTATAAACCGAGGTTATGAATCATTTTTATATACGTGAAATTGTTGAGTTATTTACAATACGCATTGTCAAGTAGCGTTTAAAATTACACAAACTGCTATTTATTTCTGTCCACTTCATATCCTTTAATGAATGGTAAGCCGGTAGGAACTTTCTGCTGATAGTTATAGTACTGTATGCCGAAAAAGTTTAATAAAGTTATTTCCTCAATAAAAATCCTGTCGTTGAAGAACTTCCAACTCACGATTGTGTACAAAAGAATGCAAAATGGGTTCATGAGAATAATCTAGAAAACGAGAAATAGAATAATATTTTTCAATTATTTTTTTTTTTTGTTTTAATATACCTGGGTGCCTATGGACCACCAAAACCAACCAACGTATGAAGGATGTCGGGTGTAAGCATATATTCCATGTGTTATAAGTTCATGATCTTTTGCTTTTACATATTGTACCTATAATTTTTTGTTTGTATTATTGTTGTTTAAAGAGGTAAATACATACGAGGTGGTTAAAGTTCGCCATTGCTGTTATCATAGCCGTCTTGCGCATCATTTCTCCGAATAGACACAGTACCACACCAACTACCCAAATCGAATAAATTGATTTAAAGTCAGAGAGGAATAGTGTTTCCAATACGAATTCCGCCCAACTCAGCCCTGCAGCAATGGCGTAATGCACTGAATGATTTAGGATAAAAGAGTCAACGGAAAGGCTTAATGGATTTGACCAAGCAATTGCCAGAAACTCTGAATAATGGAAGAACGATAAAAAGAAACCATACACGCCAAACTGTTTCCAAGAAGCAGGCGCAAATATGATCAGAAGTGTACTAACTGATGCTAAGAAACCTAACAATGAAGCCCTTATCGCTATCTGAAATTCAGAATTATATTTACAGTATTCGGTGATATAAAATAGAAAATTGGCGATTACCTGGTAATTATTATCTTTTAAAAGAAATCGTAAAACCATGTTAATAAGCGCATAGTGTAAAAAAGGACCCCATAGATTGGCCCCATAAACGTTAGGTACAATGTCCCAGATCATTTGTGGCAAACATATTACTAACACAATTCCTGCAGTCCCAAGAAAGCAGTACAGACTTAGCTTACCCTCGCGGCAAAGCATTTTTAGCAACAATTTTTTATTTGTATGAGAGTGGTTTACAACACTCTGATTTTCGTGTTTATTTTGCTAGATACTTTTTGCTTAGCTTCTGCATGCGAACAGCTGGTGGTCAATGTCAGATAGAAATTGAGTTCGTTCAGGTACGCTGTTTTTTATGCTGACCAATCTTAAATTAAGAGAGGCCATAAACCGAAAACTAGCAATCAAAATGCATGCAATTGTTACAAAGGTAAATAAACATATTTGTGTCAGAATCCCTAGATATTTTACTATATAACAGGTATTTACGTATAAAACTGCCACTTTGTTTTATTTTGTAATGACACTATGCTTCGTAGGTATTGAGGAATCTCGAAAATGAGAAAACAAATTTATTGTAAAAAAAAATCCATAGTTATCCGAGAAAAATATAAACACACATAAAATCTTAAAACCATTAAAACATTAAACATGAAACATAATTCTATTATCTAATCTTACATGCATAAATAGTAAAAAATTTATATTAACTTCAACTAAATTAACCTAATCTAATCTAGCATATTACTAATTTGTTTAATACTTGTCGTACTTTTGCTATTTATTATACATATATACTATTAGTATTAATAGGCAGCGAATATCAAGCTTTATCCGTCAGATAGGAGCGGATCAGATGCAGAATACAACAGTCAGCGTTCCTTCGCTAACTTTCCCACATAAAGGCGTCGGATTGAACCATGCTATGAAAATTAACGAAATCGCCATCTATATGTGAATATTTTAAAACTCATGAACTACATTAGCTACCTATTGGGAAAATTCACTATAAAATTCATTCATTATCAATTTCTTTTTCGATTAAGGCGAACGCACGTGCTGGGGTACTTTTCTCCCGGAAAAATCGCATTTAATTAAATAAAACATATAGTAAAAGACTTTTCTACCTCATTCCGATCAAATACCAAAATCTCGAAATGGTAGGAACGCATTAAAATAATATTTACTATTTTTTTCAGATATCAATTGTTTCATAAAAACTTTCGAGACTTCTGGAACATATTTGACAGTTGTGTAATGTTTTTAATAATTTTTATCTTTCCAACAGAGTTCAATTAAAAAACTTATCCCTATGCTTGACCGTATTCTTGTTAAAAGAGCTGAAGCCATCGCAACTACAAAGGGTGGGATCTTAATTCCAGAAAAATCTCAGACCAAGGTCTTGGAGGGTGTTGTGGTTGCAGTTGGTCCTGGCTCTAGAAATACTGTAAGTCTTTACATTTTAAAGTGAATATGGAAGATAATGTGTGTTTTCTTTGCAGAGCGGCCAGCATGTCCCTGTGGCTATTAAGGAAGGCGATAAGGTACTTTTGCCCGAATTTGGTGGCACCAAAATCGAATTGGAGGATAAGAAGGAATACATTTTGTTTAGAGAATCAGACATTTTAGCAAAACTTGAATAAATCTTATAATCGGTTTTATTACATATGTAAACTGTTCGATCTGTGCATCAGGCAGCGAAATTTATCCTTAGTCATCGCATTAGTTGTTCCATTTGTTATGTTTTAGTTAACAAAGAAAGAAACAATAAAAATGGTTTTTACGCTTTATTCTTTAGTTTTTATTGTTCCTATTATATTGGATAATCCATAGACTTGATTTATGGTTGATCTTTCCTTAAGATCTGGGTAACCTTCAACGGCTGCTCTTTCTCTGGAGATTTTTACGAGTGATTCAAAAGATTTTGGCTCCCAAATCGCAAGCTCAGCTAGAACTTTTTTATTTAACAAGATGTCACTTCTAAGAAGGCCTTCCTTGAACGCATCAAATGAAATGCCGTACTGACTACAGCCAGCCTCTACACGAGTTTTCCAGAGCTGCGAAGACATTAAATATATTAAGCATTCTCACTTTTACGGGAAAGCACGCTAAACCTACTTCCACCATGTCGAGCTTTTTCAATTTTCGGCCTTTCGTCGCATAGGCTAAGGCTCTATGAACACTTCGTATTGCTATCGAATAGCAATTCCTAGCCCGGCTCCTGTAATGCTAGAATGACGACTTCTCAAGAAAATTGTTCGATTATGGCAGCAGAACAACTTACAGCAGCCATTTTAAAGATCTTCCTTTTCCTCCAAAATTCATCTGGACCACGGGTACGAACCAAGAGAGTTAAAGTGGGTGAGACCATTTTTCTTTAGCAGAAAGGAACGAAACTTTATACAAAAACACTACCTAACTCTTATCAGGTTTACATAACCTGGAAACTACTGTTCATTTATGTCGCCCATCTCATCTGTCAAATCTACAAAAGTACAAATGAATTTGAACCTGGGGGCATGTTCAAAAACATAAGAGTAGTGTTACCATTAAAAAATATGAATCCCGTCAAGAAAATGTGAATCAAAGGTTTATTGTTTTTTTTTTTTTTTTTTTTAAATTCAGTAGGTGTATTCTTATTTTTTTTTTTCATTTCGAAAACGATAACTTATGTATGTGTTGGTTTTTTCCCAACCACTAGGAGATTAATAACATTTTGTTACAAACTTTTATTAGAAAAAAAATAAAGTTATTTTCTCTATTCCTCATGTTCCAAAAGTTGTTTTAACAGTACTTATTGCTAATTTATTTAATTTAATTTTGTGGAAACGGACAAGCCGATTATTAACAGTTTCAGATTTGCGTCAAGCTAGAAACAATTAGCTTGAATAAGTCTACAGCGATTTTGTTTGTACAATTACACTAAATTAGCCAAGTCGTATAAGATGGCAGATACCACGTATTTCCGGAGCTCTTTATTAACCATAAAATGAAGTCAGGGGACGATTGGTTAGAGATCTGTTCGATCGTAACGACCGTGTAGATTGGGCTGCGACGAGTCGAAGGTCCAAAGAGGCCAATAGAGCACAGAGCATAAATAGTTAATCAATCTCAAGTTAATCATTAAATAATTAATCAATCTTGCATGCGCATGCTTGTAGCACACGTGTCTTTATTACCTATAAGGATTACGCATTTATGTCGCAATGTGGGTGCCGTGGCTCAGTGGTTAGTGCGTTGGACTACTGCGCAAAGGGTTCTAAGTTCGAATCCAGAAAAATACCATCGAAAGTTTTTTTTCACGGCCTCACCTCTTCCGAGTATCTGACAAACATTCAAGAGTATTACTGTCATGAGAAAGCTTCTCAAAACCCCTCTGCCCTTCGGATACGGCATAAAACTGTAGGTCCCTTCTGTATGTGCCGAAATGTATACCACGCACAACATGTACAGTTGTGAGAAGCTAGCCCTTGGCCCTCTATGGGCTGCTTACGGGCTAATATTTATTTATTTTTATTTATGTCGCAATAACAAAAAAAAAAGGAAAAATCGTAAATATAAATCTGTTGTTTTTAGGAGAAACCTGATAACTCCAAAAGTAATGTTTTGCAGTACTAGCAAATCCTTGTCCAAGTGATCACATTTCTAGTGGTTCTAGAGCTATCACTATCACACAAATAAAAATATATCCATAAATGTTCAAATCAGTATCCTAAACAAAAAAATAATTTTAAGATTTCTCCGAAACACCAGCGAAATAAATCATCACCTCATCCATAAATAATAGCTTCAGCTCCACGACAACAATGTACTTATAATACAGAGAAGGTATATTTACATACAACTTCTTTTTGCCGTTTTTGAAAATTATTTCATTACAAACAAAGAAATTGCAATACACATTTATTTGGAAAATATACATTACATATAAGTATTTATTTATTTTTTAAGAAATACATATCTTGCAAGGTTATCATTTATTTTATACTTTATTTAAAGAAAATATCTTAACATTGAATTTACACTAAAATTATCTAACAAGAATAAAATTAAATTTCCACAAACAAAAACGTTTACCAAATGTATGCTGTTAAAAATACAAGACAAAAAATATGTCATCTAAGTATACATTTAATAATTTATATAACATAAAAAATACAAAGAAAATGAGTTTTGTTCTTTTATGTATATATATGTATGTTTTCGGTTAATCGCAATTAACTTCCTTTTTTTCATTTGTAATATTTTATTGCGAATTTGCCTGTGCGGTGGTTTGGTAAATGCATATTAAATATTTATGGTTCTTACTGATTTCTAAATGCTTTTTTAATATGTTTTGTTTTTTGTTTATTTTTTCTTCCCTTTTATTTTTATTTTTTTTTTAATTTGGGAAAAAATAACTACAATTTTGACTTTCAGTCTTTAAAGTTTAAAGCTCGCAATTAGTATTGTATATTTACTTTACGAGCTGGATGTATGAGTCTATGTATCCGAATAGCTGAAATATGTCTTTTTAATAAAATTCACAAAAAACAATAACAAATGACGGAAAGTCATGGGACTTAAAAGCTACATTAAATGTTTTTACATAAAAATATAAAAAAAATCATGGTGAATGGCGAAGGACTTAACATGCTAACTCATCTATATATTTACAGTTTCTTCATTTTTCTGGCTGCATTGAATTCTGCTCTGTTTTATTTCCTAATAACTCCTGAATCTCGTTTAAAGATTTACCTTTCGTCTCGGGAACGAAAAAGAAGACAAACACAGCTCCTACAAATGTTATACCGGAGAAGAGCCAGAATGTTTGTCCTGGACCCAAAGCTTCGTTCAAGTTTACGAATGTTTTCGTAACTATAAAAGCCAACACCCAATTAGAAGTTCCCGCTATCGATCCAGCTACACCCTTTATATCAGAAGCAAACAGTTCGCCCATCATTAGCCAAGGTACTGGACCAAAACCGATGGAGAACATAACAATGAAGACGCACAAGGCCACAACCGGCAACCAACCGAGATTATCAACAGAGTTTTTGTCTTGGCTTTGCATAAAGAAATAAACACCCATAAGAACTGTCGAAATACCCATAACGATTGATGATGCTAGTAGTAAAATTCGACGACCAAGTTTATCTACAACCATCACAGATACGAAGGTAGCGATGACTTGCATCACTCCCACGACTATGGTGGACAAATTTTCATCAATTCCAGTCTGAGCATCCTGTGAAAAAAAAAGAAATAATAATAATGTTATAATTCACTATAGATGAAATATTTACCCTGAATATATCATTTGTGTAAAATATAACAGCATTAATTCCACTCAGCTGTTGGAAAAACATAAGACCCAAGCTAATCAATAATGCTTTAATTGTAACCTTACGGGTGAGGGCTGCACCAATAGAAACTGGATTTTCTTTTATCTTAGCATCAATACTTTTTAATTCTTCTAATTCTGCTGTATAATTATATTCAGAGCCACGTAGCCATTGAATAGATTTCACAGCGTTTTCAGTTTTACCCTTGCTCACCTGTGAAATAAAAATTTACTTCTTATATATGCAATCTTTTGTATTTTTTATATATGACGGTTTACCAAATAAGTTGGAGTTTCAGGCATAAATACGAATATAGCACCAAAAATAAGAGGGATCAATCCAGATATAACGCTGAACCAAAAGACATTGAGCCCTGCGCCAAGGGCGTATACAAAAAGAATACCAATTGTAATCATAAGTTGGAAGAAGCTTCCCAAAGTGCCTCTGATATCCTTTTGAGCGATCTCTCCTGTATACATAGGTGCTGTTACACAAAAGGCTCCTCCTGATATGCCAAGGATGAATCGTGCAATGTACATCATTTCCACATTCGTAGCCCAAATAAGCAAAGCCCAACCAAGTGTGAATGGGAGGACCAATAACAACATTGTTAGTTTTCGACCAATTATACTGATCAAAAAACCTATTGGAATGCATACGCATGCTGCACCCAACGTCATTGCAGAACCAATCCATGAGAATTGTTCTTTGCTTATTGGGAATTTGTAAACGTCTACTAGCTCTTTTTGAGCCGGTGATGTCCATCCCAGCAGAACACCAGCCGCTAATGCACCTCCAGCAGCCGCTAGAGCAGCAACGTATTGCGGAAGCGTCCTCGATTTATTTTCTCCGCTAACCATGGTTAACAAGTTATCTTGTTCCTGCAAGGATGAAATAAATAATAGAAATATATATTATTAATAAGCAGCTATAGGTAAACACTTTAGTATTTTTTAAAAATATTTTTTCTAGGTAATTATTGTTTGTATTTGCCGTGTCACCCGTGTGATTATGTATCATACATGTTTTACACTCATGCTAGTTAGTTCATTTCGCAGGAATGCGGTTAGGTTATTTCACATGATTTCATTCTGGTGGTAAAGAGAAATTTTAAAAAAGGCTACAGAAAAACGCATCCATCCATTATTCATAGAGTACTAAATTTAAGCTGAAAAATATTTTCGGTTTTTAAGGTTTCCCCAAACAGAACGCGATCCAGTTATTGATAACGTAGTTAAATAATATACATATGTACCTACATATATAATATAAGTGGCTAGTTATTTATATTTAAACATGTTTTATTGTCATCATCCAACGATGACAAAAAACCAATTTAAACGTAGCTAATGTGGGCATAATGAGTATAAAAACACATAATATTTTAAAGTATTAATGAAAATTAATGGATTTTCCTTATCCAACTTTTGGATACTGGTTTCTCGATTTTAATACAATTTCATTTGGCAGCCGAGTGTGGGGGGCAAGTGGCTTGCTTTGCTCGATAACAGGTCTTCACCTTTTATATGTGACTTAGCCGCATCTGTCAGAAAGCTGCCTATGAAGGATTTTCGTGTATTTCAAGTTTGGGAAATACTTTCTTTTTGGGTTTGTCTTTATACACATGGATAAGACGTGTAAGGTGCCTGATTTCCTATTTCAAAAATAGATTATGAATAGAAGAAGATATATGAACAAAAATACAGGGGCCGAATCACAACAATGGATAATTACAAGCTTATCAAAATCCGAGTACCTACTAGGCATTATCACTCTCGTAATCGAGCATTCCCTATCGAATTTTGAGATGACAGCACACGATAGTAGTGCGTCATTTCATTCGAAGACGATTGTGTTGTCAAGTCGTGGCGTCGATTGAAACAACAAAGATATGAGTACAGAAGTCCTACTTATTCGATTGTGGTAATTCGGCCTCAGGTAAATAAGATCATTATCAGTGAAAACTATTTTTTGCGTTTTTCGTTTTTTGGACCTTTTTTGCATTAGGTTTAATTTCATAGCACGATTCCAACAACACAGGAAATATCTCCAGGTGAAAGCATTATTATCATTTAACTAATTACTGCTTGGAACTGTACGTGAAATACACCCAGCATTTAAATCGCAAAATAATAAATCGCATGGTATATATTTTTCATGGTTGACTTAAGCGATATAGAAATACTAAACACCTCTGTCGCCGAATTGTCATGCTTAACGTTCCTTCAATTCAACCATTTGTAGTTACAAAAATTACCCAAATTATCCAATTCCTCTAATAGGGAAGGCTGATCTCATCTAATTGCAAAATTGTGTTTCTTTTTTTTTTTTTTTTGTTTAAGCTTTAGATACCTACATTATTTTCTCTGAACGTAGGCGCATAAAGTCTAACGTTAAACTAACTGGTCCATGAAAAGGGAGGATAATTATGTACGCATCAAATTCTATTGAATGTGTGTCTACAGAAGTTGTTAGAGGGTAGGTAATGGCGATATTCAGTTTTTTAATGGGCGAGGAATTTCATTTGAGTTGTACCTACTTATTAAGATGGATAGTAGCATATATTTGAAGGACCAAGAAACAAACAAAGGTCATATTGTGACCAGAAGCAAAATTTTAAGTAAAAAAAAAAAAATTATCAGGGAAGAAATACTTTACCGGTTGTCGAGATCCATAGGTCTCCGGATTTGCAGTTGTTTCAAGAAGCCGCGAGTTTTCCTCAGTACTCAATACTGCTTTCTTCTCGGTCATTTTCACTTATTTCGAATATATTATTTTCACAAGAATTTGGTTACAAAATACACAAAACACGTAAAGAGATAACGATGAACCTCTTACAATATTTATAAAACAACCAGACACAGAAACGCTTTTCCTAATATACAACTGCTGTTGCTGTTGCTGGCAATTTGCCGTATGCCCTTCGAATGTTATTGTAATATGGAAAGGAAAAGTGCCGGAAAGGAAATCCTTCCAAAATTTTTGAGCATGCTCAGAAGCGTTTGACTTTGAATCCCTTCTTAAATGTCATACGATACAAACAAATCCTCCAAGACAATACAACAGAATGATATTATATTTCTAACACGATTTAGATAGTGACTTAGACTGATGAAAATAAAAATTTAGCGAGTGAAACTCCGTTCTCATGGTATGTTTAGTACACGCACTGACGACTGACGCACTGCTTCTCCAACCAGCGAGACACTATTTTTTACACTCATTGAAGCATTCATATATTTTCAACTCAGTAATGGAGTCACGAAGAATGAGAGAGATATGATGGACAATTGAAATAAAAGTTGAGGCTACTAAATCAAATTTATGTAGTAGTCTACACACATGTATAAACATATATGTATGTATGAAGGCCTTCCAAAAATATCAAACAATCACGGTGATGACCGAGAAATTTTTAATCGAGGCACTTCAACGGTATAACCTATACTAAACGCGGGACAATTCGTGACGACATCGATACCCGCCCCCATCGAACTCAGCAGATTCATTCCAAAAACAGAGAGAAAAAAAAAATGAGAAGAAGAGAGGAAAACTCAGGTAAAAGAAAATCGGTTGGAAAAGTAGAAAAACGATAAAACTATCTCTGCCAGAGAAACAGACTTGAAAATCCACTTGTTCGTGAAGACGTCATTAAATCTTTTCGTCTCCTTTACTCTTGGAAGAAAAAGGAAGAAGAATTTACAACGGACGAGGGTATATGGGTAGGTATGTACATTAGGAGCATAATGCGTTATCACATACGATTCAGTGTTTGATAGGAGATAAAACTAAAAGAAAAAAAAACAACATTTGCACTTGCTGTTGCAAAATCAATTTAACTGGGGGAAAGTTAAAATTTATTCAATGAAAATCTATAAAAAGTGAAGCAAATTGACACGTATTATTAGCTTTGGAAGAAACAGCATCACTATCAAACCTTATACGTACTTCTTAAACGGAAATAATTTAAAAAAAATGCATTTAAACCTGACAACGAACGTTAACCCAAGTACGTCGATTTCTTAGTTATATTTAGCCCAATATTTCATTTGCTCCTTACATACATACACACATATGTACTTACTTCATCATGAATTACAGTTGAACTTTAGTTTTAATTTTTATAAATATTTTGTCTTCATTTTATTAAGCATTCTTAAATGATTTCATACTCGAAAGTTTATTTATAACTAATCCAGAACAATGTTTTAAGACATTTTTTATTAAGATCAGGTTTACCTGTAGGGTTTTTATTCATTCTTTTTCTCAATCTTTATACATACATATGTATGTATAGGGGAGTTGAAAAAAAAACATTCCGGTAAGATAACCACGTCGAAAGTTCAACCCCGTATCTTCCAAGTTTTATTGATCATGGTTCTTGAACGTGATCACATCAATGTACTTCAGTAATCAAATCTTTGTATGAATGTACAAACTAAATATATTTAAGTATACTGCTATTCTTAAGCACGTATCAAGGACCCAAAAATTATGATTATCATACTAATACATACATGTATATTGCGCCATGACAGTTATGGCATAACTCCGATTTGTTTGTTTTAAATAACATTGATTTGTTTAAATAATCTTAGATACATATCAAGGATTACAAGCCTTAATCATATTTTCTAGTATAGCTATCTTACGGATCTGCTCAGTTATTGCCTTAATACTACTTTAGTTTGTTTGTCTTTAATAACCTTGATCTATTTAAATCTAGTGGAAAAGAAAAAATTATTTAAATAATGTCATTGATAAGATAATAATATTGGGAGTAATTGAAATTGATCGGCAGTCTAATCACTCAACTTAACATACATAATAACCAATTCGCCTTGCTTTTATTTCATCAAACAATAAGAGATAACTCAGGAATTTTCTATAATAATTTGAAATAAGAAAATTAGTTTGTATACTTTAAACTTAAAATTCCTGAAATACCCGACCTGAATTATCCATTTCTGTGCACGAAAAAATGTGTCTTCGTTGTTTCAACTCCAACATACTTATGCATATATTTTAGGAAGCACTTTGAAAATATACTCGTATATATTGTGTAAACAGAAATAAAACAATCACGACCAGTTTCTTTTTTGTTCTCAGGGGATCGTCATTACGATCAAACCGCTCCGCAGAGGTTATTGGCATCTCGCGAATGAATTCAAGGATAAACGTAATATGCTCTGTACAGTAAAGAACTCTGTTTAGTGTCTTACTTTTGTTTAATATCCATAAGTGACAAAATATTGTCAGGCTATAATCTTATGTAAAATTGATGTCCTAAATATGTACTATATATGTACATATATATGTACATTTGTAATTATTTTTACTAACTGCTTGCACCTGTAATTGAAGGTTAAGTTTTAGTCTAAAACAAAAATTAAAATTTTGCTCACATAGGGGTTAGGACCACGCAACAGACCTCATATATTTGAAGCTAATCCGTCCAGTCCTATAGTGCACGCAGACAGGCAGAATTGGCAGATCCAATTTTTTGATTTCTTTATAGGTAATGGTTATGTCAAAATTTATCAAAACTTCAAGGTTGAATCTTTTGCGAGTGCAGAATTTGATATATGTATACGTATTATGTGGATGCCGTGGCTCAGTGGTTAGTGCGTTGGACTGCTGCGCAAGGGGTTCTAAGTTCGAATCCAGGAAAATACTATCTAAACTTTTTCACGGCGCCACCTCATACGAGTGTCTGACGAACAACCAAGAGTATTTACTTTCATGAAAAAGGCTCTCAAAAAACCCTCTGCCTTAGGATGCGGCATAAAACTACAAGTCGCTTCAGTATGTGTTAGAAATCTATACCACGCACAGCACGTACAGTTGTGAGAAGCTGGGCCTTGGCCCTCTATGGGCTGCTTATGGCCTAATATTTATTTATTTATTTTTATATGTACTTTAGGTGGAAGTAGAGCTCAAAATCAACATGCTTATTAAAGAGCTCAACATTTGTTAAGCATTCCTTGGACTCGAATTCGGATGGGACTCTAGACCAGACCTGGACATTATTTCACATTTAAAAATGCGATACAGTCTTGCTTACATGCTTGGTAAGGCAACTGGTACATACCCCTAGTGAAGCATAAGTAAATATTTCTTATTTATCTTATCGATGAAAAAACAAACATATAACACCTACATCACCCGTGCGAAACGATATACAATTTTTATTGTTGTTTTTTATTATATACGTATGTGATTAGCAAACTGTTATCTTACGCATCTAATTTATTTCTTTAATTATTATAAAACGTGTAATACCCATATAAATTATACAATTTATATCGTGTACACACCAATGCATCAATGTTACTTTTTGATTGTTTTCATGCATATTTATTGTTTTTAGTTTCAGATTGAAAACAATCCATTAGGAAAAGTTATCAGTTCATAAGAGAATTACCTAAGGGACCTGCGCCTATAAACTGAAATTGAGAGGACTACTTTCCGTTAAATATCTCTGTGCTTATCTATTGAACTTTGTATGAATATATGTATGCATATGTGTATGTACCACCAGTAGATTGCAAGTAAATAAACAAAATCAGAAGATAACAAATCGAGTTGCAATTTCATTGGTTGCAAAAAAAGGCACGTCATCAGCTACGTTTATTTGTGGAAGCAGAAATTGTTTGTAGGTATTATCGTTTAAAATACACATCTCCCAATTAGAAGCTGAAAGTCAATTACAGTATAATTCCATTGCGATGAATAGTCAGTACGTTTAGCGACATTTCAAGTTCAATATGTTATCGTAGTGAATGCAAATCGGAGTAAATCAATGCTAAAAGTTTTTCAATTAAAACCAATTCACGACTGACCAAGAGCACGTGCCCGAAGTATCTATCGTGCGAAATTCATTTTGTCATTTCTAATATACAATGTGCATTCATACCTGCTACTGCATATCGGAAGATCGATTGCGCTTCAATATTTTTGAATTTTTTAAAGATCTGCTTAATTTTAGTGGGAGATACACTGTCACGTAGTAAAACCTGTTGAAATACAGAATGCTTAGATTACAACGTTCTAAGCAGAGGAATATTAGCAATGGAATTTTTTAATTCATAAGCTTGTAAAAAAGTCATACGCAGTGATTTTTGTTTTCTTTTTGCTTTTAGGGTGCAATTAACTTTATATTTGTGTGTGTAGAAGAGCTGAGTTAGGGGGTTTTCGTGTGATCGCATGAGCTGATTACAGTTACAATAATATAAAGTCACCACCTGGCACCGAAAGTTAGGCTGATAGTTCTATTTCTTTTTACTTCCGCAATGAAAATATGTACTACCTACCTATTTTTAGGCTTTTGAATACGTGCATATGTATGTAGCTATACATTCACAAAAATAAAAATCTTTATTTATTTATTTATTCATTCACTGTATAAAAACTTATTA
This sequence comes from Chalcosyrphus nemorum, assembly GCA_949716465.1. NCBI lineage: Eukaryota > Metazoa > Arthropoda > Insecta > Diptera > Syrphidae > Chalcosyrphus > Chalcosyrphus nemorum. The sequence continues at coordinate 61,609,266 of OX454334.1, read as the reverse complement.
AATTAAAATGTTAATTAGTATTTTTTCTTTGAGAGCTTAAAGATCTTTAATTGAATTTGATAATATCGTCTCTGAACGATGTTAATAGTAATCTAACAATGTTACGAGTATAATGCGAAAATCTACTCCTTGTAATTCTACTTTATGTATATTCTTTTAATTTATAATCTACTCAAATTAGATGGTATGCGTAACATAAATAAGTGATTAGGTACGATGTCAGTAAACACAGATGAAAAACATCTGTATATGAAGTAAACAAGTCAGATAATTTAACTCAAATAGTGTGCGTACTCTTCACATGGATTGGACATCCATCCATATATGATGTCCGTAAATAAGTACGATTATTTTTTAAGATTAAATGAAATATGCACTGACATATTTGAGTACAAAACCTCCATGTCTATATATCTTGTAGAAATTGGATTCATTATACTTACGAGTACAATTATCACGTTTAACTAGCACCAGACCATAGACAGAATTATTGTGCTTGCGATGACAATGTATGGTATCATATTTCATTTGATTGACCTGCCCCTACTGATTTGATTTCGGATTTTAAAATATGTACCTACATACATACATTTAATACGAGTAAAGTAAGAAGGTATATTGCAAAGTACAGTGACTTTGTATTTTGACCTATATGTATATTAATATACTCCTTTTACAATATTAGAAACAGACTCACTTATTTCACCAAGCAAGCACATTTGAAAATGATAAATATAATCCTAAGTGCTGCAATAAACTATACATAATCAGCAGGTATTTTTATTAACAATTAGCTTAAGTATATCATTCAATTAAATATTATAGATATACCACAAGTAAAAAGTTAAGTACCGGATTTTTGCATGTACATGTAATTCCCCGTTGAACCACTAATAACTTTGCTTTGAGTCTGGTAAGATCAAGATAAACTACGTCTTATCCACCCTAACACTCATCTTCAGCAATTGAAAACAATAAAAACTTGTTTAAATGTTCACTAATTTAAAAACGTAGTACCTATACTACCGACAACCCTTAAGCTATCATTCCGAAAAGCAACAGTGTAATGGTATAAAAAACAACGCAACATTTGAAAACAAGATTTACAATAAAATAAAATAACAGAAAATTGAATTTGGTTTTGGATGGATTGAGAGAAATGTACAAGAGACCGGTTAATCTTGATGTTTTAAATATTCCCGAGAGAAGATTTACTCATACCTTATGAAGACAATTTAGTTTAGTTAGCGAAATTTACAAATTTGTTTACTATGATAAAGCAAACATTTGTAAAACATATGCTAAAAGTCAACAATATGACATTTGAAATACCAAAACACAATCTCGCAGCAGCAAACAATATTCAGCTTTATCAGTACCTACATACATACACCTTGCAATCTATCAGTGTTTTATGGGCATTTCCAAGTTTGTCACTTTATTTACTTTTTGTTAGCTATTTGAACTGTCTTTTATAGGAAACGAAACAATATATGATAAGTGCGACTTTTATTGTTTCATTATTATTTACTCTAACATTAGCGAAATATCTATTTAGTTTTGGATCGAATCTAAATGCGTATAGATTTTAGTTTTTACAGAAAGATGTTCCGATACCAATAACCTGACTCTTAATAACAATTAGGAAGCTAGATCTCAATGAAACATGTTTTCTCGCACCTTGAAATGTTAATAAATATTCAAATAACGTAGGTACTCAGCGAGTGTTTTCCGATTTATCACAAGAACATTACTCTTAAATTCACACAACGCTACAGCAGGAATTGTATTTCCCCGATTACGCCTATGTGCAATGATGTAGGCGCAATTCTCATGAAAATGAATACGTTTATTTCAGTCCACTTTCGTTCTTGTGAAGGTTATATTTTTATTTATTAACTCAATAAGTCTCAGGGGATTTTATTAGTGAAAAAATAAGTTATTATCTGACATCCAATTGAATTAACACTTAAGTCTCTGATTAAATTTTCCAAAAGAGGAAGTCTCAATCTGGAGGAAGCGATAATTTCGGCCCTTATCGCTTTTATTGTTAAGTCGTTAAGGTAGTATATAATATTTGAATAACATTTAATCGTAAACTGATAGATACTATATTGTTTGTTTATATAATTTTTCAAATTCAACTTTAAAAAAAAAATATTTTACGTACCTTTTATACGAACTTTTTGCCAATAAATAAAAATAAATTTTAAATTAAAGGATCCACGTATCAATCGTAACACTTAATTTCAATAAAGGTGCTTGCGCAACTATTTACTATTCTTATTAATAATATCCTTCTAATTTTTCAGGTTTATTTCTTTAAGGTTAACTGGATACAAGATCCAGATAAATAACTAAAACTTAAAGCCGTTTATTCGTTTCCTGTCCAGCACGGCGGCGGAGACACAACTGTGTTGATATCAAATTTGTCGTAACGTTTTCACTTCGCAAATACTTGATATGGAGCGTTGTTTGGAAGACACATTCGTTCAATCAGTCGAATTTACTCAGAACCAAGTACTCATAGTTCTGACGTGATTGTGTAGTTGTATGTGTATTCGCGCAGCAGCAGCGAAAAGCTTACGAGATTTGAATACCCTTTTCTCTATGTGATGTGTGTTATCACAATGTTATATTTCTGGGGAGGGGTGCATTTACGTTCGTCTATTCACACCGGCTTATGAGGTAATTTTTTTCTTATCTACGAAATATATTTGGTCTTACCTGTAACCAAGAGACTGCTCATCCATTTTTAATTTAAAGAATTTCATTCAATGGAAAACTTATTGCAATGTTGCACAGTATGGCTCTACGACCTTCATCACCTTTTCGTCTGATATATAGGCATTGTAAGTACAAATGTACATATATGCATACTGTATGCATATGCACATTACATACATTTTCGCAAGCTATTCAGATTGGGAACATACCCCTAAGTACGCAAAGGCATATGCATACGTAAATACTTATATTTTCTCATGTGTGTTTGTATAATCTTATTGTTTTGTGTACGGGAGAAAGGGGCTCGTCCGACAAGTATGTGACGTCACGGTTAAGGAAAAAAAATAAGCAGAAAAAGAGAGGGCAGAGACACGTGCAAAGTTGCATGTACGATAAATGGAACCACACTTTCGTCCAAGCATATATTTTGGGTTAAGGGGATTTCTACAGATAATTTTTTGTGGTTTGAAAGTTTTGCCAATTCGCGGCATGTTTTTTTTTCTGGAATTACCTTACATTATGAATGTATGTATGTAGATAAATGTTATTCATGCTAATTGTTGAGAACTGATGCAATAATAGTTACATACATTTATCCTGTGAGTCATTGTTGATTTCAGGTTTTGGTATTGATGATTGATGGTTTTGTTTTCTGTAAGATACATAGTGTGCAATCGAAAACTTATCAACCAGTTTTTCTTTAACAATATTAAGAAGTTTAGCAAGAAATTTTCTGTAACATGTCCATTTTTTGGTCGATGCTCTGCTTTCAGAAGGTTCTTCTTCCTTTGAAACTAACTCAACTTCAATAGCACACTCATGCGTTCTGGCATTAGTTCTACTACATTAGTTGTGGGTGGCCGTGGCTCAAAATTCAAATTGAAGTTTTTTCAGGGCGCCATCTCTTTCGAACTTGGAACCCCTTTCACAGTAGTCCAACTTAATGTAGGTATGAAGACAAAAAACCTACTGTGAATTAAAAAGGAATGCACATAATATGTACATTTCTCTGAATACTTGGAAAATTAATATTGTAGCCTAAAACCACCTGAGTTTTAAATGCCGCTCACTGCTTCCTATCTCTTTTTCTCTTTTCCAATAATCAACGCCCATCCCCTGTAAATAAACTTCATATCTCCTGTGGAAGCCGCTGAATAATAATAGAAGGTTGTAACGTTGTGTTGTAAACTGTTCTGATAATTTTCAGACTTTTGTTGTTCTGTTCTGTGCTATGCTACTTTTCCACTTACTATTTTACCCAAGTTTACGGTTGAACTTTATTTTATATATGTATACTTATAATATAACTGGTATTATTTAGTCTATTATTTGCCGACTTTAAATTATGTTCAGTGAACACAACCGCCCTTTCTTCTACAATTTACACCAATCTCTCCAATGATTCGGCATTCTCCACTCCAGTCTCCATCTCCAGCTCCACTGACATTTCACATATGTCAAAACTAATTCGTTTTCACTAGAAAAAGGTCGCTATCGTTATTGGAGCAATAAGAACTAATTAACATGGGAGACTATAAAATATCAGAGAAGGCTTACGCCAAAATGATTTTCCATGCTGCTAAATATCCTCATTGCGCTATTAATGGCATTCTTCTTGCGGAAAAAAACATGGTTCGCGCTGACACCGTTCACATAATGGACGCTATACCTCTTTTCCATCAGTGTCTTTACGTGTCACCAATGGTTGAAATAGCTCTTGCTCAGGTAAGAATTGCAATTAATGATTATCTCGTTTCTAAAAATGTCTGTATATTTTGTAAAAGATTGAGTCAATGGCCGAACGTGAAGGACTTTTCATAGCCGGTTACTATGGTGCCTCAGACAATTTCTATGACGTATCAGTTGAAAAGGCTCCTGCTGTAAAAATCGCCGACAAGATCCAAGAAAACTATAGGAATGCTTGTTTGGTTGTAATTGACAACAAGTTTGTATGCCACTCGAAAGAAAAGCCTGCAATCAAAGTGTTTTCTTGTACTGAAGGACGTTGGAACAAGTCGTCGTTTATACTGGATCATTCTCAGGCCACACTAGAAGCTGTTTCGGCACTTTTAAAACGTGGTGCCATGAAAGACATAGTAGACTTCGATAATCATTTGGACAATCCGGAAAATGATTGGACAAATCAGTTTTTAAATAGAGATCTTAAACAAATAATGGCTATGTACTAGATGTATACTTCCTCAAATAGGTGTTTGTACCAAATAAATATGTGTTGTAAAAGAAAAAGAAATAAAATTCGAGAACCAAAATATGTGGTGTTTTCTAACATTCGCTTTATTACTTTATTAGAGGAAAAGGAAATAAGTTCATCTATCTGCACCTGTCTCTGGAAGCTCCGCCGACACCGTCAATGAATATGGCTAGATTTACGATCTGTGAGCCAGGACTGAATAAAATTGTCTGCGGATGAAAAGAAATCTTAATTTTTTACAAGAAGCCGATGGTTAATACGGTCAAATGGGGTAGGTGACTCAGACAATTAGCCTATCTTTTTGACAAAAACAAAAGAACGCATCTCGCGAATCTCCCATTACTTAAAGGAGATATGTAAGTACGTAATTTATTCCCTTATAATTTAATACAAACATACTTTTTATTTCAAATAAAACTTTAAACCCAGACGCGGCACTGCTGATCCCAGCTTGTTGATGCTAATGCCATTCCATTTGGTGTCATGGCGATGGATGTAATTCGATTCTCATGACCCGTAAGCATTCCTTTATGCATAAATAATAAAGAAAAACAAACCATTCTATTAATCAAAATTGAATTCAATATTTTTACTGATTTACCATTATGGCAAACTTTCATAGTATCCCATGCATGAATGTTACCGTCTACGGCGCCACAAATTATATACCTTCCACTGTAAGAAAGTGCTGAAACACAAAATAAGAAAAAATTATGTAAGCGCCATTTATAAGACAAATATTACCACATGAAGTAAAGCCTGTGTTTTTATTCGGTGGCTCATAGTGACCAATTTGCTGATCCGATCGAATATCATACAACCGAGCCGTTTGATCTTCTGACCCAGTGGCAAAAGCATATCCGCTGTTGTGATACTAAAAACAAGTACATACATATAAAAACTAAAAGGCATCGACTCAGTAGTAATAAATTAATAAACTCACGCAAACAGAATTAACATCCATCTCGTGTCCGAAAAACATTTGCTTGTGTTTTTCTTCTCGAACATCCCAAAGCTTTGCGGTCTTGTCCACGGATCCCGTCAAGTATGTATTCATATCAGGGGACAGAGAAATTGAAGCAATATCACCAGCGTGACCATTGAAGTCCATCGTCTTTACACCTTTTTCTAAATCCCAGTGACATCTATAAAAGCAAGTATTTAAAACAATCATAAAGATCATTTATTTACCGTCATATACATTTTCATGTCCCCTGAACCGGTGATAAGTTTATTATCATCAAGAAATCGACATGAGCTCAAAAATCCTTCGTACCCCAAAAGTTCTCTTGTCATTTTCGCAACACCTGAGGCATCACGATTATTTACGTCGTAAACTGTGCACTGATTATCCATTCCCCCACAAGCAACAAAATTACCAGACGGTGAAAATGCTACCGTCATAACCCACGCTGATCGAAGTGGGATAACCTAGAAGCGTTAATCATAACATAAATACTTTTTGATAGCGCTGTTATCCTCGTACTAACTTGCACTTTATTTCCGGTCCACGTATCCCATATAATAAGTTTACCGTCGAGTGATCCAGTCACACAGTGCCTTGAATCACCTGCAAAGTGTACCGAATTCACTTTATTTATATGCCCTTTTAAGACTTTTTTGGACTGAAGCCTTATTTTTGGTATATCGGACATGTCGGCACATTTTTCGGCAAGTGTACAGTCAGCTTGAGCCTTTTGCGCATCCTGCAAATATAGGTTTTGTTAATTTGCTGCTTCCAATTTTGTTTTCAAATGCCTTTGCAAACCTTAAATTTTGCTATCATATCGTTAAGTTCTTGTTTGAGCGCTGCTGTTTCAGGATCGTCCTTCGGCATTTTGTATCTTTTAGACTATCAAGATAATATCCTTATATTTATTATGAACTTGTTAATTTTTTGTTTCCTAGCGGACTTCTTACAGCAACTGTTTCAACGAAAAAAACTGACTAAATTGTACTCAACTGGGCCAACCTCATAGACTGCAAAGTTTCTTTTAATGCAATTAGCTAACTCGATTAGTCACTTACAGCAATTCATCCCCATCATTACACTGTTTGGGACTCAGGGGGTGTGTTGCTGTTGAATAAATGTTTGAGGGTCACGGCATGGCGGAAAAAAATAAATTTCAAAAAGTCCCTGGAAAATATTTTTTGTACAAAAGTATCATTCTAAGGTCTTAATTATATTAGTAGACTTTTTTGCTTTCCTTTTGATCAACTTAAAGTGTGGATTAGTTACAATTCATAACATTATTACCTTCTCTTAATCTATGAATGAAAGTAGCACGTACACTATCGGAAATCGATATGTCCAATGAAGCAGAAAATTGAAATTTTTATTTATGCCATAGCCTTCCTGTTCAAATTGTCAATATAAGCTTTGATTGCGATTGTGAAAATGGGTATCGCGTTGTTTTATTTTCACGAGATAAAGTATACCAACAGAATTATTAAATGTCTATTAGATATTATACTCTCATATATATTATTGGCACGGTGATTTCTAAACATTACAGCAATCAGTATGAATTTTGTACTTTGGATTCATGCAATCTGGGTATGTACTACTATATTTCTAGCAGAAGGGAACATAATATTTTTACTACAAATTGTATATATATATATAAAACGCTCTTCTGGAAGAAAATAAAAGAGAATTGAATTAAGAAGAGATATTGAAAATAACAATGGCGAGAATGGACTCTGGGAAGAGGTCTTTAACGTTTCAGCCTATGATTTTAAAAATGTCTTTTTGAAATATAACGAGAGGTAAATCGTTGCTCAAGAACATTTACACTGCCATCTGTTGTAAATAGTTAGAACAATTTGCTACTCCATGTTGAGTGGGTTTAACCGACATGCAGCTTTTTTCATTTCACCACTACACAATTGAGTAGTTCGCTGCCAAACACACCACACCACTGTCAATTTTATTCTATTCAACAAAGCCGAGCTATGCTTTTCAATTCAATTGAATTCAGGAGTTCGTTGCGGGTGTATCGTATTCCGCACTTGTTTGTTGGTGTTTTAATAATCTAAGCATGCGACGTGATGTTGCATTAATCTAAAAAAACAAAACATATTTTTATAGAACTAAGAACAAAGCAGTAAAAAACAATGGAAAAAAATTATTGTGCCCGTTTTGTAGTACTGTGCATTTTTGTAATTGCAACAAGTAAAGTTTCTCAATCAAAACATGGTAAGTACATGTATAAATGAAGGTATACCTCTCTAAATTTTAGTTTGTAAATGTGGTACATGAATCTATTTCGGTCCATCGTCCTGTAAACAAAATGAAGGAATTGATGTGCTAGCCACAGCACATTTTGCTAATGTATAGTGAATTGCAAAAGCATGATCTCATTTTCATGATTTTGCTGTTGCATAGGATGATAAATTAGCTTTAATTGAAAACATAGCGCTTGAGTGTGCAATTAAACGCCATTAAAAATGTATACACTCGCCGTTTCAAACACTTGAATCTCATTCGAATCAATATCCTTCTTTTTTTTTTAGAGACTATCAAAGTGTTCACCATTGCCACGGAAGAGAATGATGGGTATCGACGTTACATACGATCAGCAAAATTTTACGGCATCGACGTAAGTATATATGTAGTGTGTATTATTTTTCTAATAGGTGCACGATAAAATTTAAAGCAGAAGAAAATATCCCGGAGTACACTGTCTACGTTGCTCCTATAGAAACCCTCATTTACATCCTTGTTAAACTAGTTTCGTTAACGATTTTATGTGTTTTTTGACCCTTTCTTTCTTCTTTCAAAAAATAGTTTCATCAAACAGAAATTTCTGTATACCTACATAATGTACTATTTCTATTCATCCATCTTTTCTCTTTGTATAAACACTAATAATTTGAAAATGGTGCACTGCATAGCATCCAGATGTTCTTAGCTATCTGGAAAATAAATGAACTCGTTCATATCCGGTCTATATATGAGAGATTGCGGTTGCTTCATTGTAAGATTAAAAACACAAACACCGGCAAGCATGCTTACGTGATCATAAGCTAATTTTACTTGATGTAAAAACAAAATAAGTATTTTGCTGGTTCAAAAAATTCGAGGGATTGATAATAATTCTTTGAAACATAATTTGACCTGCGCGAAGAGGGTAGATTAAATGAAGTTCTTATCTACAAGAATCCTAAATTATAAAGTTTCTAGAATAATGGTGCAGAAATAATTTGAACCATGTAGATAACAATGAATTTTTATAAGTAGGTATATATATAAAAGCCTAGCTTTACTTTTGAACTCTTTGTTTTATAGGTGACACCTCTTGGATTAGGTTTGGAATGGAAAGGTGGCAACATGAACGGACCAGGCGGAGGTTTCAAGATCAACCTCTTACGAGAAGCTATAGCCCCATATAAAGATGACAACAACACAATTCTGATGTTTACAGACAGGTTAGACTTTAAACATGCATTGATACTAGCATGGCAAATAGTACAGTACCAACATTAAATCGCACAATACACCAAGGCAATCATAATTGTTTAAGACCAATCTTTATAAAAAAAAAAAAAACTTTAGATTTTTCCTTCCGATTTTACGATGTATTTTAAGCTTTTTTAAAAATTTAATCAGATAATATCAAATTTAAGCGCAAAAATTACGTGAAGGTATCTAAAGATGATTCGTAATTATAGTTTCGTACCAGTGGCCTATTTGAACAAATACAAGCTACACGCGCAAATTTATGATTATGGAGCTGAAGTAAAAATTTGTGTCATGACTCATGATGCTTTACTTCTCGGTGTAAGGTTGTAAAGCGCAAACATGGTGCGACAAAATTTTGTGAAAAAAACGCTTCTCAATTAATTTGTAAGTTGGTAAAATAGGTCCCTGGTTCAGGATAAATGTACATATTGTTCGGTTTGGATAAATGCATAAACGCATTTTTTTTCGGGTAATATGACGTACCTAGATTATTGAAGCCTTAATTTAATTTTAAAATTATGTAATTGTATCGCAGAAGTACTAAAATTATGTTTATTTTATCGCTTTTCTAGTTATGATGTTATATTCACTTCTGGTTTAAAAGAGATTCAAAAAAAATTCAAGGAATTTGGGGCGAAAATTGTATTTTCCGCCGAAAAATTCTGCTGGCCTGATGAAACACTTTCAAAAGAATATCCTGCGGTTTCGTTAAAAGCTTCTCGTTTCTTGAACTCTGGCATGTTTATCGGTATGTTTAAGCTAACGCCTTCGAATCATTTATTTACTCTCAAACGTATACCCGGGTAGGTTATGCACGTAACATCTACGAGTTGATAAAACGGCCAATTGAAGATACTGATGATGATCAGCTTTTCTACACCAAACAATACTTGAATCCAACACTAAGAGAATATCTTAATATGAAATTGGACACGGAATCAAAGATTTTCCAGAATTTACATGGAGCTAAGGACGACGTGAAATTGGATGTCAATGTTAATACAGGTGCTGGAATTTTGCAGAATATAGACTTTCTAACAATACCAAGTGTGATCCATGGCAATGGACTCAGTAAAGTGGATCTGAATGCTTTTGGAAACTATCTAGCTGGTACATTCAATGAAAAATGTGTAATATGCGAGGAGGAAAGAAAAGCCCTAGACGTAAGTTGCAAAGAAATTCAGTTTCGTTTTTTGTTTTCTCAATCAATCAATTTTTCTCAAATAATTTATTTTTTTAGGAAGAACGTCTTCCAGTCATATCGGTGGTGATTATAGCATCCAAGCCCGTACCATTTTATGAAGAGTTCCTGTCCAAGATTGAAAACTTGTACTATCCGAAAAAGAAAATCAATTTATTTATTTATAGTGGTGTACGTTTTTTTGTTTCAGAAGATATGCATTTATAATTAATATAATCTTAAATTCAGGTCCCATTTCATGATGAATTATCGAAATCATTCTTTGTACAGCAAGAGAAGAAATATTTAACTGCAAAACTTGTAGTATCGACTGATGAACTTGATGAACGTTCTGCAAGAAAACTTGCTGTGTAAGTAATGTTTAGAAATTAAGATATTTGTTTTTATAAACATGATAATTGACTTTTTTAGAAAACAAGCCGTCCGGCAAGAGAGTGACTATATATTTTCCGTTGACGCTGAGGCACATATTGACGATCCCGGTTTGTTAAGACACTTATTAACCTACGATAGGTAGTATAAAAATTCCTTTAATTCTGTCAAAACTACATCTTCAAATCTATATTCTTATTTAGATCATTTATAGCTCCAGTTATTACCCGAGATAATGAGCTATGGAGTAATTTTTGGGGAGCAATATCAGATGATGGATACTATGCAAGATCACATGATTACGTCGATATAGTCAAGGGAAATATTGTGTGAGTACTTTCATTCAAAAAAGTTTACTATTCTAGAAAGACAATTTCATTTTCTTTACTTAGAATTCACACTTTCATAAAAAAAATCGTAGTTTAAGAAATATATCATAATTTTAACACACATATGGTTAGCTTAGCTTGTTAACGAATAATCAATTCCTAGAAAATCCTTTAATTAATACGAATAAAAATTTAACAGCACAGTTTAATTTAAGGATTCTAATCATAGAAAAATATCACTAATCGAAGGCAATCGAAAAATCTGTTTTAAAACTGCGTCGGTCTATGGAATACATGTTATCTGCTGTACATTCGTAGACGCCTGCATCCATTTGTGTGGCTGGATCAATTTCGATTTTCGATTTTACTCTGTCTTCGCCAATTCGCCACTCGTGTACCTAAACAACAAAATTGTTAATTATATATCTCCACTAAGGGATAAAAACGGTTCTGTTGCTACATACGTGCATATATAAATGTTGAAATATTTCCGTTCCATCCTTGTACCAAGTTATATGCGGCCTGGGATTTCCCTTTGCCACACACAGAAAAGCGATTTTGTGTCCTAAGACGTATTCATAATCAAAATGAGACGCTTGAAGGATTTTCGCACCCTTGAAATTAATTTATGTAAATAAGTAACTCATAAGATGTAAGAGATCTTACATTATTGTTATTATAGTATTGATCTGACTCAGGATCCCGGTACTTTCCAGTAATAGGTAGACCAATTTGCACCTAAGGAAAAATGAGTAATGGAAATATGTAAGTGGGAGAAAGAATATTAATACTGCATTGAACAAACTCTAGACTTTGTCCGGCCTCTTGTCCTTCCTCTTCTAGCTTCACTTAAATTATTCGATAGCACAAGTACTCCAATAAAAATTGCAAATAGTCTCAAATTCATATTGATTTTGAAAACTTATATTTAACACTGGCTACGGTTTTATGTTTGCACACAGAATATGTTTTCCAATAATATTTCTCTTTTGGGCTATGGTCTTAGCAGGGAACTTGGAAATAAAAACTGCGCGAGTTTTCACTTGGACCAAACTCCGACAAATCCGAAATGATAATGCTTCAATCGAAATGCAAAAGAAATCTTTGTATATACTTGTTTGCGGCTATTGTCTGATTAAATGGCAACCATCACCCCTTCCGGCTCAGTTTAATATTCTATTTGACCACCACCGTCGTTATACGGTATATTACATATAGTTGTTTCGCTAAAGCGCTCTTCGCAAATGATATTGCCTGAATTAAATAATTGAGCCAATTGTTAGCGATTGTGTTGCAAACGGATCATAAGCAATAGAACAATGTCATAAACACACGAGATAAAAATAAGGGTGGCAGATTTAATGAACCGAATATATTTTTAACTACAATACAAAAAAGTATATATGTATAATGTAATTATGGTTCTTATGAGCTAGATGGTTCCCGAATCACAACTGGAATTAGTCAAAAATTAATCATCACATAATCAGTTCGAAATCCTCTTCGGTCAATTGCATAGATGTTATCCGCTTGACATTCATAATATCCTAAAACCACTTGTGTTAACTGTGTACACATAAACAATATATTATTTTTTTTACCTGCATCCATTTGTGTTGTTGGGTCTATTTCCATCTTTGACTTGATAATGTCACTACCAACCATGGACTCATGAACCTGTGTAATGGAAAATTGCTATATTTTCTTTGGAATAATAATAAACTTTCGTGTACCTGGAAAAATCGATGCTGATAAAGTTCGGCACCGTCTTTAAACCATGTAATAGACGGCCTTGGTTGTCCTACGAATTTAGGGATTATAGAATTGGTGAGCAGGTCATAAATCGTATGTACTCACCTTGTGCCATACAAAAAAATGTAATTTTTCTGCCGAGTGTGTAGTCTAATTCAAAATGTGAAGATTTTATAATTTTCGCTCCCTTAACATTAAAAAAAAAATAAAAAAAACACTTATAAATATTCTTTCATTCCTGAGTTCTCTATATTGAAGTCTCTTACATTCTCATGATCATAATAGTTGACCGCATCTTGCGTCCGATGTTGAATTAATGTGGGTTTTTTTCCTGTATAGTTTCGTCGTAAAATTCCCCTACCTCCATGCGTTCCTGTCAAAACGTCACATCACAAAAACGAAAGTAAAAAATAAGAAACAAATTCAAACTTTTTACATACTTTGGGCAATTGTAGTTGTTAATATTAATGTTAAAACAGCTAATGATACAAAAATGTGTTTCATTTTAAAAATGTTACTTTTCACTACTTTAAACAAAAACAAAAATATATGTATCCACCTATAATAGGTAGCTCGGCTCGATCAGCTCACATCTACTAAAAGGCTGTTACTAATTTCGTCTACACTCGAGAATATAGTTGGACGTCGTCGTTTTATGAGCAACTTAGTGTGTTGGTTGTTGATCAGTATTTTTGTCGCAAGTTACGATGTGCTAGACCCAGTGGCTCTTTAGTGTGCTTGCATTCTGATTTAATTTGCACGCCACAAATAAATTCAATTATCATTTAAAGAGATATCTTAAGTAGGGGTTGAATTTGATTTAGAACGGCGCGCGGCGGGAACGACAAAAAAACATACAGAACTATCTGTTATTGTACATTTTTAAATGACCACAACAGACTTGATGAAAAACGTCGTATGTTGGGCACAGGGATAGAATTCATTATTTTGTTTCTAAGTCTACATGTTTCCTTTTTGTTTAATTTTCAAAATTTCGTTGATTAAACTTATATATTTTATATTTTTTATTTCATAGAGGTATGTGGAATGTGCCATATGTTTCAGGTTGCTATTTGATTAAGAAGTCAATTTTCAAGAAATTAAACTTTGATCATAAGCATTTCGATGCGGATATGGCATTGTGTGAGAATCTGCGTAATGTGGTAAATTTTAAGACAAATTATATGGAAGACAATTGTATTTATATTTCCGTTATTTGCAGGGAGTATTTATGTACGTTATAAACGACAGGGACTATGCGCATTTGGTCAATTGCGACAATTTTGATATAACTGTTGCTCGTCCAGATTTCTACACGTTGTTCACAAATCAAAAGGATTGGGAGCAGCGTTACATTCATCCAGAATATAAAGAACTACTGAAACCAAACGTAACCTATTTACAACCATGTCCCGACGTTTATTGGTTCCGCATCGCAACCGAACGTTTTTGCCAGGATATGGTTGCGATTATGGAAAACTTTGGAAAATGGTCTGATGGTTCTAATAAGGTTCGTAATGATGAAAATTTTACTTACATACATGAAAAGCTAATATATAATAATGTTCTAATAGGATGCTCGTTTAGAGGGAGGTTATGAAGCAGTCCCAACTCGTGATATTCATATGAGACAAGTAGGTCTGGATCCGCTGTGGTTGAAATTTCTCCAACTATATGTGCGCCCATTGCAAGAAATTGCATTTACTGGATATTACCATAATGTAAGTTTACGACGAAAATATATATGTATTATTTAAATCATTTCAACAAAATTTAATTCCAGCCACCACGTTCGTTTATGAATTTCGTTGTTCGTTATCGACCAGATGAGCAGCCTTCTTTAAGACCACACCATGATTCATCAACTTATACGATTAATATTGCCTTAAATCGTGCTGGCATCGATTATGAGGGCGGTGGATGCAAATTTTTGCGATATAATTGTTCAGTCACAGATACAAAAATGGGATGGATGCTTATGCATCCAGGGCGGTTAACGCATTTCCATGAGGGACTAAAAGTGACTAAGGGTACAAGATACATTATGATTTCGTTCGTTGATCCTTAAACGTGATTTCACTTGTGCGGCTCCATTTTATGTATATTCTCAAAGGAAAACTCTTATACTAAAAAAACGAGATTGTATTGATATGCATGCATTTTACTTATAGCATAACAATTTTTAATAAGACTTTTGTACGTTTTAATAATAAGGAAAAATATATATTTTTGAGAAGAAAAGAGTATCTATAATTCTGCATTATATTTATATATTATAGACATAGTTACAGTTGGTTTGTATTAAAAAACATACCCTAGTTACCGAAGGGTTGGATGCGATACCACTAAATAAAAACGAAAAAAAGTTGAAGTTGAAACAACCAGAATTTTTCATGACTGTAAGGATAACGATGAGATGGACATTTTTGAAAAACACGAAGTTAACCGGCGAAACACATGACAGATGCTCTCGAACACATGCTCCTATTATGACCAACTTACGGAAATGACTGCACAAAAAACCGCCTGTAAAAGTGAAAACCCACTTTCCTATGTTTGCGGAAATGATATGTTCCAACACCTCCAGCTCATTAGCCTTAAAAAGATAATAAACAGAAATAAAATATATATTTTCATAGATAACCGTCATTCAAACTTGCACCATATTTGTTTGTTCAATTGTACTGGCTGTAAAACAACTGCTAATTTTCGAATAAATCTTATACATATTTCTTTGTCGTAAATGTCTCTGCAGACATAGTATACATTATTAAAGTACACCTGTTATTAGAGAAATTCTGGTGACATGGTATTTAGTTTTTATAGGCGTGTTGCTTGTATATTATCTTCAATTATAAAAACCTATTTAACGCCAGAAGAATTGTTCCTTGTACTTGCAGAGATTATAGAGGCATTCGAAGAAAACTCATTGTTTATCAAGTCCAACACGAGCGTGGTAAGTATCAAATTCTATACAATGGTAATATGTCAGGCAGATTTCCAGCGAACAACTTTATCAGAAAAAGGGTCAAGAACCTTGAAACGTTACTACTACTATAAGTATACATACATATGTATGTATGTTTCCTTGCATAGTATCGCTAAACATTTGGAATTCGCTCTGGAAGAAAACTGAAGAAACTGTTGTTAACTTGGAGCACTCTTCTTTTTAAGGAATTATGATTACACAGTATGTACATATGTATGTAAATATTCCTTAAGAAGAGGCTTTAGACGATGTGCACAAATAAAAGTAAACAGAGTGGACAGCGATAGTACGTCCATTTTTTTGCATTCAAACGTTGTTTTTATTATGACGCCCACTAATCAATTGTTTGCAGTCAATTTTTCCATTAAGTACGTAGTAAACACAAATGTAGGGAACATGTGGCATTAGATTCGTTACATACTAAATAAGTACGTATAAATTTACTCGTATACATAAGTATATGTATCTGGAACGAAAGTGAATAACAAAAGCTATTGTGTTCACAGAATAAAAATTTCAAAAAAATAAAATACTGGCATATTCTTATCTAAAGAGAGATACAAATGATACAAGTAGCAACTATCCTTTGGTATGTCCGATTCTTGTGCCGCTCAGCACTAGTAGTTGGCTCTAGAAAACCCCTTACTATTCCCTAACAAACAATTCTCAGCGACAGTAAACATCCCTGACAAACAAGTACTAATATCGAACAAGAAAACAACCCTATTCAATGTGTACAGTACATTTATTGCACCGGACGATAAAATGCTTTGAAACATGTGCTACGCCCAGCTGTTTTCTTCTTCATGAATAGTACTAAGCGGTGGTCGAAATAGTAGTAATTATGATGAGACTGAACTTGATATGGAGAATTGCGTTTAGAATACGTATAAAGAGCCTTCCTCACCCTAAACTTCTTTCGTGCACTCTCTTCACCAGAACGTCCAACACATACATGTAGACCAAATCAGTTGTCAATTTGTTGGACTGAACTGCGCCTGGGCCGTTTCACCATATCTACTACGGCTATGGCGATATTATTGCATACAACAGCGACGAAAGCACAGCTCAGCTTAGTATCGAGATATCAACCGATGTCGCCGTTGTTGCTTACGCGAATTTTTCACCAGATTAATTTTTATTATTTTATCGTTTATTATTCTTTTTTATTGTAAAACCGCTGTTCTTAAAGTAAATTTGTTAAAAACGGATACGAAATACTTTGGTTAAATGCCAACATTGTGTACTTAGAAAGTAATTGACGAGTATTCTTGTGATTTGAAAAAAAGATATATATACATAAATGTTTGGTGTTTATTCTGTCCTTGCTTACGGAAGGACTATGGACTTAAACAATTATTTATATACATGCACAACTTTTAGCACAACATAATTATGTGGTTTTAGGGTCAAGTAATTTATGAACAACATAATATACAGATACATATACGCATATTTATTTGGAAAAAGGCGTGAGAAATAACCTTGAAAATTTAGATCCAGTACGAATACTCATTGCGGATATCCTACATCGCCCACATTTTTTTTTTTTTTACGTGCAACTATAACATAGGGCAAGTATTGGATTCGTGCAGATTTTTCTTCAATATTTTCATTGGCACACAACTGTGCTACCAACATTGCGTCGAACTGCTTGTCTTGTTTTCCGTCTACCTCCTGAATATTAATCAAGAAGAAAATATAACATTTTTTAGATAAACTGATATATGTATGTAGTGAATATTGTACAATATTTTATAGTTGTGTATCACACCATTGCAAGTGAACACATTCCCAGAAATCAGTGCAAAGTGAATTTTTAAACCCGAGTGCGAAATTGTATCTCATTTTTTGTTTTGATTATGATACATGCTTACAAGAGAAATGTAAATATACATGGACATAAACATTTGTACATATATATGCTGAACTATATAATTTCTGCGGTTACGTAGCTTCATATGAGTGGATAGTGTTTATATGCATACCGCTGTAAGTAGTACTATATAGTATATATAACAAAATCTGTAATATGAGAAAATACATACATCAGAACAACTTACAAAACAGCTGCGAATATGTTTTTAGAAGTCCAAAAGGTAAATTTGCTTGCATGCATATCATCATTCAGAAGAGAATACCTACTTACAATTACAATTGTGCATTCTTAATAATCACGTCAAAACTCAAGATAAATGTTTAACATGTTATATCCAACGCTCTTAGGAAAAGTCTATTTACCAATTAACTATTCCTTAAAGTATTTCTTTTGCTCTTCGTTTTCTTTGTTTAGCCTTTGTCACATAAGCATTCAAACTCAGATAAATCTCATTCATGAAGATGATAAAATCGGTTTTAATATAAATTTAAAAAAAGGCAGAAGATTGTAACGCAAAGCAGTATGTAAGTAAGTATCAAATTATTCTTATCACACAGGAAGTGCTCACTACATGTCGTCACAGACATATTAAATAACTGAGAGTTTTAGTTTCCTCTTATTCAATGTACATACTTATGTATGTACAATAATAAAAATAAGTAGGTGAAATAATTTTTCCAACTTCTATTTTGATTATAACATACTAACTGAATGTAATAGCTAACCGCGGACGTTTGCTATTATCCAAGGGCATATGTATATACATATATATATGAAATATGTCTGCAAACTAAACAAATAGACAATTACTAAAGGAGCGAGTAGAAAAAGGGACCATGTGACAATGCATTAACGCACATATATAGCCATTTATTACACATAGTGCAACTGTGTATCTTTGATAGCTCTAGGAGTTTCTCCATATTTTAGAATATCGATCTCCGTTTTGTATTCAAATAAGAATATGTCCCTTCAATGTTAATTTATAAACGAAAAAAGGGTTATCTCACATTTAAATATAATAAAAAAAAAATATTTGCATAGTTAAAACAAAACTATCTGGAGTTATAACAAAAATAAATTCATCCATACATATGTTAATCTACATATTGGGAACACAGTCACACCTTATGGACACATTATTTTTTTTTAGTTGATTAAAACTACGTACATAGCTACGTAGCTTTCATATAAAAGAATTGTTAGTCATTAAGAAAAAATGTCCTTACTATTATTATTATAATATACTAGATTATAACGGTGAAAACCACACATGTGGTGATTACGGCCGATGGCAAAGGGATGGAAATTTGATGACTAACGTTTCATATTTTGAAGAATATAAGTCATGTGGGAAGGAAGTAATATAATAAGATATAATATCTTTCCGCAACAATCCATAATATCATATCAGTGAATCAGTGATGTTTGATTAAGTGGCACTTATAATCTATAATACCAATACTACTAGTATAAGTACATTCTGACTTGAAGTTGTCTTACCTACCAGTTTATTATTTGATAAAATCAATATAATCGAAAGTTTGTAATCTAATCGACAAGGCGAAAGTAAAGATAATATTTCATTGAAAAGTATTCTAGGTTTCTCTAAAATACTATAGGCTTTTTAAATTATTTTTTCCCTGAGTAGATACCTATGTATTTAAAGTTTAATAGGTAATGATTTAATTTTGATGTTCTATTACTTTTTAAATACATATGTATTTGTTTCCTTATTTAGTATTCGAGTCATTTGGTGTCGAATGAATCTTCGATGTACATTTAGTACATAATGTAAGTAAGCTACAATGGCCCATTATGTATACATATAAAGGGCTCACAGCTGTAACGAACCAAGACATAAAAGCGCAAAGTCAAATTCTATTCAGGTCTGTAATGTACTAAGTGAAAAAGTGTTTCGTTCCTAAGTTACGATAAAAAGATCTAATCAGTGATTAGCATTTTCCAACTGTTTTAAGGGAGTTAATTTACTTTTATCTCTTAATAGAGGCTGTTAGCCCTCCATATGAATGTGCATATTTTTTCATTTAGCTCTTTAAATTCAACCCACCTAAAATAGAGAGCTGGGCCAATTATTTTTGAAAGAAAAATCCCATCATGGTTGTTCTATTGAAACAAATAAGCTGTAGTGCGCCTTATACACTATTACATAGACATATGTAGATTTGTTGGCTAATGTTTCTCAAAAGTTTGGTACCTACTGTTTGTGGTATGCAGAGCTTCTCTGGTTAAATGCAGCTCTGTATGTGACGTACTCACAAACTATGGTACTTGACTGAAAAAACAAATTAAGAATTTTTATCTTGACGATGAAACTACCTTTTCATTTTAACTGCTTCGACTAATATTCGTATCTTTTTAAAACAATAAATATTAGTTCTTAATCATAAAATAAACTTATCAGTAAATTAATACAGAATAAAATGAGACTACTCATATCAATATAATTTAGTTTAAAAATTAATTGAAACTCATACCCACATACGTAATTACCGATGTGATTCACTTAGAATCGTAATCTGAAGCAGATTATTTTCAAGAAAAAGTATATTTGCAGCTGAATGGGAAGTTTTGTTAAAAGATAATTAGTTCATTAAGTCACACCTTACTGACATAGATACATGAGCAAGTAATTAACCAATATATCAATCTGGCGTCAATCGGACACTGATGGTCAAGCAGAATGCCATTGTCTTATCATCATTCGAAATCAATTCCATACATACATAACTCATACACTCTTTACAGTATTCGATTTTACTTAACAAATTAAACGTGTTTTTCTTCCAGAAGAGAAATTATAATCCAGAACTTAATTGTTATGCATAGTAGCTGAATTTTGCTTTTGTTGGATATTAATTTTGATAGCATATCACCCAATTAACAAATGCACAATAATAAAATGGCGGTTGCAAAATCATTCAAAATGTACCTGACTATTTTCATAGCTACAACATGCTTTTACATGGTACTGTATCAGTACCACATGTCCAAGGGTAGTTCTGTACTACCATCAGAGGAAATAAAGGTAAGACACAAACATTTTAAATATTGTACATCTTCTAGAGAAAAGTTATATTAAATATAGGCAGTTATGATATTTTATTTTGATATGTATTTTACTTACTGCACCATTCACTCCGTTAAGTAATCCGAATGCGAATTAGAAATTCAAGTGGAATGGTGGGCCTTTTAGTAATGTTAAGAAACCCGCTTTTGACCAAATACCATGTGTACCAATTTTTTATTATACAATATTTACAGGCTTCAAAAACACGAGCCAAAAACAGATCCCTCCAAAAATACAGCGTAAATGTTGGATCGTTTAAAAGTACACAAACTTCGGTAGAGCCCCTTCCAACCAACAACAGTAACTACATTTTAAAAAGTAGAACACCTAGTGCTACAACTACTACTACTACCACCTCTATAACCTCAATCACATCCACCAATACAGTCAAAAACAAAACAGCTGAAAAAATGCCCGTAAATAAACAAAATCGTCTTAAAAGAAAACAATTAAATACTAATTCTTTTCGAATGCATGAAACTGCTATTCGCTATGCCAATTTGATATATATATTTTTTTTTTTAATTTTACTAATACCTGCTTTACCGACTGCTTCCCTATCATAAAATCAAACTGCATGTGCAAATTTTCTACTTCTCAATTGCATGGTAATGCACTTATTCACTTAAACTTATCAATCTATTTCTATGAACATATCCTTATAGCCAAAGGTTACTTATACTTACACCATACATTCCAGCCGCCACTGTATATCATCACTCCTACATATAGGCGGCCTGAACAACTTGCTGAGCTGACAAGGCTAGGATACACACTAAAACACGTGGCTAACCTTCTATGGTTAGTCATCGAGGATGCCAATAAAACATCGGATTTAGTAAGCAAGACCTTAAACCGCATTGGTATTCCATATGAGTATTTAATAGGTAAATCATATTGACATTAAGTTTTTATGAATATGATTTTTGAACTTTGTTCCCATTTACAGCCCCAATGCCAGAAGAGTATAAGAAAACAAAGAAAGCGAAACCTCGTGGAGTTTCAAACCGCAATCGGGGCTTGGAGTGGTTGCGGGAAAATGCAACCGAGGGAGTTTTTTATTTCGCTGACGACGATAACACTTACGACATTTCAATTTTCGAGCAGGTGAGAAAAATAAAAATGAAATTAGCAGCTGCAGCAGAATATAGAACAAATAGACCTAGAATAAAGTGTCTTCATAAATATATACGTACATACATATATTCATATATTGCACGTGTGGTACACATTCTGTATTTAAGCATACGCGAAATGTATGTTTGTCGATTTGTCTGGATACATATTTATTATGTCTATGCCTACTATAAAGCATATTTGCTTCAATATCATTTGCAAGGAAGCTAGCTTTATTGGCTCAGTATTTTTATAAAATTAAGGGTTCATCCTAAATGCTTACTTCGTCATTGAATATCATTACTAAACCACACTTATAGTTTTAATGATTTTTTATTTATTTTTTCTTCTCAACACAGATGCGATATACCAAAAAGGTGTCTATGTGGCCAGTAGGTTTGGTTACAAAGTTAGGTGTAAGCAGTCCTATTATTCGCAATGGTAAAATAGAAGGGTTCTACGACGGATGGATAGGGGGGAGAAAATACCCGGTTGATATGGCTGGATTCGCTGTTAGCGTGCGATTTCTACTTGAAAGACCTACGGCGAAAATGCCCTTTAAACCTGGTTATGAAGAAGATGGGTTCTTAAAAAGCTTAGCACCTTTAAATAACACTGATATAGAGCTCATGGCATCTGCATGCACTGAGGTGATAAATCAATACTACAGCCTTTGTTATACCACAAATACATATGTACTGTACATTTTCAGATCTTAACATGGCACACGCAAACCAAAAAGAATTCGCCGGGCCAGAGTTTAAATATGACAAAATATAACAATACAAATCTAGTTAGGTTAGATACGAACTTAATTCGCACATAGAACTTACAAAGCACACAGTCTACATAGAAAGGTGTTTCCTAAAATTACAAGCATCGCGGTAAGTGGAGTAGTTTGGAATCGGAATTTGGATACACAAAGAAGTGTTTGCCTTATCTTGTAATACATTTTTACTATTAGGTTGTTTAGATACGTATCAGTATTATTAACAATTTCATGAATTGTTACGGTTTTAATGTTTAAAAAATTCAATTGCACCTTGTAAACGCGATAATTCCAAGAACTAACAATTTTGTTCGAGGAGTTTTTTTTTTTTTTTTCCTAAGTTTCTGCGAGCTCAAAACCGGTGGCGGCCATGACGTCTACAATATTTACCACGATACTTCCTTCGTTGAAAGAGAAACGCTACAAAGCTATAACGTAAGAGTTTGGGAAGCAACACTATTTTTTGATTAGAACTTTATAATTAAAATTACAGTTTAAGAAATTAAAAATTTTCAAACCCGAATAAAATACACTTTTTTTAATACTGTTGGTACTTAAGGAATAACTCTGTATATTATTGTAAAATTAATTAGCAATGTAATTTAAAACTAAGGTAAATTAGATAGGAATTATAAATTTAAATCAAAGCATTAAATAAAAAAGATATCTTCTGAAATAATGTACATGAATATTAATTTTAAATATTTTGCTAACTAAGTCAAAATAAATATAAGGAAAAAATCATAACTTTGTATTGAATATTGTATTATTAATATTTTTCAGACACTCCCTCTACCTCTTACTATAAAATTTTAGGTGAAATAATCAACACTTACGGCTGTGGTTCGAAAAGTTTTTGTTGCGTGGGTGTGTGTTAGCCGTATGCAAAATCATCGAATCTAAAACATGTTTTTTGTTTCGCCTCTATTCGTCTGTGTTGGGTCATTATCATTTTGTCTCAATAACTCAATAATGGTTTTATTCCATTATATATTGATGAAGATTATTGTAGGTAGGACTCCATCTTTATAAAACTAAAAAATGGAGTGGTAGGCTTTATTCCATTAAACGGACAACAGATATTAACTCTACTTTTCAGTACTTTTTAGTATTTTCCAGAGCCAAGGCTTACTTTTTAGATTTTTTATTACTTTTCAGTAATTTTTATTTTCTGCAGTACTTTTTTATTACTTTTAAGTACTTATGAGTTCTTTGCCAATATTTTTGCAGTACCTTTTAGTACCCCTTCATAAGTAATTTCGCCTTCGAATCACGCTATGGTTGAATAATGTATTGTAATACATTCAGTTACAACTTTACATTATAAAAATTAAACAAAATAATTCAATTTGGGTTTTTATTTATTACTTTGGTACTTATCTACCAAATAAGTCTTTGCGATTCCGTGTAGTTTGACCATATTATTTCTTTTTTGAAAAAAATCATAAAAGTTAAAGCATTTATTATTAAATTATAAGTAAATTCATACAGAATGTGACTTCTGTGATAAGTTCTATAGTTAAGCCTTACAATCATGAACGGTATTAGGAAATATCTAACTTCCAACAGTTTTTGGCCACATAATGCAGTAAAACTGGTTATCCAAAACATTATTTGAAATTCATTTGACAAGTGCCCTATAGTTTTTTGAATAAATTGTAAACCTAAAACGTAGAGTGGGACAATGCAAAATTTAAACAACTTATGCCTTCTATAAAATCTGCTCCAAACGTAGAACGTGTAATGACGATTGTCGGCCAACAAATATGGGTGTTCCAGTGTATTTAAGTCAACAACGATGGCAAATATAATCGAACCAACCACATAAAATTTCCATGAATTTATTATGGATAGTAAATTATCCTTTATTTTTGCAAATAGCAAAGGTGCTCCAAATACGAGCGTAAAAAGCGCAAAGTAAAATATCTGAAATCAATAATCAACGAATGATGTAGTTAAAATAAATTGTCATAAGTATTCTTTACCTTACCTGCGGAATATGCAATGTAGCTTCATGGGCGCTTTTATCACCAACAACAATGGATCCATTAGCTATCACAAATGATACAAATACGACCAAAACTATGACGTATCCATACAAATGTCTTAAAGTGTTAACAACGCTCTGTAGGACTATCCCCCATGACGAAATTATATTGAACACGGTCTATAAATTTATACTGCAAATTTTTAGTTTTAAGACACAAATGTGTGCAGCTTACCTTTGCGCTGAAGAGAGATACAGATGATCTATTTTTAATGCCATTGCGGTAGGCATACATATCGACCAAACCTTCCAAAAAGCTAGTACCCAACAATAGTACAACCCACACTATATTCGTCTGTCGTACAAGGACACTAAAACCCGCTAAAAATCATTGTCATGTGAGCTCTAGAAATTGAACATTTATTACCAAATATCGCCGCTATATTATGCGACCCAATGTCCCAATAGTAATACATGGACAGAAAGAAAGTTATGGACAAAACATCTGTATAATATAAATGGCTGAAGAAATACATTGGAGGCAGTATAGCAATTGTTATGGACTCCATAGCCAGTGTAAGGATACTGATTTGATTCCTCTTAAGTTCTCTTATTTTAAAAATAAGATACACATTAAATGCTGATGCCAGCAGCGAAACCAGGCGCAGACCATAAACATTGCACAAATTTAATGGGATCACAAGACATGAAACGATGTATAATCCAGGAAATGTAGTGATTTTTGGATCCCACTATATAAGTAAAAAATCATTAAATTTAATTCAGCAAACCAACTATAATACTGCACCTCAAAGAAGCGTTTATTGCAATAGTGCAATCCCTGCCGCAAATGGAATTCCTCGTCAATAACGCACTTTGTCGTGTAATATACTTTGTTGAACATTGGAAGTGAAACTCCAATATATATGAATGGTAGCATCAATTTTAAAAATTTAGATGTCTTCATTTTCACTAGGCATAAATCCAACAGTCGGTTTAAAGTTATCAAAAATAAATGACCACAAAATGTAAATAAACTTATCTACTGATTCCTTTGAGACGTCAAACCACAGACAGGCAGACTGCTGTCAATTTGACAGGCTTAAGGTTGAACAGGGTTGGCAAAAGCATTATGGAATTCCTTACGTCCCACGTAAAGAAAAAGAAAGTTCGCGTTCCGAATACTCGTCACTAATATATAAGATATGCAAATTACATATCGATCGCTTAGCGCTCTTTGCTTACATTTTTTCGAAACTTCATTTCCCCCTAAATATAGTATTTATCTCCAAGATTTTATTTATTTTACTTACTCACGTGTATATATATAGGACATTTCTGTTCAAATTTGAACTGCTTCCCAAATAAACTTTATATAGTACTTTACTTTTACACTACGTGAATTTAAACCGCGATGGAAAAATGCAACTAAACCGAGCACTCTAAATTCATCAGGTAATATGAATTTAGGCCGCGATCGGAAAATGAAGTTACGCCCCGTGGTATAAGTCGACGAAAAAAAATACCTGGAATAAAACTTAGTTTTCTGGGACTAGAATTTTATTAAAATCTTATATTTGCGATTATGTTCTTTTAAAACGTCGATTTTTCTACAACTCAAATTGCTCTTTTTTAAATTCATCTATTTTTTGCTATTTACAAGTGCAGTTTCATTTTTGTAAGCATTTACCATACTCATACACCTACATGTATTGTATGTATATACGACGAAAAAATATTTCCTCATCCTATGTAATAATATGCGCTGCGCAAGTCCATACGATCCGGTTGTATACTTGTTTAAATAACGATACCTTAATATTATTTTCTTCTATTTTATTGGTTTAGTTGTAACAAATCCAGAAATAATTTTTATTCTTGATGATCATCATATCTTTTTATGAATCATAGGTGCTGATCGATCATTAGTTTTCGTATGCCGAAGCTTAACCGTTGCAAACTGTGAGGCTCTGTAAATTAAAAACCAGATAAAAAGTATTACATACCTACTATATAATCGTTAACTATGAACTACATATGCACATAAATGTAAATATTTTGCCTAGATATAGATCGACATCAAAAAATGTATGTGGCAAACCTTATCGACAAATCTCTATTGGAGAAGGAAGCTTATATCTATTTTAAGGAGGTACTTTACAGTTTGAGTTGCTTATTCTTAGTATTTTGGCGAGAGGATGTTTCAAGCTCTAAGACTGGTTCAGAAATTTATATAAATGTTGCTAAACCGTCCTCCCTTTCTAGAAAATAAAAGATTACAAGAAAACACTCAGTTTTTAATAATTTTATTATTTTTAAACCGATGGAGGTATAGTGCTAATTTCTAAATAATCCTGGATTGAAGCATGTTTAAAAATCAAAATGTAAAAAAAACAAAACGCAAAAAAACTAACAGTTATATGTATAATAATTTTATACATATGTACATATATATATATATAAAAAATAACAACAAAAAACCAAGTAATATAAAAGCTTCTAGCAATAATATCAATATACAATATACAATGCGCTATACAATGGTAGGACAAAAATTGACCCACATTATTTTAACATTTTCGAATTTAGACCGGAAGGATCTTCAGATTGCTGATCTTGATGCTCCCAAAAATCATACCAAGGACCATATGTCTTCGCAAAGCTGTTGGCCTTTTCGGCGTTTAGGTTCGCGTTATTGTCCTTATTCTTTTTCAAATTTTTTTCTAATGTTAGATTGCTAGATTTCATAAGCCTAGTGCGTGGCAGAATTGTTGCCGTTTGACCCATCGTATTCGAGTCCACATTGTAAGATTCTTCGCTTCTTTTTTGATCATTATTAATATTATTACTGTTGTTAAGCATACTTGTTTTGTTACCTTTATTACCAGTAGGTACCGATCTAAATGTTTGGAACTCCATTTTCTCTTGATATGAATTTACCTGCCTTCTATTTTTTTCATCTTTACGAACTAGGTGATCATTGATAACTATGCAGTCATATGGATCAGAACTGGTTGACTTGACTTCAAGATCGGATTCGTCATCTTCACTGGTGTAATATTGCTTAAGGATGTCTTGGCGCTTTACGGTTTTCATGATCATACCGGCATCCTGTGCTGATATATCATCAAAGAAATTGTTAACGTCACTCATTTTTAACGTGACATTATCATCGTCATCGTCGTTATCATCATTTTCACTCTCTGAAGAGTGTTGTTGACGTTTATTAGCAATATTCTGTGATTGTGGTAATATTTGCTGAGATATTTGCTGTTTGCCATTGCTGTTTTTGTTATTGTTATTTGTCTTCTTAATTAAACTTCCGTTACACATGTTTGTTTGAAGTTTATGTTGCTGTTGTTTACCTCGGTGTCCGGCATGTTGAAAACTTTCTCGGTATTCATTGCTTTGGCCATGTTTTACATTATTTACTCGTTCAGCATCGGATGGGTTTTCAATATCTATTTCAATCGTTTTCATTATTTTCATTCTTGACTTTGGAGCATGCTTCTCTTTATAACTTTGACGAACTTGTGGTTGCTCTTGCTGTTGCTGCTGCTGCTGACGGTGCTTTTTAGGGACATCATCTATTGGTGCTATTCCATAAATGTTTTCCTCTTCAAAATTTTCAATAGTGGAAGAGCTGTCTTTCCGTTGCTTGTTCTCACTCGAAGATGTAGAATGTCTGGAACTAGTTTTCCCTACTATTAGTGACGATCTAAGTATTTTATCTGTTGCCCCCAAGTTTCTTTCTGATGTTTTGTCCTCGACTTGCAGTTTCGGCAGTTGCACAAGGTCTCTATGACGCCATAGTGACATTCCAGCAAGTATATCGTCCGATTTTCCAAATCTCCAAAAAGACTTAGTACGTTTTATTCCTCCCCCATGGAGAATCTCATCATCGCTGGCGATAATATTTTCAAAGCTTGCCGATTGTTTCATAGGTTTTCTTGCGATAGTTGATGCCTTTTGATTATCGTTTGGACTACTTCTGAAATTTCTACTTAAAGTCCAGGAATTAGCTTCGCGGGATGACTGATAACTAGCATCAGTTCTACGTCTAAATTGTATGGCAAACAAACAGTATGTGTAACAAGTTCATGTGAATTCGAAATGATGAATGTAGGATGCGTGTGCGACGAAAACATAAAATAAAAAACAAAACAAAGTATATAAAAAGGTTAAACATTACGTAATGAGGGGTTGGCGGAAACGAAATGGAATTGTGTTGTAGGCTTATAACTGAATGAAAACTTTAGACTTTATTATATAAAATATAATTTTAAAAACAAAAAGCTTTAAGTATGTACTTTATGATAAACCATTTATTAGATACATACATTTATTTGTTATGCGTATATGAACGTGCAGTTTATATCACTTAACAATAATTAATACCCTGATATATAGCGTTGAATAAGGACTAAGTACAATGTCCTTAAATTTTCATGTAAATAATAAATTACGTCTTATGAATACCCACTGTTTTATATAGACGACCCGTCCCAAACTTTGGGCCAATAATATTGTCGCATGTCGCAAGCATATGTAAGTCTGCTTTTAACTGGAGACAAAAATAACAAGCAATAATTGACACAGTTAGAACTACAAGCTTATTAATCATTTCTACAAAATGGCAGAAGCAAATGATTTTATATTTTGGTTTATATTTAACTAAAAAGAAATAAAAATAATAGATAGTCCGTTTAATGTACCTATCTACGAACTGATAGCGGCGTACAAAAAGATAACAACTAAAAAATAAATCAAATTAATACAATGCAATTCCAATTGTATTCCGCATATAAAGCTTAAGATTTTACTGTAGTAAATGTAGTATTCTAGCAGTATTCAAAAGTCTACTTAGTATACCTACCTTATTGGTATTCTATTCGAATGTTCTTCATCGGAGTAATCAACTTCTGGCTGTGGTGGGGGTTCGTTTGCAAAACCACTATCATTACTACTGTGCAATGATGTCTTGGCTGTTCCCTCCCTATGATGTTTTTGACTGTTTTGCATTAGTGACTGTAAGATAGAATTCACTAGTCCCAAAACACATATCCATCTCTAAAGTGGTAAGATATTAATTACCTGTGTAGGTGGAGGACCAGTTTGATTTTTGTGCTTTCTTCTTTCTATAATTGGTGGCCCATTTGGAAGACAAAAACTTTGCGAAACATTCAACATGCGACTGGAATTACTTGCCGATGGCACTGGTGCTGGCAAAGTTGGTGGTGGACCCGGTTTAGGATTGCCTCCTGAATACTTAAAAAGAAAATATATGTATGTATGTAGATTAAATAACAAAAAACACTGAGAGATAACAATTTGAATACTTTTTTGTGGTTTCTAAGCATTATTGTATCCCCAAACATTCTTGATGGTGAGGATCCTTCTGTACTGTTGTTCCTTCTTCTGTAGGTAGAGTCACTATCTCCTGCTATGTCCACATGATTGGATAAGTACTCCTGATAACTACGCATACCATTTCGATCAAATTGAACGTTCTCGTAATTGCTATCACGATCTTTATCAGTTCTCTTTTCACTGTTTTCAGCATTTGTGTATGCGATGGGAAACCAACCAAACATTTGTGTACGTAAATTTTCTCCAAACTGCCAACCTTTAGCTTTGTTTCCAACCAAAGCGATTTTATCGCCCTCTGCAAATGGTAATTGATTTTCCCCAGATGGCATATAGGCATACAGTGCTTTGACAACAGTTCTTTGATCCCAGTTTTCGTTGCCTAGTTTCAAAACAAAAATAAATAGAGCACATTAAAGCACTACATGAAATCTTACTCGCTGCAGACGCTGTAAGATTAAAATCTGATTTGGCACGTGGCAGGGAATTCTGTGAGTAATTATGTTCGTTCAACGTTCTCATGTCACCGTAAGGCGCATCTACGCTTCTAGCTTTTTTTAATACTGATGATCCTGAATGAGTTTCATCTTCCTTGATTTTTTCCTTAAAACAAAATACATATTGCAAAATCACTCTTGAGAATACTAGCTCAAAATAAATTACAATTCTTTTTAAAAAGTTGTTATCGTACACTGTTGGGATAACTTCTCTAGAAGCAGCAACTTCTTGCCAGTTATCCAAATTATTTTCCATTACAGTTTTTCCGTATGCATAATAAGCAATCCAGTGTTTAGCAATGGAACTCTGTCTTTCCAACACGAAACCATATCGGCGACGCTCTTGTGTCATTGCCTGGCATGAAAATTAAAAGCTTTTAAATAATTTACGAAAATAACTTCAAGTCTTTAGAGCCAAAAGGTCAAAAACTATTTGGCAAAAGAACGTCTACTCTGTGGTCTTATTGTTAGTGCTCACTTTCAAACTCTTTTTTATTTTTTTTAATAAATGATACATTTGTTCTCAGACTTACGTTTTTATAGCTTTGTTCACAAAAATTGTCTAGTTTTTTTTTTTGATCATCCAAGAGTTGTAGGCTCTGTTTAAATAAGATTAATGTGAATGCTTTTAAGTTTAGAAAATGTTTATACCTTAATTTCTTTTTCAGTGTTTTCAGGACTATTCTTTTTCTTGCGTTGCTTTTTCATTGAAGATACAGCCTTTTGATAACTTTCCATTTTAACCTTGTGATTTTGCAAGAATTTTTTTTGTTCATGTTGGACGACTTTTGTGTCCTTTTCTAAATTGGTTTCCAATGGCACAAGAAGATCAACATAAAAGGCTTTTAACTACTCCCAAAATATAAAAAAAAATTATAAATAATTTATAATACTTAGTATAAATTTAGGATATAGTGGATAATAAATTGCATGTATTATATATAGATCTGGAGTAACTCACAATATTCATCTGTTGGTCTTGGATTTCCTTATACACACTAACAACATTCATCAGCGCTGAACCTAATTCCAAACAAATTGTAAGTCAATAAAAAACATACAGACATGCATCTGTGCATAGATATGGTTGGTAGGGATATGCTTACCAATATCTCCAGTACCACTTTGCTGAGCATTCATAGCTATTTTAGCTAACGCTTCATTAAAGAGGCGTGAAGCAGAAGCAGCACCTGGAGAACAATAAGAGATCAAAGAAGAACATATTTTATGTCAATATCTTGCTACATACATATGTAGATAAATCATCAATTTACAAATTATATATTTAATAAAACAAATATTAACTTGTAACTCACCATGTAAGGCTCTCAAGTATGCTTTGCCTGATGTTATAAGTTGTCTAGCACCAGGGTTAAATTTTTCAAGTATATTCTAAAAAAATGTATACTTATTAGCACGTGTGGGAAGGATTTTTTTTATTTTTGTTCTGAGGACAGCTAATCTTAATGATATCACAGTACATAATAACGAATAACATTGGCGTATTTCCTGATAAAATCTCCTTACAGGTTTTCAAAATAAAAAAACGTACGCCATGTAATCCAAAAGCATGTTCTTACTCGTACATTCAAATGGCTACTCGATTAGTCTAGGCTAAGCTTCAATTAATATTCATATTTAAAAGAGATACCCTTTGTTCCAAATAACAAATATGTCATTTAGGCCATCGCCCATACAATTACATTCATAAGTAAATGCACTTGTATTGTACATTATGTGTACCATAATACTGTTAACATACGAAAAAAAGTACACAGCAACCCCAAAAGAAACTTTAGTCTAATTCCTCATTTTTATATAAATTTACATGTATTTAATACCGAATGCGAGACTGTTCTATAAGTACGAAAACAAATGTAAGTAGAACTGACCCACCGCAATGGAAAAAGAAACCATTGAAAACCTGCCTGCCAGCAATGTAATATATGCACAGAATCAAGGGAATGCTAAATCGAAGCTTTTATGGTTTCCTTGTTATTTTTTTTTTTTTTAATTTCATTTTACCGGTGCTCGAGACTATTGCCTATTAAAGAAAATTTATTGGAAGCCCTAGATGTAAGCAAACCTACATAAGGTACACATGCAAGTGTTTCAAAAAGTATAGCACAGTATTTATGCGTATGTACGAGTACATACATGCAATTAGATCTCTGGTTGAACTACTTTACTTACTCAACACCAAGAAATACTCCATTTAAACTATTTGCCTCTATTTGTTAAAGTTCTTACACACATGTAAGAGAAATAAAAAACTAATTTCCAAACTAAATAAAAACTATTGAACAAATTAAATACACTTTGTATAAGAATATAAAGTGTGCACCTTGTAAACTCCATCAACCAATTTTGTAATTTCCTCGGCTTCCATTCTGGATGTAGCTGTTGAACAAATTTAGATATTTGCTTATGTATTGTATGTTTGGAAAATGCGATAAGTAGGATTTCTGATAAATGGGCCAACAAAGCCCTTTACCAATGAGAAGATCTTTGCACTGAACGAACCCAATCTGATTAATCGTTTTACTTGTATTATGTTATAGTTGAAACATTTTTGGAATAATACCAAAGGGGTGGTATATATCTGAAAATAGAAAAAATTAAAAAATTAAAATTAAAAAAACAATTTAATATATGTTGCGTGCGTTTTTCATTAACGTTATATTTATGCTTTAGTTAGCTAGTTATACTTTAAATTAACATAATAAGCTAGTACGTAAATAAATATGATATTTTATAAAGCTTCTGAAACGAGTTTGGGAATGTATAGTATAGGTAAGGTATACTGGCAGCGGTATTCGCACACAACTCCATATACCTCATTTTGTGTATTACCTACACGTTTCTTACCAACAAAGCCAATTAAAAATTCCTAACCAAATGCGAACGTGGCTCTATACAGTCCCAACACAACATTCTGTGGAGACTATTCAACTAAATGACAGCCATTCGCAAAGGAGCACTGGATATTCTGATCAATCTCAATAAATAACTCTTTCTCTCCTTTTTTCTCCAATTAATGCAAATATATTCGCATTATGACTGCAGAAACCGCAAACAACTAAGCGATATTGAATTATTACGTCGCTGTGGCTGTAATGTGTTCGTGCTTAATGGATCTAGCATTTGAGGCAGCGCTATACTTACATACATACATATGTAGCTTCGTATAATAGTAAGCAAACAAGTGAAATTCACAAGATTATGTGAATTCTTGTAATGAACGTACTTATACCTGAATAACTACATCTGATTGCGACCACCCGTTGGTTTTAGCATACATATTTTGAAAATCGTTTCAACCAATATCCAGAAATACATAGATAGGAGTACCAAAAACATGAAATATCTTTAAAAATGTGAGTTAAATAAGATGTTCAGAAGGTATAATAGGTATAAAAAATAAAAAATTAATAATTTTTTGGTAGCCAAGTGATTCCTCATGCATTTGTAACTAAACAATGCTATTTACCAACTAAAATTAATAAGCTGTCAGCTTTCAATTCTCTCTTTTTTCGGCCTTTATCCGTCATACTTCTCTTTACGATCAGAATAGAATAGAATACCTACGACCATTTGCGCATCAACAAAGTATTCGAATTTGCTTGTCTTTCCTTCACCACCTCTAACTCTCTTTTCTTTCTTATTATTTGTCATATACCCATACCTCCAAGGTTAGCGCAATATACATACATATGTATATACATACCTTAGCGATCATAATCGAGACTTCATCTGAACGAGGTCGCCCACCACAAGTGTTATATGAGAATGCTTAGCTGATGTTCAAATGGAAAGATCTCTATAGCAAATGTTTTATTATTCTTTTTTTTTTTTCTAAAGCAGATATGCTGCCTATTTCAATGAAGATTG
Organism: Chalcosyrphus nemorum; assembly: GCA_949716465.1. Lineage (NCBI taxonomy): Eukaryota > Metazoa > Arthropoda > Insecta > Diptera > Syrphidae > Chalcosyrphus > Chalcosyrphus nemorum. The sequence goes on along the minus strand of OX454334.1, from coordinate 61,574,622 downwards.
GGTATTGGGTGATTTAATTACATACATATGTATGTACATACATACGTACGAGGAGGACTTATAGTTTGTTCACTTTAGGTGAAGTGCTTGTGGGAGAAAAGGAAATCAATTTTGTTTAATTTTATGTACATATCTCTGTTTTCAATAAAAGAGGACTTTATTTGCTTTTTATTACTTCAGTGCATTGTATGATTTTTTTATTTGAAAGAAACTGATAAAATTGGACACAGAAAAACAATTACAAAGATTTAATATGTCTATGTACTTCCTCCATTTCACTTTAATATTTTCATTTAGTTATTTCCTGAAACGCGTAGATTAGATATAAAATTGCCGCAGGCAGAAGTGAAAAGTAGTGTAACTTGTTACCGCGAGCCGCGACATAATCGACGACGGTGAAAATTACTGAAGTCGCGAAGTAAGTGCATACATATTTATGCACGTATGTACATTCATTTATGCTGCCTAAATATGACCAAAATAAATTATTCTACATTATAATTTCATATTACAAAAGACTGATTTGGTCATATTTAGTATGTAGTTATGTATATATTTATAAACATACTATACTAGTTTTCAAACAAGAAAGCCGTTTATACATACATACATTGTGCAACTAATGCTTGTTCCAATTTCAATATTTTTTCAACACAAACTTCAATTAATTTCTTAAAAATAATAGTGCGATATTCACTCAGTAATTATTTTACTGTATTTTTCAATTCTGTCGATCCTGCGTATTCATACAGAGAAAGCGTTTGCTTTATTTTTAACCGTACTATTCTAGAAACTATACATCGTGCACCTGTAACAAATTTCCAAAGTTTCAGCCCTACTATATCTTTATGACGTCTTTCCTGTACCGTCCAAAGACAGCACATTTTTAACGACAATTTACGAAATCCCTTTCATGTACCGAGAAATTTCACAGTTTTTCACAGAAAAGAGTGCAATAAATTTCTTCGGTTTGGTTTACGACAAACGTCAAATTTTAATTCAAAAGGTATGTAAACTCACCTATAGATCGCTAAACTGTTAAACGTTCATCAACGTGTGTAAAGTATGTATTATTATAGTATCGAGCCGCAGTAGTGACATTTTAAAGCGTTGAAGTCATCGGTATTCACATGAATAACCGGACTTTGTAGCAAACGCAAAGTGTTGAGGTCTAAGTAATATTACAAATATTTAACCCTGAGCTCAGCACAATAATTGCCGTCATATTTGATATATACTCGTGTGAATTAATATACGATTTTATTCTTCAGTTGAACTTGTATAGTAGCAAGAAATTATGATTTGATAGGTACCTTCTCATAGTTAAATTTTGAAGTCGGTTTCCATCAGCTGTTATTAGAATCTAAATAATTATAAATCTAAGAGTATTAGTATATAAAATAAATTTATTCAATTTAATACAATCATCTTACTATCAGCAAAAAACCTTTGGCAACCGTTTAAAGAACCAAGCTAGCTCGATGAAATTTTGTATACGAGCCCCATATAAAATTAAGCAACATATGTAAAAAAGAAAATTAAACCTTTCAGTAAGACGATTTCTTAGAAAAAAAAACATTCATTTCCTTCAAATAACATCAAAAATCAGGAACAAAGTTCATTTTATGTGAATTTTTTTTTTTAAATTACGCAGTTTAACTACAGAAAGATTCATCATTATATCAAGAAAAATGAGATAGTTTAAAGTAGGTTTAACTAAAAGTGAAATATTGAATTTTATTTTTAAGGAAATGCTAGGCCTATGAATAAGAAAATGATTGGTCTTGCTTTCACTGTTATGATTTGATAATGAAATATGGTATAAAATTAAAATATTAGTAACTTTTACGTAAATGTGTTTACACATACATATGTATTATGTAAATACATAATAGAATAAAGTCGCCTATTGTTAAGCCAATCTTTTTTACTTTAAAATTTCTTTTGTTCAGTTAACAATTATTTTTCATTGCCAAATAGTGATCTAATAATGTACGAAAAATAAGATCAACTTTTCAGAGTGTGTAGGTATCAGTTAACAATTTCCTCATCAAAAATTAAGCAAAAAAAAATTGGGACAAATATTGTTGACAATATTTAAGAAAAGATGTACATAAGTATGTACATTCTCTTCACGATAGTAAAATAAAGATAAAAAGAGTCATTATAATAACGAGGACAAATTAAATTAAACCAAGAAACTAATACTAATGTTAAAATTATAACCTGAAGCTGTTAAGTATCAATATTTTCATGCTTGCTCTCAATTTAAGATTTTTTTTCTTCTTTTAAATGCCGTATTATTGGCAAGAGCATACAATATATGCAAATAATGCATACACTTCGATTCGATATGCTTCCATAGCCAATACCTTCAACTTCACTTTCACATTCGATATCCATTCTCGCCCATGACTTGCGATTGTGATGCAGATGCTGTTTATGTTTTGTGTATCAGAGATAAAAGCTAATCTTAAGAAAACAACTATTTTCAGGTTTCCAGTACTCAAACTAATGCTGCTGCTGCCCAATCCTCCAACAACTTTCTATTTTCTGCAAACGTTTTACCCGCTGTATCTTATGATAGGTATGCACATATTGTGACCTCTTGCCATGATGCATTTCTTGCTTGTTCATAATTGGTACCGATGTACCATAAACATATATGTACATATAAACATATCTATCTATCGAATGTGGAGAAAAATTATAATTATAATTATAATAATAGCAACTATCTAAAGATACCTGTAATAGATTTTGGTATGTGAGATGAGACACAAAGCCTTCCGCACGCAACCGTTAGGAATAATAACCTACGGTTTTTGTTTAAATAAAAATCTTAGAATAATTTAAATGATGACCTAAAAAGTTTACCGCTTCTTTACGACAATAAAATAAATAAAATACCTAAAAAACTAACAAATGTCTAACTGTTATAGTCTACGTATTATAAAAACGTCAAAGAAGAATAGGTATTTTATACGTATAATTTTGCGAATAGGTAAAGGCTATTACCTTTATTCTGGGTCCAGCTTCAATACATATATCCAATATAAATCCAATCGATTCACATCTATGTATAAACACTCGTAAACCACACAAATCAAATATCTAAAACAGTAGAACGAACACGACCAAACTATGTAATATTTTAGTACTTTGAAAACAATAAAGTTGAATTTCTACTTCACACAAAAAAAACTATTGAGTATTATAGATTTTAAAATACGAATACATCCGGAAAAGAGGTTTTTGGGCACACACAAAAAAATAAATAGATATGTATAGAAAAATCCACGACGCAAAAACCTGTCCCGTTGCGATCAAATCAAATAAAATACTTTAGAAAATCTCATTCTTTTTTTTTTGTCAAAAGCTAAAGCTCGAATTCACGTCCGACTTTTCCGTAAGGTATTTTGCAACTGAGACTTGGAAGAGAGTCATAGTATACTGAGTGCCAACAACGACAGCATACGAAAAGAAGTTAACACACCCAATACCACCACCACTGGCTCTTTAAGTGTATCCAACCTGTATTCAGCAATGTACAGCGACCATGTGTGCATAGTGTTCGTTAATTTTTAGATACTTTCGCCTTCATGGATGGTGTAGAGCTTTTTAGGTAATTAGTAACTCTTGCAATATTCACATCTGCAAAACAATAAATTCCATGGTCCTACATTTCAGTTTAAGAAGTGATAATAATCTATATTTTTACGTGCACTGATATGTAATGTAGGGCCATTTTTTTCTGAAGATTATCGATCTCCAGATTTTGATTAATTCCGACATTACCGTTATAGAGAAGACAACATGTTAAACGGGTGGACGGATTTTGATCAAACTTCATATCTTGGGTTTGTGGGATAATCGCTAGAAATTAAATTTGCTTTAGCACAGAATTAGGCTAAATCTATGTTCTTTTATGTTCATTAATAATAAAAAATAATTATAATAGCTAACCACGCGATGCAATAGAAACCGCTTACTCAGGATGGCAGAATACGCATCGGTCCTAGGAGTACGTGGCGCAGAACAGTTGAGAAGGAAGCACGGCAACTGGGAAAAAGTTGGGGAGAGTTGTTGAGAGTAAGTACAAAATGGCTGCGCCCGTAAAATCTACCGCCGGTTAGGAATATGTGCGATTTGATTTTGCCGAAAACGTCAGAACGGGTATTGTATTTTTCACTTTGAGAGAGTCAAACGTCAACTCGATCGAAGATGACCGTCTTACCTAAAATCAACGAGTCTCCACTGGACATTTCGATTTGATGAGAATTTCGTCACCACACCAGCGATTCTGTGATTACACTTTTTCGAATTCATAGCGTAGAAATAGGTTGGTATATTTGTTACGAAGGATTCGGTAATAGGGGTGAGAATGATTTTTGCAAATTTCAAAGTAAATTACCCACTTAAAAAAACGCATTAAAATATTTTCAATATTTGTCTTTATTTATTATAATAGTAGTTAATTACAATGCTGTGAAATAAAACAATGTGGTGGTAGTTACACAACTTTTGAAAGTAATTACACTTCACACTTGTAATTGTTTTCTGGCACGTTCAAAAACACGCCCCTATTACAGTTAATAAACATTTTTGTTTTTATTTATTGTGTATAAAATTTTTCTTTTAGTAAATTGAACATGGTAAGAACAACGGTAAAAAATCTGTACACGGAACATGTTAGTCTCATCAAGGTGTAGAGAATCAAGTTTGAAAAGAAAAATTACAATTTATATAACAACTAACTACAAATATTTCTTTATATTGAATTTACTGTGTCGATTTTTTTTTTTTTTACTCTTTACTGGAATGATATAAATTCGTAATTGACTAGTGTCAAATAAATATATTTTTTGAATGCCAACACATACATAAATTATAATTTCAATCGCCAGTTATATTGCACTATACGTGTTCCGTTTTTGTTTTATTTTTTAATATAATCAAATGACACCTTGACTCTTAGAATATTTGTTTTTTGAAAAAGAAAAAAAAAAAAAAAATATTGAAAATAAAAAAAAAATAATTAAGTCAAAGATGAGAGCAAAAATAAAGAAAAAGAAATAAACTGTTATCAAAAAGGTATGTATGTTTAAAAGAATTAACAACGGAAAACTGCACCTAATTTGGTATGAAGCTAGCAATGACAGACATTAAACATATGTTTATTTTTGTTTTTTATATATTTCAGTTTTGGAAACATTGGTGCAAGCTTAACTAGGCAAAACGATTTGACAGAGAACAAACATAATAGCTGCACTGAGTAGTGCGGTAATCGGAACAGTTACAATCCAAGCATAGGCGATGTTTCTAAATAGATGCCAATCTACGTTGCCCTGCTCCTTTGGTGACGAAACAGACACAGTGCCTTCTACGTTGCTTTCTGGATCACCAATTGGTTTAGATCTGGTGCTGCTTTCACCGGTAACATCATGATTAGCCTTGGAACTTACGTACCCGACGAAGACCACAGACCCCACTTTGCAATGTGTTGTCGAAATTGGCAACCCAATTTTACTAGCCAGTAGTACGGTTATTGCGGCACCAATTTCAATAGTAAATCCGCTGTAGAATAAAAAAAAATACACATTTAGTTTTCTAACTTAGTAACTGCGGTAAATCAAATATATACAGTGCTGTCTACTAAAGCAATTTCAACTAGTACATGCTCTATTAATATAAAAAAATTGAAAAAAACTATATGAAATTAATGCAAAGAAAATAATCTTTTGTAGTTAAAAAAAGGAAAAAGAACAGATGCGCAATTCCATTATCAGACTTGCAAATGTACACTTATATATATGAGAGATACTTACGTTGAGGATGTAATTTTAGTTAGATCGTTTCCTATAGTTTCAATCACTCGCCGACCCCACAACCATAAACCAATAGAAATGCCGATTCCACCATAAATTAAAATATAAATAGGGCTTTCAGCTTTCTGCATAACAGAGCCTTCTCTGTAAATCATGTACAAGGCAATCAACGGTCCAATAGCATTGCTGTGAATATAATAAGTTTGTACAAATGTAATTTTGTGATTTGTGGTTTACATACCTCACATCATTTCCACCATGGGCAAAGCTTCCAAATGTAGCTGTCAAAATTTGCAAAAATGAGAACAGCATAGATACCTCTTCTGTCTCCTGACCATCATTAACAGGCGTCTTAAACTCATTCAGATCCTTACTTTCTATTAGAGGCACTTTACTCGAATTTGGCGACAATGTTGACGAGATCATCAGCTCTAAACTAGACCCACTTTCAGTGACCTTAAGTTCATCGTTACTCTTGGAAGCGCTTTGTTTAGTAACCATTGTATTATCAACAAGTGCACCTTTCGCATCTATATTGGCAGTATGATTTTGATTTTCTTCGACAAGTGCAGGCGACTTTTGTTGATTATCTTTACTTATAAAATATTCTTGAAGCGGTCTTCCGTTCGTAAGCATCGCATTTCCATTTGTATGTTGTTCGTCGATGAAATTCAAGCTAGTTATTGTTAGATCGGTGTTATCAAGGCTTGCTTTCCCTAACAAATCCTCTGCTTTTTTAACAATTTCCGGTTTGATTTTATAGTTATTCTCGTTTGTATAGCTTTTTGGAATGGAAAGTTTGAACGTTTTTGGTGAATTATCTGTTAATGACACAAGCTCTGTTATCTCAGCTATAGCTGGCAACTGTTTCCCATCGCTAACAAGAGATAGGGGACGTCTATTTTTTCGTGGACTGCCAGATGGTGATGACTCTGTAAAAGCATAATTTTAAATTAAATAACAAAAGAAGACAAACATTAAATTACCTAGGGAGTCTTCAAAGTTAAACTTTACTGGATTTGTTGTACGCAATTTATTCGTAATTTTCCTTCTTTGCAAGGGAACAATAACTATTTGGGTAATAACTGCTACAATGAGGCCCAACGCGACACTTGCAATTATTGCCATGAAAGTTGGAATATTGTCCATATATAAAACTAGTAATAGAAAATATATTATTATTGTACTGTTTTCAAATACGAGATATAACCTACGTTTTGGACCGTCCAGTACGATGCTGATGAAGTTGATGAAAAATGTTACACCGTAAAACACTGGTAGCGACATAAGTCCAGCTTTTAACGGATCATTCGCTCTTAATATGAACTTCCTGATAAGAAGAAATAGCGCAATGCTCACTATTCCACTCATTACTGGCGAAATAAACCAAGAACCAACAATCGTACCCAATGTCGACCACTTAAGACCCTGTGTACCACGCGCTACCAAACTAAAACCAATCGTGGAACCAACAATGCTGTGAGTTCCAGAAATTGGCAATTTAAGAAAAGTAGCTACTAGCAACCAGCATGCACTGCTTGCCAGAGCAGACATGCAACCCAGCATTAACTCAGTTTCTGAACCCTCATAAAGACCAACTTCGAGTATTCCTTTTCGCATAGTATCCGAAACTTTATACCCTAAAAAGAACAACAAACATGTTTCAGAAATAAATATTTAAAGTTTTTTTAGCGTTTATCTCTTACCAATTAGAACCGCACCCGAAATCTCACAAATGGTTGCTAATACACACGCTTGCCGAATGGTCAAAACGCCAGAGCCAACACTTGTGCCAAATGAGTTTGCAACATCGTTCGCACCAATTCCAAAAGCCAACACGAATGCAATTAAAAAGCCGATGATAACCATCCACAGCAGATCCGGCGAGTAAGGATCCATGGTTGCTTCTTTGTTATTTTATTCGATACTTTGTTATATATATGTATTTTATATTTTACAGATTTAAGTCCAACAGAAAAATTAAGTACTAATATCGATATATATATATATCTTTGTGTATATTCTGTGTGATTAGAATGTTGAATTATTTGCCAAACAAAAAAATTGATTCAGTGGAAAAACGAAAAAGTTTAAAACAAATTAGTGTGTATAAAAAAAAATTACAGATGAAGGAGACCAACAAGCAAACCTGATTGACAACAGTTAATAATAACTAAAAAATAAAATTTAGAAAATGCTTCGAAATGTATTTCAAACATTTAAACAGCCATATTTACGTTTGAACTTCATTTTTGAAATTTTCATATTTATAAAAAATGTGTTAAAACAAAATTAAGTTTTTTTTTTTAAGCTTTAATGAGCTCAACGAAAAAATGAATATTACGAGATCTTTAATTAGTAGAGCAAGAGCAATGAATTTGCAAGGATGTTGCGCTTTTTTTTTTTTTTTGCTTTACTTTATTTTTTTATTTTCTTAAACAAGTCCAACAAAAATGCAATATAAACTTGGAAATGGGAAGTGTTTAGCCGATAAGTACAAAAGTAATAAATATTGTATAGTATAAAAATTTTGAAATAAACTTCTATTTGCTGTTGGTTTTTTTATAATTTTTAAATTTGATTGCTGTTATACAATTTTTATATCTTTATATGAATGCTTTATATTACGTTGAGTACGCCGAATGAGTTATCTATAATTATATCAAATTTTGTTATGTTAATATTCGATACACAATGTACTCTTTAGATTTGTCAAAGTCGAGTGATGAGGTGCCGCACCTGGCATTCAGGACAGCATAAATTATTAGCAGTTTTATGAAGTTTCATGTCTGAAATGTAGCAAGCAAAATTTAATTATTAAAAATAATTTTAATGTAGAACATTATATGAATAATAATATATCTACGTATGTATATACATACGAGTATAAACAGTTGTGAACTGGATTGAAAAATATGGTGCATGCCAGCATGCATTAAACGTACGAACAACAAGCTTAATGTTTTATTTAATTTCATTACTTTGGAGGCAATCGATCCACTATTAACTTAACCCGTTACGATTCGATTTTGATTTTAAGTGAACTACAAAATTGATCACAACTCTTTTTTTTATATGTTTAAAATTTTTAATTAGTTTTATCCACTTTCATTTGTTTTCATAAGCACTAAATAATTCTATAAAAAAGAAAGCAACATCGAACCTACGTTCGCTATACCTACTCTCCAACGACCTTCCAACATAGTTACTTACATTGGTAAAATTTATTTGCTTCCAATAGTGAATCCACATGTGTATGTATATGCTTAATTAAGTTTTTTTCAGCTTCATGTAAAAATACAGAATTTTTGTTTAAAGTGGGCAGATTTTAAACATTTTTCCCTTGTATTGCTTATTTTCCCAACGATCTCGTATACAAAATTTCATGGACGTAGCACAAAATTTTAAGACCAAAAACTGGTAACACACGGACAAACGTACACACGTACATGACTTAGTCGACTCGGGGCTAATGTCGCTGATCATTCAATATATAGACTTGGACATACCCTTTAAATAGGGTATAAAAATGCGTACGATATTACTATACATATCTATATAAAATAAAAAGATATATCCTTGTCTACCATTCGTAATGGAAATTTACCGTTTTGTGAAAAAATTTCATAAACAACATGATCTATTTCTTTTTTATAAATATTGATATCTTATTGATAACTACTCGTTGAAAGTCATTGCCCATTTATTGATCATACAAATAGACAGTCATGTAATGCATGAATGGGCACTATTCGAATTGATTCTAAATTTATACATTACTTAACGTGTTATTCATCAGTTGTGTAGTGTCTTTTTTTTTAATTAATCAAATTGGCAATTAACACTGTGATGCAAATTGCGCCGTCATGGGGAAATTAACTGTGTGCCAATAGCATAGGGGTAGTCTCCTATGCTACACATTAAGGTACAATTAATTTATTATTTAGGAAAGATTTCAAAACATCTTCCGCAGCCAATAGACCAACTCTATATTATAGATGGAAGGGGATTGGCGTTTCATGTATTGTGTCAATGATCGGTTTGATGGGCACCTAAGAACAAAAAAAAAGTGTCGAAACCAATCAAAAAAACTGTGTACATATACAAGAGATCAAAGATCAACATATGATACGACTGAATTACCTACCAAGCCAATTGAAAATTTATACGCAATACAAAGAAGATTGCCGCACCAACCCGCACATGTGTTAAGCACGAGACGAGTTATAAGATTTCAATTAATAATGAATGATAAACAAAATGCGATAATAAAGGGAACTCCTGTTATTACTAGATGACTAATTCCATATCATCATGAAATTGCAACTTTTATTTTAGCAGAAACGCCGCTAGTACAAGGCCAAGTAAAATATGTATGAATGGAAATTCCTACTTTTTTTATAGGTGACTAAGTTATTTGACTTCTTTATTTGCGATTTTATGTAGGTACAGTCTGCTATATTAAGAACGTGCACCATTACTTTTGTTCACGTGATTCCAAAGGTATTTTTTCTTGTCGCGGATTCTGTTAGGTAAATATAGACAAGATAACTTCGCAGTTTTTTTCTTTTTTAATTTTTTTCTGTGAATTCTAAAAATTATGATGAAATAACACCTCCTCTGACGTAAAATATACTAAAAAGAATAAGAACGAAACATATAAATGTACATACATTGTTCGAACTTACCGACAATACGACTTTAATAATCAAGCAAAGCTTTAATAATCACAAGTTTTATACGTATGTCCTTTTAAAGTGACATATAGGGAAAAATACGCTATTTTACATAAAATATATCAAGAAAGGGTTTGCCACGAATGAATCACCAAGGATCCCTTGTCCATTGCATAATTTTCTGAAGATAGGTAGTACAGTAAGTAAACTTCATGGAATGGGACTTTCTATGTATTCTTCAAACAGCGTACGAAAGAATTTTATCGATTTTTACGGTGTTCATACAATAATTACAATTTACAATGGCACTTTCAAAACAATATTTCATCCGAAAAAGTATACTGTGGAATATAATAGAAATCACTTTACAAAAAAAAAAGTACTCAATGTATATGCTATACTAAATTCCAAACACGAGGCCTATGTACGTTGCCCCCGATAGTAATGATACACTTATATAACTAATAGGACAACGGATCCTTTCGCGATAAAGAAAATAACAACAAAACAATTAAATTAAAAAAATATATACCTACTTGAAAATGTGAAGTTGAAAAAAAAATCGCTGCGTCTGAGAGATGAGTACGTTCCGAACTATTTTCTATAGAACAGATACGTGCGCTGTTCTACACTTTCTTTTTATTCCAATTGCCCCTTCGACACTTGAAGCTCGTGGCTGGTGCTTGGGTTTCCGTAGCACTCGCTGTCGTTATGTTATTTTGGCGGATTTGAGTTATCTTTTGCTCTTCTGCTGTGCCATGCGCAAATACACAATTCTACTACAAACTTATTTCACTTTGACAGTCTGTTGAAAAAAATATATAGAAAATTAGCCGAAAGCCGCCGACAAAATGACAGCGCTAACTTCTACTGTCAGTTTTTGTCTGAAAGCTGTTTGATACACGAATGAACTTCACTTAGCAATTTTAAACGTAGAAAAATTGCAGTCATGGTGCGTAGAGACCCTTTGTTTTATTTAATATTTAGAAAAAAATAGAGTGTTATTATTACTATTTTATCTTTTTTAGTTTCAATTTGGAGGTTTTAATATGATATTTCCGGATGCGGGAAGGAGTTTCCAATCATCCTACAAATGTTTTTCTGTGTCGATGTTGCCAGGAAATGAACGGCATGACGTAGAAAAAGGTGGAAAAAGTGAGAATGTTATGAATTACATATTTGGAGTATCCTTAGTCACGTATCATCTATTTTTTTTTTTAGTTATAATGCCCCCATCAGCACTAGATGCATTAACTAGATTAAACGTGGAGTATCCTATGCTCTTTAAACTGATCAACAGCAAGAAGAACAGGAATTCGCATGCTGGTGTTTTGGAGTTTGTTGCTGATGAGGGAAAAGTTTACCTTCCGTACTGGGTATGTAAATACTTAAATTAGTTGATAATTCTGGAATTCATTCGTTATTAATCAATAGATGATGGACAATTTGCTTCTTGAAGAAGGCGACATTATTACCATTGAGAGTGTTTCACTACCAGTCGCGACGTTTTCTAAATTTCAACCACACAGCACTGACTTTTTGGACATAACTAATCCTAAAGCGGTACTTGAAAATGCTCTTAGGAATTTCGCTTGTCTGACAACCGGCGATGTTATCGCTATTAAGTACAATAAAAAGATTTATGAACTCTGCGTACTAGAGACAAAACCAGGCAATGCAGTTAGCATTATTGAATGTGATATGAATGTTAGTAGAATTTTCAATAGTTAAACGATAGTCTGTTAAAACGTTATTTATTAAGGTTGAGTTTGAAGCGCCAGTTGGCTATAAGGAACCAAGTACATCTAAAAAAGAAGAGAAGGTCGAAGAACAGGCAGATGAGAACATGCAGGAGGACATCAACACATTCAGTGGTTCTGGAAATCGCTTGGATGGCAAGAAAAAGAAGGATGCTCAGATTTCACAGCCAGTTATGAAAAAGGTACTAATTACCATATATATATGCATTATATTTATAGGTATTTATAAAAAACTTTGTTTCAGATATTAAATCGAGGTGTCCCTGACTACGACTACCAGTTTGGGGTTTTGAAATTCGATCGCAACGTAAAACCTATAAGCGATCGTATCCAAAAAGAAGAACCTGCAGCAAATGAACCCGAAGACTTCCAAGGCCAGGGTTTTTCAATGAAAAAATCAAGAAAATAAATGATTTTAGTTTATATATATATTGACAATAATAATTATGTCACTTAAATATATTTTTCAAAATTTACAAGTGCAGCGTAAATTTAATGATTTCCTGAGGTTCAGCAGGCGGAGGCTTTATTAAGGACATTGGGGGCAGCCTGCGAATTTTACGACCGTGCCTTCCCTCCTTTCGTTTCCATAAACCAGATCGAGGACGGTTCCCCATTTCCCTCATTTTTTGTGCACTGCCAACATGTTCTTTATTATGCTCTGTATTGGAGACACGACCTAAATAGCGAATTATAAATGTGTTAACCAAATTACCAACAAAATAGCTATTTACTTACCAACGGTAGCCATACACGTTTTATCAAACGCATATTCTCTCTTTGATGGTAGTTGTACAACAACTTTATCATCAAATTTCCTTAAAATCGTCCCAAATGTTCCAGCAGCATGAATTAAATGACAGGGAAAGCCCGGGTTTTTCTCAAGACAATGAATCCTGGTGCCAATGGGTAACGCACCGAGTGGAAATGCATCTCCTTCATTAGGTCGCACTTAAAGAAACAAAGTTATCAGTATATTCTTATCATTGTATAATTCTCCATACCTGGAATCCTTGGTATGAATCGAGATGTTTTTATAATGTCACCTGGTTTCATATTCTCTGTTGCTAAAATATATTTAAGTTCGTCACCAAATGCAACCAAAGCCACATTCGATGTTCGACATCCATCCTTAATGATATCGACAACACGTTCCAACTGGGGAGGGCCTTCTAAAGGACCATCACGCACCCATTTAACCCAATGATAGCTTTGTTTTATTCCTCCACCAATTCCTTTCGCCACCAAACGTCCAGATTCTGGATCACGTCCAGCCAGATGACTTATTTTTAGAGGTTCAACTGTATATTCATCGGCAAAATGAACTATTCGTCTGAACGACTTTCCTCCTCCTGGTTTCGGTTTTTCAACGATTTTGCACTTTCCACGGCATTGAATTAAGGGAAGGATAACATTTTTACTTGAAAGTCTAAGATTTTGAGCAAATAGTCTAGTCAAGTTATTCATTTTATATTGCTTCTAAATGAATAACTCGTAATTCTTGAAAACGAGGTGCAATTTTCTAAATTTTGACAAGCACGTCCAAAACAGCTGACATTGGTGAACTATGACAGCTGAGGCAGTCAAGGAGTGATGCCCAATCATCAGGAAATATATCGTACTGCAATACAAGTGTGAATGCGTACGCATATATTCTATAAAAGTGATAACTGATTTAAAAATGGAACTTAAACTACCACTGGCTGTTAAATTAAACTTTGTTGTTTGCTGTTTTTGCTTTCTATATATATTTTACAGTGCTTTTCAAAATAATTGCTCTCCTTTTTCATGCAAAACTCATTTTCAGAGCATTAAAAATGAGGAAAAGATGAAGTGTCATACGGGCATCTCTGATAAATTAATAGCTAATTTAAAACCCACATATTATAGGTCCACATGCGGCGTTTTGCACAGAGGAAAGCTGCTTAAAGAAAAGTGGAGTTCGGCAAGTATAATATAGTTCATGCATCGGTATGACTTGAATTGTGCTTATTTGTAAGTTCTACTACAATTGGACTTTTCAATCTTTCGACTCGGTGTCCAGAAATACTGAAATCGAAATCTGAACTCGATCTCTTGGCTCTGCATATAAACGTAGTAAGTATTGCACTCTCAAGCCAATCGCTTATAGCCATTCGCCGAAAGCGAAGTGTGTCTGCCTATAATCGGCTGCTTTTTAACTTAACACAGAAGTCATTTTAAAAAGGTTTAGTGCGTTTTAACTTGCGGTGAAAAGCAAAATAATTTACAACCAAAATGCCTGTAAAAGCTGTTTGTGTAATTAATGGAGACGCAAAGGGAACCGTGTACTTTGAACAGGAGGTAAGTGCCTGCAAACGACGTGCAAACTTATATTTTTTATCACATCTCAAAACGAAACCCTTGCACTTGAAACCGCAATTATCAGTATCATATGCATGCATACATATTATGTATGTACGTATATGAGTTCGGGTAAAAAGTTGCTTCATCACTGACTATTGAATATTCTAAAAACTTAATATATATTACGTAAGTAAGGACGTAATTAGAAGATCCATATTAAATTACTATTAGTAATATAAGTTGAAAGTCCAAACCACTGATTTTATATTTGATAGGAACAATTTGTCATGTTTTTTGCCTGTACCTACATATATGCACAAACATTACATTTATATTCTGTTTTGCGTTTCCATTTTATTTTGTAAAGAGTGAAAATGCTCCCGTAAAAGTTACTGGAGAAGTAACTGGACTATCTGCAGGTCAACACGGCTTTCATGTACACGAGTTTGGCGATAATACAAATGGTTGTACTTCAGCCGGACCCCACTTTAATCCATATAACAAGGAACATGGCGCTCCAGTTGATGAAAACAGACACCTTGGGGATTTGGGAAACATAGTTTCTTCAGGCAGCGGGCCAACTAAGGTAAGTGGTCAGTCAATTTAATTGTATGAATATTTCACTTAATACACTTTTTAAAGGTTGAAATCACAGACAAGGTGATTACCTTGTTTGGTCAGAATAGCATTGTAGGACGAACAATGGTTGTTCATGCCGATCCCGATGACTTAGGAAAGGGTGGCCATGAACTGAGCAAAGTAACTGGAAATGCTGGTGGCCGTCTTGGATGTGGCGTTATTGGAATTTGCAAGATTTAAAGAAGAAGCAAACCTATTACATTCTATTAATATTGGTTTTGAAATGTTAATCTGTTAAATGTCGAAATAAACACTAAAACTTACTGTGTACCCAAACATGTATGTGTATGCAGATTCAAAGATATATTAAGTTTGCTCGACATGTGACGATGACTTTTATTAACTTACAGAAAATTACTTAAAAAATCAAATGTTGTCGGAGCATTTTATATAAATTTTATTAAAGCTAGAACTTTAGCTGTTGGCTTCAATCTCCTTGTAAACTTCACGTTTGTATTCGTCCAAGCCTCCTTCTATCGCTTGCACAGTTCTGTTGCCGCAAACCCATAGTTCCTTGCAGACTACTTTTATCAGACGCTCATCGTGGGAAACTAATATAACCCCACCCTGCAATAAAATTCTTAGAGGCTATTATTTCGTAAAACAAACATTTTTCATACCCCGAAGGCATTAATTGCTTTTCCTAAAGCATCAATTGTTTCAATATCCAAATGATTCGTAGGTTCATCGAGTACTAGGAAGTTGGGCTCAGCTGTACAAAAAACAAGTATTAGGTTACCGATATCACATTAACTTCAGGACTCACCCATGCACATTTTCGCCAGAGCAACTCTTGATTTTTGACCTCCGGACAAACTAGCTATGCTTTGCAAAGCCAAAGTTCCAGAAATTCCAAAACTACCTAGCTGGCGCCGATATTCCTCATCTGGCTTGCCTGGAAACAATTCTTCCAGAACCCCAACGCACGTTACGTTCATATTTAGGTGATCGACGTGATGCTGAGCAAAATAACCTATTCTCAGACCTCGATGCATAACAATAGATCCGTGTATCGTACTTAGTTGCCCTACGATTATCTTCAACAGGGTCGATTTTCCTGCACCATTTTCTCCCACCTAGAGGATACAACATTTTCATCTGCCAAACAAATGATTAGTCTACTTACTATGCATATTCTGGAATCCGAGTTAGCTGACAAATTTACTTGAGAAAAAACGGGGAGAGTGTCGCTGTCATTGTAGCGAAATTCGATATCAGACAAAGCTAATACGGGCGGATTAAGTGGATCAACTTCGGGAAATTTAAGTTTGACCTCTATTTCCTTCTCTACTGGCTTCAATTCTGGCCTAAAATTGTCAAATATGTCTTATGTTGTATGCGTGGTTTAAATAAAATTAACAAAACTTACAGCTTTTCGAGCATTTTGATTTTTGATTGTACTGAAGAAGCGCGATTAGCATTGTAGCGAAATCGGTCAATAAATTCTTGGACATGCGATCTATGCGCCATTTGCGCTTCATACTCTCTTCTTTGAGCCTTCAATTTCTCGTTCTTAGTCTTCTCAAACTGCTCATAATTTCCCCTGAAATTTAATATATATAAAATAATGCTTGTAATTTATATGAATTTTTTTTTACTTGTAAACATCCAAAATCTGAGAATGCAAGTGGATTATATCTGTAGGCACGGTATCTAAGAAGTTTCGGTCGTGGGAAACAACGAGTAGTGTAGTCGGCCATGTCTGTAAATAATTTTCAAGCCAAATTATTGCTTTTATATCCAACATGTTAGTTGGTTCATCAAGTAGCAAAAGATCTGGTCGTGAGAACAGCGCGCGCGCAAGAGCCAAGCGCATTCGCCAGCCACCAGAAAACGATTTTGTCGGATTCGCTTGCATTTCAGTGGTAAAACCCAAACCCTTGAGAATGACTGAAGCTTTGGAAACCGCTTTATCAGCTTCAATATTCTGTAGCTGTATGTAAATTTCACTTAATTCTGCGCTCAGTTCCGCATCTTGTGTACCACTATTTAGCGCTGCAAGGATCTCCTTTTCTCTCGCCAAAAGTCTAGTGCGTTCATAGTCACATTCCAAAACACTATCCACTGCTGGGGTATCGTCACCAACTACTTCTTGCTCAACGTGCAGTACCGAAATGTGGCTCGGAATAGCTAATTGACGTTCGGATATCATTCGCAGGAGAGTTGTTTTACCCAGACCGTTACGACCAACAAGACCATATCTTCTTCCAAATGATAGAAGCAAGTCGGCATTCTGTAAAAGTACCCTGCACACGATATTATATTAAAAAAAAGAGGTACGAAAATTAATTTTATTATTATGTACTTATCGCCAAAGGCCAAATCAAAGTTCTCGATTTTAATATCCATTGAACGGTTGGTTCCTTTCTGTTCCATTTTATTGCTTTTTTTACTGATCACTTGTGAAGCAGTGGCTGTCTGAAGCTTAACCTGAGTCGGTTGAAAAGTTTTATTGGTCTCTTGTCTCTTTTCCAGCTTTTGTTGCAATTTAGCTTCGGCTTTTTCGAGTTTTCTAGAATCAACTTTCTAATAAACAGTATAATGTATCTTTGGGTAAAACTTGTATTATATAGTAAAAAAAAAATTACATTTCCGGCATCCTTATTTACGACCCATATACTTTGAACATCTTTATCATTTGCTTCCATTGTTGCTGCCATTTCTGCTATGTTCACCGGCGCATTAAGCACTTTTTTAGTTTCATTTGACGATTTCAACTTGATGATATTGTAGAATTGATGACAAAGATCTCTGTAGTAAACAAATAGGTACAATATGTTATTTATGTAGGCTTATAAAACTTCCAAGAAAGTCAAGAGACGATAGATATTACACATGTCATTTCACAATAACCACGTTATTTCAATGTAATTTTATAGCGCTACTATAATTATTACGAGTATGTATGCTTACCTTATATTGTCTTCGGTTTTTTCTGAATTAATGCTCTGCAGAATATCACCGACGGCTTCGTAAATATCATCGCAACTTTCAAAATCGTCTAGACTACCGCAGAGAACACCTGAAATATTTAAATTGGATCCATTCTTTCGAGAAATTAAAATATTCCCTACCTTCTACATAGCCCTTCAATTCGTCGTCCATTGCGGGAAACTCTCGTCTTAGAATATCAGTAAAAGCACTCATTTTGTTTGTCATAAATGATTGGAATCGTAGAGAAAATTAAAGCTATCAATTTATTTACAATGCTCAATAAATTAATTGCAATAAAACTAGATCACCGAAAAGATTTGCAAGTCCACCTGTAAGTAAATTCTTCAATGGATAGTTTGACTTTTGTTGGCTATGTGGTGCATACAAATTTTGACAGTTGTCAAGTCAAGCAATGAGAATTCGAAGATGGCTTCGAAAATATCTTATAGGGTAGGCTGTAAATGTCTGCAAACACTTTTTATTTGTTTATAGGACAAAACAAAATATAAATTAATTTGATTTCTTTATTGAGAATTAACAAAATGTTATACAGAGGATGAGTAGATAACTATCACTTAAGTATAACAGCGACTGTAACACATTTTCTAAACAAATTAACCATGACACGTAAAGTATTAGGACTGTCAACACTTCGTTTGCCGTTCCATATGTCAAAAAGTAGACCTAGAGTTCGGAACGTGCCCATTCAAAATCGTTGATAGAAGTTTTCAGCCTGGAAAGCTAAACGTAAGATTGACCGAAGCTATTTGTCTATTTTATTTTGTAATCCGATATCATAATAGCACATTGACACATCAACAGTAACTTAACGTGAATCTGCAAAAATGTGAGTCTAACATTTTAAAGCCTCAATCATTTTCGTTTCGTTAAACGAAGGATCATTCATTTCTGTATATATTTGAAATGGTAAAATAAGTTATAGCTCACGAACATAGCCACGAACACAAATTTTGTTGACACCTTGAGATTTAAGTGTGGCAATAGATATCATATGCTGTAGGACATCGTGATACATCATCAGATCATCTTCTTAAACCTTCCTTTGTGACAATAAAAGTGAAATCTATACACCACCCGGAAGGAATATGACCCGTCACACTAACTTTCTTTCCCCAACGTCCTCTTCTGAATGATCTGCACACTGGGCTCTTGCAGCAAGACGTCTCTCTTCAGTCTCGAACGTTCTTTTCAAATCTAATATTTACCCGTAAACTATAAAAAGTAGAAATAACAAGACAAAACTATCCATAATGTTTAAAAAAATATTTTATTTTAAGTGTGGTGTACATATGTATAACCAATTTTATTTTTTTTTTTTAACAAAATGCATGCCCTATAAGAATACGTTATTTAAAAAAAAAAAAAGATGTTATGTCTTCATTCGATCATAGAATTAGTATGTTTTAATTATGTTGTTAAACAAAAAATTAACTAAAAGTGTTCATCTGCTGGAGTTAAATAAATTAATAACATAGTGAATTGTAAACAACAAAAATAATTTAAAAAATATATATATATAATATATGCAAGTGTTGCATCGTTCTAATTAAATTAAAATCATAGAGACTGTTGATGCAATTCTAAGCTAAGCATGTTAAATTCCTTAATTTTATTGACTACGTAGGCACATTTGTCGCGATCGATTTACGCTGCCTTGCTCCGCGGCCCGAGAGTAAGTATGATACATCTATAACGCTATCATTATTCATATGAGTATTCCGCGAGTTTAGCTTCTTTATAGCTGCCAGCACTATTTCGAGATGGTTCCGCTTCTGTTTCCTTGTCTGAATGACAAAAAAAATATATTAGTTTTGTGTGGTATTTTAAGTAAATACAAAAAAGTATTAAACTTACTCTAAGAGGCAGAATTATTTTGTTTTTCTTTACCGAGTTTATAACAACAGTTTTCTTTGTAGATGACACTGGAATTGATTTCCGAGTCGTTGTCGGAGAGTTTTCTCTTGTCTCCGTTTTTTGCCTTCTTGGTTTTAATAAAGAAGGATCAACGTCATGGGGCTGAGGAAGATAAACCAAAATAAAATACACTATATAAATTGAGATATATCATTTACCGCATATGTTTTAGAAACTTTCAACTTTTCCTCAAATTTCTTGAATGCGTAGTTTTTCGTGCAGGTTGGCCAATTAACCTTTGCCTTGGAGAAAAATCGCGCTGATTTATCGACTCTTAACTCACAAATAAACACATGCTCCTCGGTGGTACAATCAGCTGGCCGACCCTTACAGAAAGTTGTACGGTCCAACACCCAACATCGACCAATTACTAATTCAATTGGCACAACCTCGTACAGAGGCACTCGCACAACTTCATTGGGGTAAAATCGCCTCGACGGCTCGTGAAAAGTTTCATGTGGACGAAGAAAATGGTGACCGAAAACAACTCTCTTTCCATTCGAATCCTTCCACAATCGTTCCACACGAAATATATCACATTCTGAATAGTCTATTTCACCTATTGTTTCGTAAGTGTGCTTTTTAGTTGGGCATATATTTCCCTTTTCATCTTTGATGGGAATATCACGAAGAACATATACCGTATCACCCTGCCGAATTTGTAAATCACCACGCATTAACGACAGGTAGTATCTATGGCCATCCTCAGTGAAATCTTCTAATGGTATTTCCCGATCGACAATTCGCGGTTCGCATTTTTCACATAAATAACTGTCTGCATTCACATCGGCTTTTGTGCATTCAGTGTGCTGCCAAACCATACATCGAGCGCACTGTATCATTAGACCTTCATCTTTATATAAACCACAAATGCATCCGATTATATCCTCTGTGGTTGCTTTTGTCTGCCTCGATTTAGCTGAAAAATTCTTACTGACAACGCCGGTGGGTGGTGTCTCTACCCGAAAAGTTTTAAGACTGCTTTTATCGACAACTAGCTCCACAAGTTGATCATAAGCCTCGTTCTTTTTTTTGTTATATAATTCAGTTAACTGTTTAATTATTTCCAATTTTTCTGCATTATCTTTGTTAAATTCTCTTGCTGTTGTCAATAAATTTTTCATATCTTCGTCGAACTCTATTGGATCTTTGTAGTACCCCTTTTCCACATTATTCTGTATCGTTAAAAACTCTACTGTCTTACGTTTGGATACATTTGCTGGTTGTTTAGCTGGCTTTCCTTTCTTTCTGAATATGTTGGAATAGAGTTTTATAATTTGTGGCTTTTCAGAGTTGTCTAAAAAAAATAAATGAATATAATCCAATGTAATATAGTCAGTAAAAAAAAAATATGGTTATACCTCTAATAGCTTCCAATTCTGAACACAAATTTCTGAAGACAACTGCCATTTTGGCCATCTTTTCAACCTCTGGATCATGAACAGCTTGTGTAAGCCCCCGCGTTTGAATATTTCGCGGAGAACGCAGTGCCGATATCTGTACAGCAAGAGATGAGGGTGTTGACGGCCTTCTGCGAATTGGAACTGGAGAAACTTGGTCGGTTTTACTGGCATCAGATGGTGCTCCTTTAGATCTTATGCGACGAACCTTTGAATTTCATTTCAATTTTAGAAGATTTTAAACAAATAATGAACATATAAATTACCTTTTCAAAGTTTCTTATCAAGAATATTCTTTGCGACCTTATCAACCGTTTATCCTTCTCAGGCAGCTGTTGCAACAACTGAGTCATTACAATATCTCTCGATTGAACACGAATAATGTCTTTGCGTGATGAACCTTGCCTTTTTCGTTGCCGTCCATTCCGTCGACCATTATTCAATCCTGTAGCTGTATCAATAGACTTGGGGGGTTCAAGTAGAGGCTTAATGCGTTGAGATTTTCCGCCAATCACGCCGCGACATTGTGGAGTATTGCAGCGACATTCTTGCCCTTCCGATGGATTAAAAAGCGAGAAATTATAGTCATAACTTATTTCTTCACCGGCTTCAATGTTTCTCGCAGCAAACAAAGCCATTCTTGACAAACCGTTTACAAACCATTTTTGCATTTCACAATTGGGTGAACAAGAATGATTCACAAACCGCCCATCGCTACCCATTCTATGGCCATCTATAACTAGCCCACCATCCAAATGCAGACAGTAATGATGCGTATCGTTAGCGTAAAGCGTGGCCATTCGCTCCTTAAACTCTTTTTCTGTGACAACTTCGCCAACGTACTCCAAGATGTATGTTCCTTTCTTTATTGGCAGTTTGGTTCGAACCCCCCATCCCTTATTTTCTGTCATAAAGCGTTCGACACCAGGAGCAACCTCATGCCGCTGAATTTTTTGATTTTGGCATTTTTCTCTTGTCGGACAACTGGATGGGTAGCACTCTGTATATACCATCCGATTTAAACAATCATCACCACAGCCTACATCTGGCTTGCAGTTACATGTGGGCCGATCGATGTTAGTAGTGTTCGGTCTAACTTCAGCACAGCGATAGACGTTCGTTCTTATCTTTCTGTAATTCCAACTAGGTACTGTAACTCTTGTTGGTAACTTATCGTTGGTGTATGCCCACCATATATCAAAGGGTAATTGAAAATCTACCTCAGTTCGACGGAAAAACTTCTCACAATATGGAGGAGGAGGCAAAAGAGGTCCACATAAAGGCAAAATAGATTCAATGTTGTTTTCCTTACTTTGATTAATAAGAATTTTCTTCCGTCTTGCGCTGTCGTTGTTGACTTTGTAATATTCTGACAAAAGTCCAGCCACCAGGTAGTTCTTTTTCCATTTCTGTTTCCGATTGGTTGTTTTGCTATCCTCACTGAGTATAGATGCTGAAGAGGATGATTCGGAATCAATTGCATTGCCAACATCACAAAATGCTGGGGGTAATGGTTCTTGTTCTAGAAAATCAACACTTTCTGATTCAGTTTTGTTCACCTGACCAATAGATTGACGTGAGAATAATTGCTTTTGTATCTCAGTCACATGCTCTTTATTTTTATTTCTCACTGTAGAGTTACTATTTAATAAATTAGCCGCTAAGCGACGCTTAAGGCGAATTTTACACGCCGGAAAGTTGATATGCAAGAGAGGATTCACAGCAACTTTCAATGTTTCCTTATTGCCAACAACAGTCGTTCCCTTCTTTTTCGACAGTGGTTTTGCAATATGTTTTAAAGTAGAAGAATTTTTTTGTGTTTCCAATGCTAGATCTTCTCCTTTTTTTTTACTGGGCTCAGCCACTTTGCTGGATCGGTTTCTACTAGGCGTTGCATCCTCACGAGACATTTGTTTTTTGTTAGTGCCCTGCAAACGTTCCAAGCTAACAACTGATAACCTAGGGGTACGATTTCTCTCCAGAAATGTGTCACTAGTTTCACCTGCATGAGGAACGCGATCGCAAATCCCTTCATCTTTCGAGACAGATTCTAATTTCTTATTAGAATCAAATGCTAGAGACATTTCACTGACTTTTCTCTTCTTTCGTCTAACATTCGGAAAACCGGTCCTGTTAATTTTTTTCCGCTTTCGCTTTAAGATAAGATTTCCACCGGTCTTATTAAGTAAAGATTCAACCACGCGCTCTATTTTCGTGTGCGAAGCACTTTCTGGAAAAGTTTTGTGATGAAGATCTAATATGTCTAATGGTGACTCGACCTCTGATTTTGTTATAATTGATGTTTCGCCTAATTTAGCCATGGGAATTTGAATTTCTAATTCTACAGAAGGTTCAAAAATACCTGGCGGTGGATAAGAAGACTCTGTACATAAAGGCAAACTAACTACGTGATCTTTAGCAGTGGCTGGGGTAAGGGCAGTTAGAGCTTCCTTCGACGTAATGTTACTGCCGTTGGCAATTTTTGATACAAGCCCCTCTAACCTATTACGTTTCTTGCTATTTACCATCTCTGGAGCATTGCTTTCTGCTGCCGCTATACCTTTAACTGCAGACACTTTGGTATCATTTAAGCTATTTGGCGGATGAATATTTCCTTCTGGCAAACTTGTCTGAAGAAGGTGGCGTTTTTTCGGTGTAATAGCTGTTCTGGTTGAAACAGATCTTGCATTCGGCTTTTGTGTATGGGTACTTAATTTAGGCTCCATGGTCTCTTTTTGAGATTTTAGAATCTCGTTTCCATAACCAACTACATGAGCTTTTTCAGTTTTTTCTCCTGGTGTCAACAAATAATGCCTCTTCTTAAGGGGAAGTTTGTGATCATCAGGGCTAGAGCTGCACGTTTTCTTATGACGACGCTTACCAGTTGTACCAGCCGTTATGTTTATTCCGTTGGACAGCGCAAAATCGACGTTTTCACTCATCTTCCGCTTTTTTAGGTTTCTCTTATTTTGGTAGATTAATTTCTGTGGAGCAGAACGTTCGCATGCATTCTTTTCTTTTACATAAATACCGCTAACGGTTTTATCACAATGAATACGGCACATATTAGAAAATGAATTTGTTATAATCTCGATTTCTGTCAGTAATTTTGAATCAACTACCACCATCTTACTACAACCAAATTTCATGCTTTTCCTTCGGCGACGTTTCTTTAATTTGGAAACCCCAGAATAAAAGCTACTGCTACAAAAGCTAGCAACAGATGAACGTCGTGATTTTAATTTCCGGGATGAAGTTAGGTGTAGTGGGAGTTCTGCGGCGGTCACAGAACTCTTCCTTGAACGAGCATATAGTTTATTGCTCATGGTACCAAAGAAGTTATATGAGTCTTGGTCCTGATCTGCATTATTGTTGTTGAAATGTTTAATTCCGGACAAACTAGGCACCTTGCTTCTGCCAAAGTACTCCCCAGTAGTTATAAATCGATTAATTTCACCATATTTCTTATATACATTAGATGCATCAGGTTCTTCTGCTAAAATCTTTGGTTTACACACCGCAGATCCACTGCTCTCTTCACTGCTCTGACCAAGACTTAGACCAGCTAACTGTAATATGTCTTGTTCGTTTAAGTTGCCAACTGATTTCGAATGATTTACAGTGGGTCTTCGCTTTCGTCGGAACTTTGTTCGATGTTTTCCATCACAACTTTTTGCCCTACTGGAACGACTGTAGCAGCTTCTCATGCTGCAACGGCTCTTGGCACTAGCGTCACTTTTATATCCAGAGTAATGGTTGCTTCTGACACCGTAATCACTGGCGTAACCACTTTTGGCTGTCAATATTTTACTGCAAACTGTAGTAGAGCCACCAGCGCCATCGCTTTTATATCCACTAACACTGGGCCTCCGAAATTTAGTATTAACGTCTATTTTTCGCCATACCGGGTCGATCATATCTTCCTTGGTAATGGTTACTATATTTGGTGATGATCTACTATTACAGCTTTTTGAAGCGTTATGTGGCGTTTGTTTTGGGGTTGTTGATTGCTTTCTTACCTTGCTCCTCGGCGGGGGATACAGAACGCGCTCATTCATTGCATACATTCTTTTATCTAGATTAACGATGTCAATTTTCGGCGGAGATCCTTCTTTTTCACGTTCCAGCCTTACCGAAGGTCTAGGTCGTTCTATATGAATCTTTGGAGATGGTGAGGCGCTCAAAGCAGTAGACGAAACTACTCCCGAATCAGCAGATTCATTAACAGCTAGTATATTCGAAACTTTTTTTGGACGACCACGCTTCTTTTTAAGAGGTACATCTCCACCATTTAAAAGACTTGTGTTAGCCGAAGGGTTTGCGATATCGACATTTTGTTTTGCCTTGTCGACACAAGCCGATAACATTTGTGTTTTTTCCATAAAATCTTGCAACAGGGTAGAAGTGTATTGAATTTTAGGCTGGGTACATACTGAGAGAGAATCAGAATCACTCTCAACGCATTTAATAGCCGCATTAACTAGTGCCGGCAATTCATTGTCACTAGATGAAAGACCTATGTTGTCGTCTGGAAGAACTGTTGGTTGATTCAGGCTTGTTAATGATCGTTCCTTAATGTCGTAAGTAGTTTTATTCTTTTCTGAAGTGTGACAATATTGTGAATTGTTGATACTCCCCGATGCCGATAATTGTGATGTTATTTCATTTAGTTTAGTTGCCTGTATGTAAAAGATTTGTGTTAGATTAGTCAGTACTATTCAATATACGGATATGCTTACTTTTTTTCGTTTGAATTTTATCTTTTTGATTTTTCCATTATTACTAGCCTCTGATCGTGAGTCGCTCTCATCAATGAAAACAGAACAGCATGACTTATTCACAAGCGATGACTGTGTACCAGCGGCTGTCAATAGTGGTGCTGACATACTATCCTTTGGCTTTAAAGTCTTTCCCTTATTGTTTCCATTTGTTATGTCCAAATTATTATTATCTGAACATTTTTTCCCGTCGTCCTTTTTCGAATCATTTGTTTTTCTCCGAATTGCAGATATCTTCATACGGAGACCGTCAGTATCGGATCTAAATTATGCATTTATAAAAGCAATACGTTAAATATAAAAATCATATTTCCTACCTCATAACACTGAATTGCGTAGCATTTTTTCGACTTTTCTTTTGAAATTGTTCCGACATTGAGCTTGTTTCCGTCCCCGTGCAATCTGACTCCTAAACAAAACATTATTTCAAAATAGAAAAATGTATATATACCAAATTCGGACATTTAGATCATACTTCGTTTTCACTCGATAGAGGTGCTTTCTGACCCATAACTTTAGTTTCATGTTGGTTTTTATGTTTCATATTTTTGAGTCCCTAAAATAAGAATTTTAATAACAAACTCTTAGCAACCTTCTTCACTACGATACAGTTGTATTTCTTAAAAGCAATACACTCTAAAAATTTTGGAACCAAAACAGGTTTGGACAGAATCGTTAATATCATTGTGGACTACGCGAAACTGAATACATAGGTATGTGTTGGTTTTTAAATTGTAGGTACTTAAGTATTGTCCAATAGGTGACAACAAATCAACTCCAGAATTTTGATACCTACTCGCCTAGTGAAAGGATAGTGGGAAAGATACCAATTGGGTGGCATGAGGAAACTTAGCTTTCGCAATTATATTTAGCAATTTAAAGCTAACTTTTATATAATAGAGTAACTAAGCCATCATATCGCAATACGAATTGCTGGCAAAAGCCATAGTGCTATAAGTTGAGGCGTTATAAATACTTTGGGAAAAAGTATACTTATTTCCTTTTTTTTATTTGTGGAGGCACTGTTTTGCATAAAAATTTCTTTTTTAAGTTTACGCCAAACGATTTCTTATGTAGGTCAAGTTTTACAAAGCTAAAGAACTTTTTAACAAATTCTCTCCACTGCACGAATTAGTCTTTTTTTTTGTAACTTACTAAAACTACATTCCGCTTATTAAAATAAACAATTAAATAAAGTTTGTTTACAAAACTTACGAGAGCAAAAATGTTTTTATCTAATTTTTATTATTCACATTCTAAAATGGCGCCGTTTCATGAGCGTCGAGAGATATTTGCCATCAAACTCAACGTTAACACAATTGATCCTCAACTTGTGTTACGGCTATTGTGTTGTGAGATTTAACAATTTTAACAGTTTTTATACTTCTTAAGGTTTAAAATCAGTAAACGAATAGAAAACTTCAGCAAAATTACTGGTAAAAATAAAAAAATAAAACAATTAACACTCAACTGCCCCATCAATGATGATGGAACGTTGACTGGCGCTGAAATGCGTTCGATTCCATTTGTTCCTTTCGCATGAAAACGCTTGGCTGTCAGTTTTGAAGTCAGGTACGATATACCCTGTTTATACAGTCCAATCGTGGGATTGAGTTAGTAACGAATTGAAATGTAATCATGTTCGTGAATCATGTGGCATTTCTTCTACAGCTGTCTGCTTATTTCCGAAAACAGGCGGAGTTTAAATTGTCATAGTGTTAAATGAACGAGAACTAGCAGATTTGCAGTCTGCATTTCATTCGAGAATTTTGGAAATAATTTGAAATATTTGAAGTGAAAAAAATATACGTGCATTTTCGTAAGAAACTGATGTCCCAGAATTTAGTCCAGGAACTGGAGTAATAATAAACATTATCTACGAAGAAATTATTACTTCTTTGTTGAAAAAGCCCCGTTTTGATGATTTCCTAAAAAAAAATTAAACGAAGAACCCTGTAAGGGGCCAGTTATATGTAGCTAAGAAAGATGAGTTTGGCGACAACCCAAATTCCATGTCTATTGAAAAGGATTTCGATTTAAGATGCAATTACCTAGAAAAATATGTTTAATTTGTGTGTCTACATAATTCAAAACAAATCGAATGTGGCATAAAATATCAAGCAAACAAATTTTAATCCCGCATGTATTTGCGGATAAGAAAAGATGAACGCGGGGTGGCATAATCCTTTGTTTGATTCATATCTTTTCTTTACTAACGCAGCGTTAATAAAACAAACAGCACTTTCATTGACATGAAAAACTTGACAGTTGTAGCCACAAATAACCTACTATTAAGACTTGTAAGAGTTTGTGCTGTTTTATTTTATTTTTTTTTATTCCTCAAAAGATAAGTTATAAATGAATAGCTAAGAAATATGAGTGGTTCTAATATGTTATATGGCACTACATTATCAGCAGAATCAATTAAAGTTATTGCAGAAAGTATAGGAGTAGGATTCCTGCCAGATGATGCCGCTAAGGAGCTGGCTGATGATGTTTCCTTTAAAATAAAAAAGATCGTTCAAGATGCTGCAAAGTTTATGCACCACGCGAAGCGGGAGAGACTTAGTTTAAGTGACATCGACAATGCAATTAAAGTACGAAATATCGAACCCCAGTACGGTTTCACATCAAATGACTTTATTCCGTTTCGCTTTGCCTCAGGCGGTGGGAGAGAGTTGCACTTTGTCGAGGATAAAGAAATGGATCTAAATGAAATCGTACAAGCTGGTCCACCAAAAATACCTTTAGATATTACTCTACGTTCGCACTGGTTATGTGTTGATGGAATACAACCTACAATTCCCGAGAATCCTCCACCTCTTTCTAAGGATTCTCAAGCACTGGACTCGGTTAACCCAGTTGTTAAATTAGAACAGGGAGTTACAAAGGACACGGCAGGGAAACCAGCTACAGGAAAAATACACAAGTTAAAAAATGTAGAAACAGTTCACGTTAAACAATTGGCTACACATGAGTTGTCTGTGGAACAGCAACTCTACTACAAGGAGATCACTGAAGCATGTGTGGGAGCTGATGAACCTAGACGAGGCGAAGCTTTGCAAAGTTTAGCTTCTGATCCAGGATTGCACGAAATGCTACCAAGAATGTGTACATTTATTGCAGAAGGAGTTAAAGTCAATGTAGTACAAAATAATTTGGCTTTGCTGATTTATTTGATGAGAATGGTTAAGGCACTCCTGGACAATCCATCACTGTATTTGGAAAAATATGTAAAACTAACATTTACACTAATTAACAGAGTATAATATTAACTATTAATTTTTATCAAATAGCTTCACGAGCTGATTCCCTCCGTCTCAACGTGTATTGTATCAAAGCAACTCTGTATGCGACCCGAGTTGGATAATCATTGGGCACTACGGGATTTCGCAGCCCGGTTAATGGCTCAAATCTGCAAAAATTTTAACACTTCCACGAATAATCTTCAGACAAGAGTAACAAGGTATTTTCCATTTTTTTCTTTTATTATCAGCTATATTTTTAACATAAACTATCTAAATGATTGCAGAATATTTAGCAAGGCTCTCCAAAATGATAAGACACATCTCTCCTCATTGTACGGAGCTATTGCTGGTCTATCCGAACTGGGAGGTGAAGTTATTAAAGTTTTTATTGTGCCAAGGCTAAAGTTTATATCGGAACGTATCGAAGTACATTTGCAAGGTACATCCTTGAGTAACACAGACAAAATAGCGGCGGGTCACATAAGGGCAATGCTTCAGAAATGTTGCGCACCCGTATTAAAGGCAATGCGCAGTCCACCTGATGTACTAGAAGAGTACAAGTAAGAATGACTGTTTTTAGGATATACTTTGTCATTAAATCTGCTCATTTCTAGGAGTGAATTCGGCTTTCTGGGCCCAACTTTGCACCAGGCAGTTATCAAAGCCCGAAATGCACCATCATCAGCCAGCGTTCCTTGTAATATGGGAAACTCAATATCTAGTGCACCCATTACTTCAGCTGCTCAGACCGCATCAACAATAGGAAGACCTCAAGTTACAACAACTCAGCGACCATCATCTAACATGTAATACTTTTAAATTTAGAAAATATTAATTACTGAAATAAATGCTTTCAGACCAAACGTTAATATGCCTCAGATAAGAACAGTCTCCCAAGTACAAGCAGTTCCGCAAAAGTATGTCATCGTCTCACAGCAACGACCAACAACCCCTCAATCCGGTAATTCTTGAGTTAAAAATACTTAAGCTCTTGTAAAATTATTCTCCTTTTAAGGAATCCTACAAGTACAACAAAATGGGAACACCACACCTGGGGGATCAAGGGTAGGTGTTAAATATTTATTCATTAGCCATCCTCTTAGAACTAACTATTTTCCTTAGGTTGCTGATCATAACTCGGTATTAATTGAAAGCGAAGTAAGGCAAATTCCCGATTTAGACGATAGTATGCAGTAAAAAATTTGAAACCAAATCAGGTGTATACACATATGTTGATTTCAGTTGATAAAAATTTCAATAAAGTACATTTCAAGTAAAATAAATCTATTACAAATTACTTTAGTAAGGACATATACGTATAAACGCTAAGTGCGCAGGTCACAATTGATTGATTTTGACGTCCTGCCCAAAAAAATTCTTATCAGTAGTTTAGCAGTACATAGTGTAGGAGAAGAAAAAATAGCGTATTTTATTTTCAGTCGCACAATTGTTAATTGCAAAAAAACAAAATAACAAATATTCGCAAAGATGAAAGCCACCCATTTTGCACTCGATGAAGCTGAAAACGAACCGTTTGAGGCTCGTATCGACGAATTTAAAAATGACTCGGAAAAGATGGAGGTACTTTCCGAGTTCATTGAAGATGTCATCAAAACTGCTGAAACCGAGGTTCAGCAGAAAAAGTCCCAAGAATCGCAACAGGTAATATTAATTTTTTATTTTAATTTTAAGAATGAAAAAATAATGAATCTGCATTATTATCCTAATTAGACACATACAAAGGAAAAACCTATCACCCAAAGTAAGTTAATTCATTTTATTTATTACGAAAATGATTTTCAATCCGTTTTCAAGAAAAGAAATTAAGGAAATTTAAAATTTACTGGATCAACTTTGTAAACGCACACGGTTGTGTAGAAAATCTTGTCACATGAATCGCTGTAGTTTTTTTCTAATGAAATAAAGAAATAAATATACTTTTCAGTGGCACATCGGTTACTTACGAATATCAATGCAGGCATCTAGCGCCTTTTTAGCACTATCCTGGATTTCTGCAGGCAACATTATAGGGATCTGTGCCAAGGCTTTTTGAAAGCTGAATTCACCCTTTTTTGTCAGCTATTAATATATAATACGTCAATTCCATGTACAAATTGAATGCTTTCTTGTGTGTATGAAAAATGTTGACCTCTTTTTTTACAAAAAAAAAATGTATGGTCGTTTAAGTTCTAATCGTTTTCATGCACACATTGCCGATTAAATCTACTTACTGTACCGGCCAACTGGGCAACGCATTTTGTATAGCACTAATGAAAGAAAAGTGCAAGATTAAAATTAAAAAAAGAAAACACATTTGTTGAAAATGAAAGCACCTTTAAGTCCTTATTATTCTCGTCAAATTTACCAGCCCTTAGTTCGTCTAATTTATCGGTACTGAGTTTAAACTTTGGTGCACATCCAGATCTCAGCATGTCTAGAGAGGCTTCGAATTGCTTCATAGTAACCGAAATACTTAAATTTACTTGTATTACTAATACAACGGCAATCAACCACCAAACTGTAGAACTTTTATGCATACTTTTTTATAGTAGGTATTTCGGTGCGTTAAGGAGTAAAAAGAAACGCCAACTAAAGTACACCAATGCTTTTATAGACAATAAGATAATCTGTCGGTACAGGAATTAAATGAAGAGCATGTTTTTTAATTACATACCAAGTATATATTACCATTCCAACTACGTGTATGTACATTCCGTGTTTTTGCGTCAAGCCCACTTCACTACACTTTGTTATTTAATTTCTAACTATTAGTGACAAATGTCACACTCTGCCCTACGGAAATATTTTGATGTGATTAACGGGGAATTAAAATCACGCTATTAATTTCATTCATATACGAGTAATATTATTATTTTCTTCTTAAACAGGTTTCTTGATAGGTGATTTGAAAAACGGAAAAGTCGTCAACCGAGCCAGAGGATTAGTAGTCCGCCTTTTCGACGCCATTTGTAACTGTGCAAATACTGCAACAGCTCCTGCACAGAGAATGCGTCGAAAGCGACCATCCCAATCTAAGTAAAGACGTCTAGTTGTTAAGGACAAGGTAGCAAGAATACAGTAGCAAATATGAACAATCAAAAATCAAATATTTGTAATTAGTAAGCCGATTTTTGGATGAGTGCTGTTTTCTAATGCCAGTTTTGAAAACTTTGCACCAGTGATTTACAAAGTCTAGTATTAATATACTTTTTATATGATAAGTTTTCTATATGCAATAAGTATTGCAACAAAGAACCATTAAACTCTTCCCACCATTATTGTTAATTTAAAGTTTATTAAGTATTTTTCTGGCTGCCACTCCATAAGGCAATAATGACGATTAGTTGTTTGTACTGTGATCTATAATGATTTTTCGTTCTTTACTTGTTATTTGTGTATAAATGTGGAATAAATTTAGAATATATGTTCAAAAAGATGTATGGCCTTTTATTGTCAAGAAAGAAATTCGCTGGCGTAGGTACATATGTAGGCACTGAACATAAATCAATGTTGGTGGAACGATTATCATTACATTAGTAAACTGACATAAATTTTTTACAGAACTTCTACTTATGCAATTACCAGTGATAAATAGAATAGCAATAAGAACGGATACCTGCACACCAAATACCATCTAACCTACTTTCCTTTCCCATCAAGTAAGTATGTATGTTATTACTGTAGGCAATCCACGCTTTTCGCACCCATATTCATACATTTTGTTTCACATTAATGAAAAGGACTATCATTATTATGCTGTATTCGAGGAGCGAAAGGGATTTCGAGAAGCTTCTTCATGTCAGAAATATGGTATCTTTGCCATACGTGCGCAGGATGTGAGACCGTAAAAAATGTATTTGGTGTTTATTCGAGTTTGAACAGTCACAGATCATTAGCGCACACAAACCTAAAGCTAAATTAAATCAATCATTTTAAAAAATGTACCTGAAATTGTAATTTAGGTAAATACTTAGGCTTATATAGTTTTTGAGAAGTATAGCTGAGAAAACCACAATACGTTTATAAATTATTATTCAACGCATGCATCCGAATATTTACTTAAGAAAATGTATTACTTAAGCTCGCTTCATGAATTATAATGCTATGTAAGACCAATACTTAAGTATATTAGAGACACGAACGTGTGGTTTGTCACCAGCTACTTTTGTTTTAACGTACACATCTATTATAACAATGGGAAGATACTTGAACATGCTGAGCGGCATAGTAAATGTACTTGTTATTTGGTTTGGTTATACCTACCAATGTGCGAAAAGAAAACGAAAACAAGATAAGATTTGTCGGTCGCAATCCTTTTAAAATTGATAAAAGTCTTTTATTTTATTGTTGTATTATCAGAGTTTCTACATGACCTATCGACCTATCGCAATACAGTCGACTCCGCTTATCTGAACAACGCTTTTAAGAAAATATCCGGTGAATTGAAATACAAAATTTGTTACGGAGCATTTTTTCTGTTTTCCGTGGTTCGCTTTAAAGAAAATACCGCTTATGTGAAAAAATAATTGTGGCAAATTGAGATTTCAGTTAAGCGGAGTCGACTGTACGCACATATAATGAAAATAAATTTCATTAGCTTCGCATTTGTGTTGATCGGTTTCCGAGTGTGCCCCGGCAGATGTAACGCATATGGTAAAGTGCTAATAAGCGAGTTAATTAATAGCGTTGACGTGAATGTTATTGGTTTGTTTTATAGATTTGGGAGAAATTTCGGATAGCAATGAGGTCAGGGCAAAACGACAAGCAGGCCTACAAAATGTATTTCTGTTTTTGCATTTACAATTAGAGTTATCTTATTAATAAGAAAAATTGCAGGAAAACAAAGAGTACTCAGCATGTATGACTTCCAGTGGACAACCTGGCCACTGCAGACGGATCATGTATTGCCGGATGCCAGAACTTAAAAATGATGTTTGGAAAATAGTTGATCAGCTTTGCATAATCGACCAATCGTTAAGTATCTTATAAAAATGATAAAAAAAATTTAGTCTTAAAACAAATAGAGAGCCCACACGATTTTCTAATTTATTTTAACTCTTTAATTTGTTGTAGAAGTTCAATTTTAGCAATTTATATATAAATTTACTTTTAGGATTATTGGAATCTGCTGCCCAGACAACTATCGTTCGGGGTTAAACTCAAGATTCGTACCAGAAATTGTAACAAACATAAATGACAACAGCATTAATGGCGAGACAAGAATCGTTAATAGGCCCGAAGAAAGGGGTTGTGGGATTACAACTAAACAGTTTCCTAGAATATCCGGTGGTCGGCCTGCTGAGCCCGATGAATGGCCATGGATGGCAGCTATTTTGCGTCATAAATTTCCTCATGTACACTGTGGAGGGGTCCTGGTGACCGATAGACATGTTCTTACAGCAGCTCATTGTGTGCAAAGCTTTACAAAAGATGATATTTTCATTCGTTTAGGCGAATATGATTTTGAACAATTTAATGAAACTCGATCTAGAGATTTCCGTGTTGAAAGTATGGTTTATCATTTAGATTTTGATCCACAGACTTTTGTGAATGACATTGCCCTTTTAAAAGTTGAAAGACCAACACTTTTTAATACATATATTTGGCCGATTTGTATACCACCGATTGGACAGAATTGGGAGGGATGGAACGCAGTTGTTACAGGCTGGGGCACTGAATACTTTGGTGGGCCTCATTCCAAAGTGCTAATGGAAGTGACAGTACCTGTCTGGAAACACAGCGAATGTAAGAAATTATTTGTGGAACGCATTGAAGATACTGTGCTATGTGCTGGAGCTGCTGAAGGTGGTCGTGATTCATGTCAAGGTGATAGTGGTGGTCCTTTGTTGGTCCAATTGCCCAATCGCCGATGGGTTGTTATTGGTGTTGTATCCTGGGGTGTAAGGTGTGGAGAAAGGAATCGCCCTGGGTTGTACACGCGAGTAGACAATTTTCTCCCATGGATAATTGAAAACTCCAATATATAGTTAACTAAGAACAGAGTTACTTGTTTATTTTATAGCTGGTTTTGTAATTTTTTGATTTTTTTAGTTGCAAGTAATAAAACTTAACCTCTTAAGCAAAAAATCGACTTTTTCTCTAGCCAACTGCAACATCCCATTTTGTTTAAAATACATTCTTCTTCATTTACAAGCTTCCTAATTTAATATATAAGAATTATTACGAGTTACTACAATACAAAAAGGGTAAGCATCTTTAAGTGGAACCAAACGCAATTTTGTAGACATCATCGTAGTTTGATGCGAAATGCACTTCTAATCCGTCGGTAATAAAACTGGGAAGTTCCGCAAAATCTTTCTTGTTTTCTTCTGGTAAAATTATACAAGTGACTCCGCTTCTTTTAGCCTAAAAAAATGTTTTATTAACAATTTTAGTCTGCAAATCATTTGTAGTCATTTCACTTACAGCGATAGTTTTTTCCTTAATACCGCCAACAGGAAGTACTTTTCCTTTCAATGAAACCTCCCCCGTCATAGCAATGTTTTGTCTAACTGGTTGATTCTTTGCTAAAGACATCAAGGCTGTTACTATGGTTATGCCGGCACTTGGCCCATCCTTTGGAGTAGCACCCTCAGGTACGTGGAGGTGGATGTGGCTAAATGTCATAAAAATTATAGCTTGCTCTTTTAAATGGTATTTTTAAAGTTATTACCTTTTTTCCAAATACGTGTTGTCCTTATTTAATTTTCGAAGATAGTTTCTCGCAACTGTTAACGCTATTTGAGCGGATTCTTTCATAACATCACCAAGATGACCCGTAAGGTGTAGTGATCCACTGAGGGAATCCTTTCCTACTACGTCAACCTTACGTTTTGCAGTCTCAATGTACAATGAAGAACCGCCCATAGCAGTCCACGCTAGACCCATAACTACACCTTCTGGCGTTTGGTCGTACATTCTCTCTTGTGAAAACACTGGCTTGCCCAGAAAAGTTGTAAGATTGTCATTTTTAACGTCAAACGTTTCGCCCTCTTTTTTAACAATCTTGAAAGCCACTTTGCGGACAACCTGAAACATTAACATTTTTGTTTTTATTTTGTTTCAGTAACTTTATTATTTATTACTTTTTCGATGTGCTTCTGTAAATTTCTGACGCCCGATTCTCTACAGTAACTTCTTATAAGTGTGTTCAATGCCTCTTCAGTGATTTTAATTTGCTTTTCATTTACGCCACATCCTTTCAATGCTTGTGGTATAAGGTATTGCCTCGCAATTGCAACTTTTTCTTCTGCAACATATCCTATATTATACACAAAAAAAAAACCGTTTATTCGAGTCCTCTCAACATGTTTTTTTCAGATTTTCAGATTAGAATATGTCTTTTGTTAGAAAGAATAAAATTCCTTACCAGACATTTCGATCATTTCCATACGATCTCGCAGTGGCTCTGGAATGGTGTCCGTTATATTAGCGGTACAAATGAAAAGAACTTTAGACAAATCTACTGGCACATCCAAGTAATGATCTAAGAAGTTCGCGTTTTGTTCAGGGTCTAGAAGTTCTAGCAATGCTGAGCTTGGATCGCCTTGGTATCCCCTAAAATAAATATAATTCGTTCGTTTCAAAAAATAAGCTAAGTAAGAAAAATATAAGTTCACAAATGTATTCTTACTTTCCAATTTTGTCAACCTCGTCGATCAACACCAAGGGATTTTCTGTTTTAGTTTTTTTCAGACACTGTATCAGTTTTCCTGGCATTGCGCCAACGTAAGTGCGTCTGTGACCTTTAATTTCAGCCACATCCGTCATTCCACCAACACTGAACCGGAAATATTCACGATTTAATGCTCTGGCAATTGATCTCGCTATAATTATACTTTATATATTATAAAATTGAAGAAAAAATAGTTATTCACAAACCTATACTGGTTTTACCAACACCAGGTGGTCCATGGAAACAAAGGATTTTTCCTTGAGTGCTGCCTCTTAGTTGACTTACTGCAATAAACTCTAGGATGCGCTTTTTAATATCTTCCATTCCATAGTGGTCCTCTTCAAGAATTTTTGTGGCTTGCTCGAGGCTAAGATTCTCTTGGCTCGTAACTCCCCAGGGTAGTGAAGTTAACCAGTCTAAATAATTTCGCGTCACACTAAGAGAGAGTTTAGAATATAGCAAACAAGGAAAGGTAGTAAGAACTATTTACTTACTTAAATTCTGAACTATGACTTTCGAGGAAGTTCAACTTGTTCAGTTCTTCATCTATAACAGTCATTACTATCTCTGGTACATTCTTGTCCTTTAGCTTCTCCCTATACTTTTCCCCTATTGCGTCTTTATCCTCTTTTTCAATTCCGAGTTCCTTTTTAATTACTTTAAGTTGTTCTTGGAGGATGTACTTGCGGTGTTGTTGCTTCACTTTCTCTTCAACTTCTCTACCGATTTTTTGCTGAAGTTTTGATAACTCTAATTCTTTTTTAAGAAGACCTAGGGCTAATAAAAGTCTTTTTGGAATCTGTAAAATGACAATAAAAATGCGATAAATACAAACACAAAAAAATATCACTTCTTACATCCATTTCTTCCATTATCTTTTGCAGTTCTTCGGGATCAGCAGCTGATAAAGAGGCTCCTAAGTCACAAAGATATATAGGATTATCAACTACTCGTTGATTTTGGTGCAACATTTGCTGTAAGCTTTCTCTAAAAATAGAATAATTTGTATTTTTCCTTCTTTAAGGAGATAGTTTAAAAACCTGTATAGGGGATTCATAGTAATAATATCCCGAATAGTTTTGATAACCTCCTGTGTTAGAGCCTTGACTTCCTCTGTCTGCGTGTATGGCTCATTTTTGACATTCTCTACTTCAACCATTAAAACGGGTTGCGGTGCTGGAGGTGCTTCCTTAATAGGTTCTTTTGTACCACTTGTCGCTTTGTCTGTAGGTAATGGTGTTGTAGATAATGGCTTAGATGGAGACGATGGTGTTTGCGTGGTTGAAGCTGATGGTGTCGAAGATGCATCCTGACGGCTGATCTTATTATTTCGGGCTGGCCTGGGCTTTCGCTTTCGTCGATCGTTATCTATTTCATCAACTGAGACGTTCATTTTAACATTAAACATCGGATAATGTATAGTCATGTCTACATTTTGAATTAACACATAACATATAAAGTTATAAATAATGGATAACATTTCTAAAACCTTCTACTATTCTTAACAATCCGAAGAAATACAAACCTTTTGGTTCTTTTGTTAGATCCTCCATGATTTGACCGGTAATCTTGATTCTTCTGTGCGCTACTACGACTATCCTTAGTTTGTCTCCCAAGTCCTGAAGCTCCTGGATTTGAGCGAATGTACCGTAACGGTACACATCGTCCAGTTTTTCAACCAACTCCGACTCATTTTCACTGTCCTTCTTCATGAAAACCCCAACGTAGGGCTGGTTTAGTCTAACTTTCCTTCTGATCAGATCTATTACCATCGGATTTGTTACCTTATCAAAGAATTGAGAAAAAACATTTTCTTTGATTATCAAATATCTACTTCATTTTGTAGTCTTACTTCGAGAATTTTCATGAATCTTGGAAAGACAGGATTTCTACGTGTTGCAAGAAGCGGAACATGAGGCCATACTTCAGGCACGGCTACTGTAGCAGGAAGCTGTGGATCTTTATTAACCACATATCCATTATTTTCGCCCATTTCATCATCATTTTTTTTTGCGCTACAGAATCTTCTTGAACTGATTACGCTGAGGTAGCCTGGTTTGTTGATGAAATTCGTCTGGCGAATGACTTGTCTGTTACCAATTAAAGTACGATTTTGAACAAATACAGCTAAACTTCGCGAAATCGTGCGATATTTTGCAAATCGCGACAACATTTTATATATTTCTAAATAAATAAAAAACAATAGAATTGTGTTAAAATGTAAAGAGAAATGAATTATCCGGAAAGTGTGGTTAGGAGCGAACATTCGATGTCAAAATTGAGGTAGTCATATTTAGGTACATACACTTGAGCTAAGAAAACTGTAGACACCCAATAAAATGAGTGCCTGGATATAGAAATGTGAATCGGTGATATATAATTACAAGTAGATTTGAACTTTCCGTTTAATATGATAAAAAAAAATTAGGCCTAGACTTCGGAGCGTGCCCAATCATCGATCTTGTCAGTTATAAAAAAAAAATATTCCTAACTGTGAAGCTAGTAAGTCAAAAATAAAAAAAAATAATTATCATTCCAGCCTCACAGCCATTTTTTATTTTATCACTTCGTGAAGCCGCCTCATGCGTTTCTCGAACATGTTGCGATAAATGTCTATCAGAGTGTGTACTAAAAAGTACTAAATAATACATACGTACTACCTTATGAATGCCAAAAAAAGCTTTAAAAATGTAACTCTAACTACATTCTTCAGTCACTGGCAGATTTTTTCGCATTTCTGCATTAAATTTATTTAGTGATAATATTTGTATCTGATCAACACGAGTTGTAGGGAAGCAGACTGCGTTGCTGAACAAAGCTCCGAGTATTTCGAACATACCCAGTATAATTGTCATAAACTGACAGTTTTTATATCAAAACAAAAGAATTTGGATGTCACAAGGACGAAATTGAAGTTTAAATCGAATTTCTGGACATGTATTTGGCTGGATTAATAAGAAAAAGCAATTGTAACATCAACGTTTAATAAATGGAAAATAAAATATATATATATGCAGATTAATCTTTTGCAGACTTGATGACGGACGAAGAGTTGCATCAGTGGCAACAAAATGCAATCGTTTGGTGTGAATTCGATAATTTTCTCAACAGTATTATAGACGGAACTTTGCCGGATAACGTGTCGGAAATTCTGGAGGAATCGGCTATTAACATGGCAATTGAATCTCATGGTTTACAACGAGGGCGTAACAGAGTAGGCATTCGCAATGTACAAGCCCTCCATAGCACAAATATCGACGATTTAAATTACTTCGACTCACAAGCTATCAGCACGGCAATAGAATTCCAGGGGCTAGGTATTCCGCCACCTAGCTAAATTACCTATAAATATCAAAGTAGTTTTTAAGTTCTATTATGAAATAAAGTCTCAATGCAATAAAATGTATGTTTGATTAACAATTTATTGTATTTTTCTATGAATTCAAAAGTTAAAATAAGGAGTCTTCTGCTTTAAATACATTTAGTAATGATATATAGTTTAATAAAATTGGAAAGATCTCGGAATGTTTTAAACTTAAAATCGCTTTAAAAATTCCTCCGAGCAGATTCGCGCTCTGGCGTTAACTGCAAGTTTCATCTCGCTGATCTCCTTATCAATCTCTTCCATGAAATGAATGACAAAATCTACCAACTTATGCTTATACATTTGTTCCGTATGGAAATTGGTAATAAGAAAGCTGATGTCGTATCCTTCGATGGGTTTCCGTCTCAGAATAACAAAACTCTCTGCACGTCTCATCATGAATCTGGTAAACTTATGACACAAAATCTTTTCAATCTCATCGGCTTGTTTGACCGCAATGCTAACACGAACAGAATTAACACTGGTCTCAATTAAAACGCGCTCCCTTTCATTGCGCGAGATAACAACGGGCGTTAGTACCAGTTCTTTGCTGCTTCGGACCTCCACTTCTGGTTTGTTGTGCCGCTCCACGACTTGTGAGGAAAAGTTTGTCAGACACATTGCAGCGGTCAGCGTATGGCGGACTGCTGTTAAATAAGGCTTTAATGTAGCAGCCATGGCATCAAATTTTCCGATATTTTCTACAAAAAAAGTGAAAAATTTTATCAATGAATCACTCAACCAGCTAAAAAACCAACCGAACACGAAAATTTGACGTTGACATTACACCGATGAGTGTGTCCAGAAATTGAAAATAAATAGAATTATTTTCTTATCTCGTTTCCTTTTCATTCCACTTGTATTCCAATTGAACATACGAAATCGGTCTGATTAGTTATGTATATCAGTTGTTGTGTACATATATTAGTTTTTGGTATTAAAAAATTCTACCAAACTAGCATACGTATGAAACCTAATTGAAGTCGAGG
The DNA here is from genome assembly GCA_949716465.1 of Chalcosyrphus nemorum. Taxonomy (NCBI): domain Eukaryota; kingdom Metazoa; phylum Arthropoda; class Insecta; order Diptera; family Syrphidae; genus Chalcosyrphus; species Chalcosyrphus nemorum. The sequence continues at coordinate 61,533,071 of OX454334.1, read as the reverse complement.
TGTTTTAGAGAAAATCAGGTTTTGCCTACATAATGAACAATTTAAAAAATTAAAATTAATTATGTTGGCGAAGCTCCATAATCCATGTCTGGTTGAATCTGTCATAACTTTCTTATGTTTCTTATGTGCACTAACACCGCGCCAGAAATGGTATCCTATGAATATTTCTATGATATTTTGTTTTCTGCGAATTGCTCTACTGATAGCATTCTATGGGCTGTCATTTCAGTTTGAATTTTTGATGTCTTTTCGCGTGGGTGAGTGGGGAATCTATAAAATTATTAAGCGTATTAGTGTGCTTGTGGAATTTTGTGCAACAGTCACGAACAAGTGCAATTATTCCAATTTTTCTTTGTTCTGCCACGTTTGTACGACTGAGTAGTAGTCTATGAGAAAACCACCCAAAATTCTATAGAATACTACAAGACTCGCTTTCTATGAAAACTTTTAAATAGTATTCTATGAAATATTGCTCGTGGAGACGCGGTGTTAAGAGAATCGACTGCAAACTTATGTACTAGATTTGGTTCAATTCCCGAAATGTATTGAGAAATTGGATGGTAGCGGATAGCTGACATTTGTCTTGGAAAAAGAATCAAAATTTTGTCGCGCTTCGTAAATAAGTTATAAATTTGTAAAAATGGAAGGTTTGCGAAACTATAGCAGCGAGGAAGAACGAGAAGAATCGCCGAAGAGAAATGTGGTAATTATTAAACTACTTAATCAATATTTAACCAGATTTGATGATTAAAAAAAAAATCAAGGAAAATATGGTAAAATGGCGTCTGCCCTGAAATTCGCCAATAAATCAATAAATATGCTTTCATGTTGAGTTATTCAATAAATGTTGTGACTTTAATAATTGGTTATGGGAATACTTAATTTTTTTGAGCATGAAAAACAGGTTATCAATCCTATCACCATATTAAATAAATCTTCAATATCATAAACTTTACTATTAAGTTTAAAGTAAATAACACAGTTTGCTGTTTCTGAATAGTTGCCAATTCTTTAGGCTGAACCGGCACTTGAAATCGATCGGAACAAGGCGGGTAGAGGAGGCTCCAGACGTCGCCACAAAGAACAGGTAACCTTATTTTTATACTAAGAAAAATGCAATATTATAATATACCTAACTACATCCAGACATAAACGCGCGATTTAGTGTCATAAACAAATCCTTTTGAGAAAAATAGTGGGTTAAGTCCAAGGAGTTTTCGCATAATAGCTTCGAAAAGACAAAATCTATTTGAGTTTGTAATAAAATATAACTGAAGCCTGCAATACCAAACTACAAGCTGAAATTTGACTGTTGAACTGTTGAAATTTTGCTTAAGGACCGATATCAACATGCTCCCAAGAATCCACATTTGCACGGACATATTATTTTCAAGAGATATTTTGTCCAAAAGGTGAATTCGCGTGAGGAACTCACACTATCTGCAGTGAACATGTCCTGTTCTTGTTAAATAAATAATAAAATCTTTTCTCTCCCGATGTTAGTTATAGGGTTTACGACGCGATTACCGTAAACATTTATTTAAACATTTTTCTAAGCATATATGAATAAATTATTGTATGTATGTACATGCATGTATGTCTCTTTTTTTTTTATTATGCAGAATAATTACAAAGAAGAAAGTAACCGAGGATCGGGTCGATTAACTGGAAACAAAGATTACCATCATCGTGGTGATCGACGTCTTGACAGACCTTATGAGAAGAAGAGAGACTCTAAGGACGAGCGGAAACGCAGGGATGGACATAGGGACCGCGATCATGACCACGAATATCGAGAGGCAGACAGAGATCGACGTGATCGTTCTGAAAGATATCGCCGAGACAGACATGATAAAGATAGTTCTTATCGTGACAAATATCGAAGAAGAAGGTCATCAGAAGGTTCCCCCCCAACGAGCAAAGATCGTAACCTAAGTAGCAGTAATGTTCGCAATCGCAATCGATCGAATTCACGTTCTCGTTCTCCATCTAAAGATTATTTGTCATATAATAGATTAAATTCGTCAGCAACTTCTGCGGAGCACATATTTAGAGGAGGAAAACAGCAGAAATTTGAGAAAAAAGATGAAGGAGCTCCTCCTGCACCCCAGTTACCTCAGCCCAAAATTTCTCCAAATCTACATGCAGTTGTAAGCCTCCCGCTGAACGACGCGCCACCTAAAATGCCAAATCTTACTAATAAAACTGATGGTACTACCATTGCTCTTCCAACTTATTATAACCCCAACATAATTAATCCGACAAAGTATGCCGAACAAGTGCAGAAAAGAAAATTAATATGGGGAGCCAAGAAGACCGAAGATACTGCCGCGAAATGGGGCCATGCTACTTTCTCAGAGGATTCTGATGGCAAAGTTGCTTCGAAATTTATGCGACTGATGGGCATAAAATCAACACCTAAGCCGGCAGACAGTGAGGCAGAAACATCAGGCAGTGAAAAAACTGGTCCAGACGTTAAGTCGAGACAGGCTATGTTCTCCAACATGGAGCAGCAATATGAAGTAGCAAGACAGGTTACGCATACAATGCGAGGTGTCGGATTGGGCTTTGGCTCTCAATCTAGGCAGTACTAGGAAATAAGTTGTTACAAAGTAAATTTTAATAAAGAAGTTTTGTGTGATCATAAACCCACTAATACATGGTAAAGAATTTGTTTTTATTTTTATGTGTTCTGGAATTGTTTGAAAATTTAGGTTTTTTTTTATTATTACTATTATTTTGGTCACAATTCGCTATGTTTTGTCGGATGTGACTTGACTTCTTCGCTAGAAACCGAATGATGATCGTCATGGTCGCTGTTCTCATGGTCTTCGACCTTTGCCATCAGTTTTTTAATTTCGAGATCATAATCTTCCCATTCAGGCACGATACGCTTTGCGGCGGTTAATTTAGCTTCTTTTGTTTGTGGATTATTACACAAATCAATAACCTTTGCTTTTTTAAAGGAATTATCGCTGCACCACGTTTGACACCAGAGCCATTCGTCTGGTAACGATTTAATGGCCACTTGATGAATCATGTTGTTGGGTAGATCTTGATCGAGGTTGGATAAACTGTTTGGATCCTGGCTAAGAGCTTGGTATTGTCCTCGAAGACGATCCCCAGCTGCAATTTTCCTAAATCGTTTCAAATCCACAACGTATAAAGCAGAAATATGGTAGCGCCTGCCCATTAAATGGCTACGCCAGTAACCCTGCTTCCAAAATCGGAATCCCTCCATCTCCGTTCTAGAATCACAAAACGGTGTATAAGCGTATGGAGCCCCATTTAAATCCATATCGTTTAGTTCTTTCATGTCTCCTCGGACAATCTATTGACAAGGAAATTATTTAAAAAAAATTAGATAGAATTGATTTTTATATTAATTCGTTCTTACAGCATCTGCATCGACGAATATAATTTTACGAATATTCAGCGGGAACAGCACGTCTAGAAATAGGATTTTGTATCCCCAGATAGTCCTCTGCTTCTCAGTTTGCTGGTGTAGCCAACGGGGCCACTTATATTGTACAAGCTCGTATTGGAATCCGTATTCCTTGGCCATGTATGGCAAAAAGTCCGTGAATTGCGGCGACAAATAATTCTTTAAGAACCAAAATTTGACTGGGGACTATAAAGAAATAGCATTATTAATAATATTGTAGTTTTACTTCTTAGACGCATTTTGCATTACCTTTGTGTGTTTAAGTAATGATACCATCATAATGCGAAGGAGACGTTCATACAAATGCCCAGAAGCGACCGAAAATATATTAATAGTCCCTGCATCATTATCTCCCTGACCTGAACCGAAGGAACTGGTTATTGAGTTCCAAATACCTTTGTTGTTCTCCTCGTCATCGACCAGTAAGTCAGAATTTGCCATGCTGGGTTTTTTGGTGACGCGTAGTTTTATTACGTGTGATCGTAGAGAACTTATCATAACACGTGTTGAATTGTCGGCATGAATAGTGTTAGTCCCCTCTGCACTAAAAATATATAAAAATTAGAACAACTTTTTAGATTAATCCGCCTTATATTACTTGGTTATGTCGTAAATTTCTGAGCTTTTTCCTTCTCTTAGACGCAATTCCCAAATTCCGGGATTTGCTTTTAGTTGGAAATAACCCAAATTCGCCATAACGATGGTATCAACCATTGTGGGATCATCTTTGGTACCCAGTGTGATCTGTAACCCTCTTGGTGGCGCTCCTGTCATTGAATCAAAGCAGTGACCTTCTAATAGTAGATATTCTAGCTCGAACTCGCTATGTACTGGACCACCAATATCGATCAGTTTAATGTTGTCAAGATCGTACACTGATCGTACGACTTCAACTAGCCAATTCTCCGGGACCTAAATGGTAGCAATTTTTTTTTTTTTAAATAACATTGTGTATATGTATTAAAATTTACCTGTAAATTCTGAGTTAATAATGGATTTGCTGGCAGTCCGTTAAACTTGGCCATTGGTCCTTCGGATTGCTTACCATTAGGCAAGAATTGAACTTCCGGTTCAACAACGTATCGATAGAAGCTAAGAATAAATACACTTTAGAATCTAGGCAAGGAGAGAAAATTAAAAAAAAAAAATACCTCTTAATGGGCATATCACTGTTCTGTGCAATTGGTAGCATGAACACACGCATTTGGCAATTGATTATATTTCGTAGGAGTATTAAAAGCGGGGCAAGTTTTTGCGCACTTTTTGACGCAGGATCTACTACAGCTACAATATCAAAGTGTAGTTCGTGTGCTTTTTTTGGAGGCAGCTTAACAACCGAATGATCATCTTTAACATCTGCTGGCATAATAAATCTTGTTTTCGTTTCTCTCGGTAAAAGAGTTGATAGAATTTTCAACAGGGTATCGCTAGATATTACAAAATCTGTCCAACAAATTGCAACCATTAACCAATTGTATAAAATTCAATATAATATTTTTACCTTCATCATTTTGACTCTGAAGAGCCTTACGAATTTTATCTCCATACTGATGAGTGTTGAAGCGATCTATCAAGCCAAAGTCTTCTATATTAAATTGTTCCTCTTTAGATAGTGGCCCGAAGATTTTTCCATTGGCGACAATAACTCTATCTGACTTGTTGGCCCCCACAACACGCTGACTGTAAATACGCAACATTTTCATGTGCAATTCTGTTAATGGTATGATTTCATTCACTGCTTCCTAAAAACAAAGAAATTATTAAAGTTTGGTAGAGTTAACATTGTATATGAATTTACCGGTATATCATTTAAAGCACTTTTAGGTGACTTTAACCATTTTAGGGCTAATTCCAAACCAATGCTTCCAGGTTGTGTCTGAGACAAAGCCCAAATAAGTCGATTTATATTGTCTTTTTTGGAAACTGCTGAGCCCTCGACATTCGGAATAAAAGCAACTCTAGCACCTGTTGTTGATTTCTAGAAAAAGAGAAAAAATCAATATGCAATTTGAGAGAAACGAAAGATCATTACTGTATATTTCAAAGCACTAGACAAGAGTTCCCTGCCTTTTGGATCATCTAAATCGGCGAAAATCCACAAGGTTAATAAATGAATATCATTTTCTCCTATTTTTTCGGATGAATGTTTGCCTGTAAAATATTTCAAATTATCCATTAATGTGGCGGTCATATCACGATTGGACAACTGTGCTAATGCCTTAACGTTGTTTAGATCGTTATGAGCACTTCCAGTGAGGTCTATATATTTGGGATCTTCATTTGAAAGTATTCGTTGATTAAGTCTTGGCATTACATGAGGCTGATTCATTAGGTAATCCATAACATTCTCCGAATCGCTTAAATCGCCACGATATACACTTTTTTGTAGAGTCGTTGTTTGCTGAATAATTTCGGTTAGTATGGCTTCTTCGAATTCATCAGAGTTTAAGAGATTTTTTTGCATCGGAACACCGTTTAAGAGTGCTTGTGGAGAATCTTTGAAACCTAGACGATCTATAAACTCCTCTGATAGTTTACGCCCATAATCATAATCAGAGTCTTCACTAAGAATTTCATCCAATTCTGATCCAGACAATTTATCGAACGTTCGTTTCATCTGTTCTCGAATATCTCCTCGTGTTACCCGTTGAGTTGATTTGACTGATGCGAATACCTACAATAATTTCAAGACATTAGATAAGAAATAATTACAATATCTCAACATACATCTGTTAAAAAGCTTAGAGCAGAACGAGAATCTTTTTTTTGCGAAACATAGTTATATGCGCAGAAAATCGCTAAGTAGTCTGATTCCGAATTCTTTGACTGCCTTGCATCGAACACTACACCGAGCCGGATTGGCGCAAGGTGAATAACAAAGCTTTCAGCTAACTTGATTAGTGTTCGGCTATCGGGATGCAAAGGATCAATTACTAATACCTGTGAGGGTTAAATTAAAGGTTTAATAGAGTTTATAAACTCCTCACTAGTGCAATGCCAACCAAATTAAAAACATTTTTCCGTATGTTCCGTAGCATTCCGGGAAAAGTTGGTCGGAGTAGATCCATCACACTGGCGGGCCATCGACGATATTGGGCATCATTCTCAATGTCGTTCACCCACATGATAGCTGTATCACGAATATCAATTGCGAAATCTTTAGTGGATGAGCTGGAGAGGTCCAAAGTCAGTAGCGATGAAGCTATTTTGCCCTCAACATCTGTAAAATTATAGTTTAAAAGGTGAATACACATCGAAATCACACTTACTATTTTTATGTAGATTTTCTAGAACGCGCATTTCAGCTCTAAATGTCTCGACGAGTGAACTAAGATCTAAAGTATCCGCATCAAAGAACAAGCCGTTAATAAACAAGGCGCCATCGGGAGGAGCGATGTTAAGGGCTCTTCCAAACACCTCGGTATTATGTTTAACTTCTTGTCGTAACCCTTCACTTACTGCTTGCGGCAGGAGAGATTTGGCCTAGTATTTTTTTTATGAATTAGCACTCTGAATTTCAGTCTACTTATGCAATACTTTCTTACTTGCGTTGGGAAATTCTGAGCTGTAAATAGCAGTACTTGTAAGGCCTCTTCCCCTTGTATCTCAGCCACTCGCTGCGCAGCTTGCAGCCCAAGATCTTGAAACTCCCAGGCTTTTAATGGAGCAATCTCCTCACCCTTTTCAAGCAAATTATTACGAAGTCGGGCTAAAGCATGTGCCATCTGCGGAAATTTTTCTCTATGAAATATAAAACATTAGAAAATAAATTAGATTTAACAAATAACACTTACTTTAACACCTTGAAATCAAATCCATCAATTTCAGTTTCTTCAGACTCCTCAGGTGTGTTTTCTTCATCTGCTACCTTTTGTGAATCGTCTTGACTCTTGTATTCTGTTGATTTAAGATGTAATTCCACGCCATAGCCAGATAGACGAACCTTTTTCCCTGATAATTCACGTAGGTAGTGCCGACATATATATTTTATTTCACCATTTAGTGCTAATTGTTCCAACATGTCATGAAATACTTTGAATTCCTTTGATCCTATATCACCATAGAGCACAACAACTTTTCCACTAGAATTTTCTGAGCGTGGATAGATATGGTCAAACCCATAAATTGGTGTTTCATCCCTTCTCAATGATGAGATTTTAAGTATATTTCGTACTTCATCTGCTGTGCAAGCAATTTCGTTATCTATTGTCACGAAATTGTCCGTCTCACAGTTACCATTGGCGAGTACTTCTTTGACTATTTGGAAATGAGCTTGTATTCTGGGCGTTAGGCTATGCATTGAGACTGTAAGCTTAAGGAGAGGAAGATGTGAGCTACCTATCAGATTTTTTACCACGTTCATAGAAGTGATGTACTGCTTTGATTCGGTATCTAAAAGATGATATACGGTGTTTTAAGGGATAATACCATGCATTTGTTTAGGTAATTACCTATTTGTGCGAGCGGACTTTCCAGTCGAGTAACTTCTCTAAGGAAATCCCAATACAGAGCGGGGTTCTCATCCGAAAGGTATTCTGCTATTTCGAGATATAAAGGTGTCTGCTCCCATTTCGCATTGATAAGTGTTGTAATTGGATAACTTTTCGAAGTTGAGTCTATTAAAGTTATTGACGAAAACCACAAAAAACTCCATAAAAGGCAGGTAAGAATTTTACTGTAAATATATTTTGTAGAAGTTTATAACGTGATAATAATAAGAATATAGTTATTATTACCTTATGTTATTCATGATGTATTTAATTTACTAAAACATAGTTTTTAGATAAACCACCGGTGACACGCAAGAACTATGCCTAATAGACAGTCAACTTCGTGTCATTTGACGCATTCGCTTCGCTCACAAGGCTGAAAACTGCCGATTTTTATAATTGTATTTTGACGTTCAAGAAAAATCAAAGAGGAGCTCACACACACAAGCTTAAATTTCAGCTATATCATGGGATGCGGCTATGTTCAAAACCTTTTCTACTATAATCACCAATTTGCAGAGAATAATCATTGGTGGTGCTTTTCTACGATATCTATCGATATTCCTAGATAATTAGGATACTTTTTTTATCAAAATTTCAGCCGAAAACAAATCATGTCATGACTGGGAGTAATGGACTCTAATTTGTGAAGATATCGTCGTAACTTTAACAAAATTGTTTGTTTAAAAACACCCACGTACCAGTTACAATTGAATCACATGTATTCACAGATAGGACAAATAGGCTCCGCCTTTTTTCGGAAAGCAGCGGGCAGGGGAAATGCAAAATCATTCTCTGATAAACTTGGCTTGATAGTACCACGTATAGCATATTCATACACAGAAACGCCATTTAGTTATCATATTAGGTGGCATCGCTGCCATTTTGCTACAATTGTAGCAAAACTGCTACGCGATTTCCGAAAAGAAAATTTACTACGCTGCTTAAGTCTTTTTTATGAAGTCTGAGCAAGATCTAACTATAAATTTGTCAAGTTATGTATGTATCTCTTTCATTCCTTTTGAATAAAATATTTTTTGACGGTTGTTATTTAGGTATCTGGTGTATGAGTTTCTTTTGAGACAATTTGACATTCTTTTTTGTTGTTTTATACGTCGACACGCCACCTAAGAGATCTTCGATATTTCCTCCATCTATCGTTCATATTTTCGAATTTAGACCACAACAAAACCGCGAGAGATAGCTTTCGCATTCACTATACGTTTGACAGTTTAGAAGGGCCACGAAATTTAAGTTGTCAATAGCCGTTGGGACACCTGCTAATTGTGCTGATTGATATATGTACTTAGAATTGATATCCTTAAATTCAATATATTAATAATACTTATTTGCGTCTATCCGATCACCATAGCTGGCCGATTTTTCACAAAGTCTTAATTATTCTTAAACAACCAGACTTCCACTAAGCGTATTGATGTCCTTTTTTACACAAAATCACCCCCCCCCCCCTCCCCTATTCAATAGACAAAAAGTTCAATACTTCAATCTTAACATAAGCTTTTCTCTTTTACCTACCAACAATTAAGAATAAAACTGCATCAACCACTTAAATCATTACTTTGTGCTTACAAATTTCTATCACCACTAATTATTCACAATATTTTCTGCATTTTATAATGTAATTAAGCTTCAAACACCTTAACTGATTACAATAACACTAAAATAAATCAATAATTAATCGTAAACATATAAAATCGAAAGTTTTCAAAGAGTAACATCAAACTGCAGAAAAAATCCATTGAGTTTATAATTGAATCTACTGCACTTTTTTGGCTTGCGCACGTTCATTTTCAAATTTTTGAAAATATCCTGTTTTCATGAGAAATAATACTTAAAATGTATTGGAATTATTAAATTGTAATACTTATACTACAAATTGATAGTTTCCAGATGATATTTCTTATTAAAATTGTTTAAAACTTAAAAAAAATATTTTATTATATTTGGTCAAACTGACGTCATAGCTTGATTTAACTTCATATGCGTCATACCTATCTCAGCCATTTTGTGGTGTTTCATGGCAGAATATTTTTAAAACTTATTCGTTTGTAGCGATTGTATGAACGGTTTATTAGAAAATCTTATAAATAAAAATAGGATTAATTAAAGCAAAGGAAAGTTATGCTTTGTAAAAGGAGTGGCTATTTTTATACATCTTTGAGCACATTTAGATACTCAGACAAATAGTAGAAACACATGGACCTAGCAAAAAAATCGTGAAATGTGTTCAGTTGTCACTTTGCACTTGGTATAAAGTAGTGGAATTGAAATATTTTTATACCAGACGACAATCAGCTGATGCAATTAGCTGTCAAAGTTCTCTCTAGAATGTTGTGCTGAAATTTTAGGAAATTTTTGTATTACGTCTTTTTGCCTGCGACAGGAAATAAAAAATGGTATGATAATAATTGTAGAAAATAAATATTATTTATTAATTTATGTCATTTTAGGCTAGTTCGGTAATACTAGCTGGGCTTGGTGTGGCTGCTATAGGTTTTGCCGGGAAACATTTGATGAGAAATGTGCCTGCAATGAGCGTTAAGTTCAATGAAGCTATCAAGAACCTTCCCAAGTTTGATGCCGAATCAATAGCAAATTCGAAATACTACAAAGGCGGCTTTGATCCCAAAATGAATAAAAGGGAAGCATCTCTCATTCTTGGAGTTAGCCCAACCGCATCGAAGGGAAAAGTAAGGCCTGTAATATAAATTTAAAATTATTATTTATAATCAAATTTCAGGTCAAAGATGCCCATAAGAAAATTATGCTGTTGAATCACCCAGATCGAGGAGGTTCTCCATATCTGGCTGCGAAAATTAATGAAGCAAAGGACTTGCTTGACAATAGTAAATGAATCTAAAAACAATCTTTTAGTTTTGTGATAAATAAAAGTGTTAAAATCCGATTGCCATTTTCACTGAGTTTACGTCTGAGAAGTTTGTAGAAACCAGAAGTTGCATTTGAAACTATTTGAGATCCGCCACAGAAATGTACAGTGGAATCTCGGGGGGAATTATTATTGGAAAAAAAACCATTTCGGTATCACCAAAATCTCAAAGTGGACAGTTCCCCGTATAAGTAATGTGAATGAGTTTGATTGTATCGTCGAATACGTTCGAAACGAACTTTTCCTAAAAAATATGAGCACCCCTATCGTGAAATTCATCGGAATTGAGTTTTACTTCACCTATTCGATTCCCTTTCCATTCCTACTGGTTTACTGGCATCGTGGAATCCGTCGAAGATGAGATATTTGGATACAAAGGGCGATTGCCGTAGCTCAATAATTTCTTTTACTTCTTTTTCTGAGGTTAGGGTAATATAGGAATATTGCAACTCATTCGGCGCTTCGGTAGAGAGTCTACCTGATGTATTGGACAAAATCACTATTTGTGGCATCTCTAGTATACACTGGGTAACATTAAATCAATTTATTAAAAAAACGTTTTCTGTTAATATACTTAAATCACATCCTTCTTTTTTATTGATATCATATTCACTGATTTGCAAAATTTTTTCAAGTTCAGATTTTTTTTTCTTAAATTTAAGTAATAATTTAGCAGTAAAGCGCACAAAATATATGCTAAACAAATAAAAGATACAAAAAAAAAAAAATCAATCTATATTTTAAAGTTTACTTTTATGCACTCCTATGTACATCAAATTCTCTTAAATAGTTACATAAAAAAAATTCACTAAATTAATTGCAATTTAATGTTATTTATTTGTTTTAATTTAAATTATTTTCATAACGTTCATAACTATTTGTAATCTAATAATTAAACTAATTTGGTTATTTATTAATTAAAAATAATGCAATTATTATTGGATCAAACAAATCCAATTAATTTATTACTTTCAAAATTTCTTCAAAATTGACAAATTAAATATTTAAAGCATTTAAGTAACGTATTTGTTGTTTGTTGTTAAAAAAAAGTTAAATATAAAAGTACATTTAGAAACAAACACATTTCAGTCGTATACAAATACCAAATAAAAATTCTATAAAATATTGTTGTTATAATTTTAGTAAACATATTTTCAAACACTGCAGCTACAATTACAAACGAAAAGTGGCGATACACAGTATACACCTGTCAGTAATCATTGATTTCTTGTTCAAATCAGTTAATTGGTTTCGTATACATTTTTTGATTTACAAACTACTATTTATGCTTCAAATAGCTAGATGTTAACAGGATCAAAATAATACATGTATAAGCTCGTATAAAACTATTTAAACTATTTAAAATTTCATTTGTCCGTAATATGAGCTTTTGAATGTGTAACAATTGTACAAACATATATATTTGTATCTACACAAACAAAATATCTCATAATCTAAAACGTAAGATTCATTTATGGTTTTACCTAATTAAATGCATATAATAAATACATATATTTTGGTACTACAAAGTGACGGTATTATTATTATTTTTAACTGGTAATCGTTCATATGTTAAAATCATTCCTTTAGTTAAAATTTTATAATGAAAAAAAAAAAGAAAAAGTTGTGCTGAATTTTTGTTACTTCTGAAACTTTGAAACCTTACAACCTTATATATGTATATCTGGTAAATATATCCAAAAAATACTCTCCTATTCGATACTTCACAAAAATAAAAAATAAAAACTCATTCACACATTGTTTCTCAAGCACACATTGTTCTTATTACTCCTTGAATTACGTATATTGTAGCTTTTCACTTTTTATAAAATCATACACATTTGCTGCCTACATCTAGGTATTTTTCAGTTTTAATAAATATTTTAGCTTAGGATCTGCTCTATGCTCAAAATAAAATCACTATGCATATGCCTAGTATAATAGCATATGTATAATATATAAATCGAGTCGATCCTATCATAGAAATACAAATAATATTTGTTCTTCACTTTAAAAAACGTAACACAAAACCTTCTAAAAACGTTAGAATCACAGCGAATCGAGGTTGTGCTCGCTTCCACTGAACCAAATCACAATATACAGTGGAAGTAAGTACGTTAACACTGACCAAAGTGGCAGACGTACATCTTTCAGTCTAGTGGAACTATTGATCTTTGGTTCATTTGTCTGCAGATTATCATCATCTGTTTCCTCATCATTTTTGTGACTTTTTCTATTGCTGCCGCCTTCGACTGTAGCTCCGTTTTGACTAGGACCTGAAGTGTGATCAACAAGACCATCATTATCGTCATCTTCGTCATCACTGTTGTCAACTTTGTTGACTCTTATGGACGGGTGTTCGCTATTGCCACTTGTTGTAGTTGATTTATGGAATGTCGGATGAGAACCAGCTCCTAGGCCAGAACCTTCATCGTCGTCATCTTCATCATCGATTCCCCCGCCAGATCCTGAGCCGCTACCATAGTAAGGTTCTTCTATTATAATAAAACGAATTTTATCGTGTACATATACTAGTTTTTAATTTTTTATATTTTAAAATACCTTGATCGGACCAATCAACATCCTGGCCGTTGTACGCATTTCTTAGATGACTAATAGCAGTCTTCAAATAAAAAAGTTGAGCTGCTACAACGCTTTGTTGTTTGGGCGATGTCGGATTGCCAGGAAATTCAGGATTCGATGACCCATGTTCTGTTGTCACTGAATGCATATACCTTTAAATAAAACTGAGTCATGTTAAATGGTTTTAAACAAACCAACAAATATTTTACCTATCAACTGTGTGACCGTTCCAGCACATGTTGTCTGCATCTGATGTGGCAGTAATATCTTGATTGTTGCATATTTGATACGGTAAATTTGACCAAAACTTTTTAGAGTCCTTAACCTTTTGCCTGATCTCTTTAATTAACTTATCCAAAACTGGCTCACGAGTAACATAGTCGTTATCTTCATTCTTTCTATTATGTTGTTTCTTTTTATTTTTTCTTCCACCACCTGTATTGCCAGCGCTATCTTTTTGTGGCTGACTACTTTGTTCTTGATCAGAAGCCACGATATCTTCCGGTTTCAATTCAACAGCGCGTTTACTTATACGTTGCAGTATACTTTCTTTTAAAACGATTTCATCATCGAGAGTCGCGTCGATGTCGAGAATATCGGATTCTAAATTTTCATTTGTCGTTACCTTATTATGTTGTTCTAAAAACTTTGGGCTTATTGTACGTTTCTTGCGACCCAGAGATGGTCGCCCACAACCCTGAAATACCTGATTTGATATATCCTGGCCCGCTTCCTGCAAATAAAATAAATACATTGGCCTATTAATAAAGTCGTTTGTTTTGTCTTTTTTATATTAACAAATCAATCATATATTGCTATAATCAAGGGTGAACATCATACTCATATCTTATCACACATTTTCCTGTTTATTTTGATAAAAATTATAGTTACTTTAAACATTAGACATAGTTTTGGTCAGATAATCGGTGTCAATATCGCGCGTCATTTCTAAAGACTGCATTGTGTAAGTTTCTTATAGACTTAATAACGTAAGGAGGGCCTCGTTGTGGACTAATGAGTAAAGTGTTTTTTTTTTTTTTTGGTAGTGAAAAGGAATAAATAATCCCAATATGAGTTCTGATTTTTCCTCTAAAAACCACCCCAGAAGCAAATCTGTCAAGCTGCAGTCTTATAAGCAATCACAATTGACCAGATTTTCAATCCATCAAAACCTTGACGTCAAACATTTTTACAAATGCAATATGTACTCTATATTCCATGTGCATATGCATGTCCAATGGCTTAAATTGTTAACTTTATGCGCGCCCACAAAACAATCACACTAAGTAACGAAAGATCATTCACGCAAAAAAAAAGGTAAACAAATTTAAAGTTAAAATTAAATATAACACCATACCTGGAAGTTCATAATTGCTTCGGAGATTTTTATGTTGATTGGTTCTACAACCATGACAATATTAAATGAGCCCAATAAACGTTCAGAAACCTTCTCCATGGACGAAACAAAATTATCCCACTCCATATCTAGCTCATGAAAGTAGTGTAAGCAGCCTTTGATCACATTCACACAGTAATTCGTGCAGGGTTTCTCCACATAGCCCTTGCAAGCACCACAATGTTGCATCTTTGTTAGTGCAGCAGTACAGTCAGCATTTAAACGGATCTATATTCGAAGGGAAATGTATTTATTTGTTTTGGTTAGACAGCAAGAAATTGAATTTTATTTTTATTAGACCGGTTTAAACTTACATTTATCATTTTCTTCGTAACATCAGCGGCTGTCATTAGCGCTTGTGCATATGTTCGTGTCGCAACAAAAGATCTCTTTATTTGGACGGATAGTTTATCGGGCACATCACCGAATGGTTTCAGCTCCTTCATGTGTTCGCTAACACAACCTAAATACCTAGAAATAATAACAAGTTAGTTGGATGGCTGGAAAATTCCCTCACTTTTTATTCGTTGCATGTTTTAAATATGCTAAATAATAATATTGCATGAATGCAATAAACTAACACAGTATGGACAAATTTAATTGCACTTATAGGTCTGCAGTTCGCTATTGGTGTCAGTTTTTTCTACCTATTCATTTTTTAAAATATAAAAGGCAATTGTACTAACTTCTCTATTAATTTTGCAGCAACAAACCAATCGGCGGAAACAAGACGAAGCGTATTTGTCATATATGGTAAAAATATCTTTTACAGAGTTAACCGCTTGCACCACACCATCCATTATTGCACCACAAGAGACGTTACTTTGCTTC
This sequence comes from Chalcosyrphus nemorum, assembly GCA_949716465.1. Classification (NCBI taxonomy): domain Eukaryota; kingdom Metazoa; phylum Arthropoda; class Insecta; order Diptera; family Syrphidae; genus Chalcosyrphus; species Chalcosyrphus nemorum. The sequence continues at coordinate 61,517,418 of OX454334.1, read as the reverse complement.
GGGTGTCTATAGAACAACATGAAATTACAATTAGGTACCTATTATCTGTCTGCAGAAATTTGAGATGAACGCAGACAAGTTTCTACATGTGGTAGCATCAATGTGTTTACCTTACATTAGTTGTTTTCGATTATAAATAACAGTCACAAAAAACATTATAGCAACAGCTCGGTTTATTATTACTGATATGTAGTATGTATGTACATATGTATACGAGTGTTTAAAAAGGTCTGGATGATGTCTATGTGCTCTGTTTTATCTAATTGCATTATGATAATAATACTTTGATATTTTCCGCCAACGATGTTAACTCTTATGTTTGATAGTTCAGTTAAAAGAAAACAAAAGAAAACCTTACATGTATTTCTTTTTTCGTAAATCTTAAGTCCACTTACTTATCATCAAATGTGTATTGTGCATTCAAAACAGTGAACATCTTTTGGTAAAGCGTGTTAAAAAATTTATCCATTGCGTTGCCGAGATCCACTTTGCCGCGGGAGTAGTAATTATCCAATTCTTTGAATAGGTCCGAAAAAACGTATGCATTTTGTTCATATATAACACCATAAGTTCTCTTAAACATTGTATGGAAGTCTTCTTTCGATGAAGCAAGCAGTTGATTGAATACATCTGCAAATATAGATATTTTTTTATAAAAAAAAAATAAAGTTTATGTTCAAAAGTCTGTAATAAAATTTGATTTTGCACATACTTCTATGTATTTAAAGTTCATTTCAACAATTCATAAATCAAGTTCCTAAGAGTAATTTATTTTAGTAACATTGACAATAAAGATCTCTACACGCTACGCTCTACTATTCATGTAATTCTATACAGTGGGCGGTTGAGCTACACGAAATTGTACTGTATACGTTAAGGATACAAATTAAGAAATAGAACACACCATTAAAAATGTGTAAATGATTCACTCACCATTGAATTTATGTGCTTTGGCGCCCAAGGCTGATGATAGTCTGTTTATTTCTTCTCTGGAGTTTCTCTCCAGATGTAGTCTTGAAGACATAGCCATCTTCGTTTCCATACTGTATGTACAACACGTTCCAACCGATGGGGATTCGCAGTACCTAAGTACCATTTCTGTAAATAAAAAACAAACAAAACTTGCATCATATTTCATTTTCCATAAAAAGTAGCCATCTCATATAAATCTTTCTTGGATCTTTAAAAAATATTCACTATATATTGGTATTACATATTCTTATGAAATCCACAAAAATAAATTTAATAAAAAGAACGTCTCTAAAAGGTGGGCTGCAAAAAATGTATGGAAGATTATACATACTATGTACATATATATTTTCTCAATTCAGTGGGCGGATGTCTTACAAAATATTTACACTTGTACTGGTTCCTATTTTAAGGACTTCGTATACAAAATTTCATTGACCTTGCTCAAAATTTAAGACCTAAAAACCAATGACAGGCAGACGACAGATATGGCTCAATCGACTTGGCTAATATTTGTGTCTGTCTTTAATATTTTTCTGTTTCAAACTAAGGATAGGATATAAACATATGAAAACTTTACAATCCGTTACAAGTTTTTTTTTAGAAATACCTTCTCAAAACGTGGACTTTTCGAACAACCGGTGCATTTCAAAATTGGCTTGACTAGTATTGTAACACCTCATCGTTTAAATTGGGAGAGGTATATACTTGTAAATATATATGCATATATGAAGTTAATTTCATATCCGATAACATCAAAACATAGCAGCATCACTTGTGTTTATAATGTGTAATAAGATTACAAGTTCCAAGTTTAAAATGAGAAATTTCCTATAATACCTACTCGTTCATTAAACTAAATATTTATACGTAAATTACGGACCGATAGTCAGCTCAGCCCACTATGTTTAGATTACAAAATTTCAGAGTGCACCAGGAAAAAATTGTATTTGTACATTTTGACGTAATTAAAAAACAGCGGCAGGCACAACAGCAGCCAGAGTACATCGCACACACATTCTACTGACAAACAAATCTCCATGAACTCCTTGCGACTGCGAGCTCGCACTGCGAACGCATACTATTGCCGGGGGTTAATGAATGCAAACAATCGTCTTTGTTTAAAGAGAGTAAAAGCAAAAGAAAAATATAATACCTACATGTAGAAAAAAGACGCCACATAACATCCCACAGTCAAACACGCTTAAAGGAGGAGGGCAGGAAAATAAACCTGAAGCGCAAGCCTTCTGCGTTCAATGTTTAAGATTCCCAGGATAGAAAACACTTTACAACTCTTTCATGGGGCCTTTATTTAATATATATGAATGAGTGTACTTTCTATTAAGGTGCTTGACAATTTATGTTCAATCAATATTTTGTAAGCCAAAAAATAAGTATAAAAAAGCATTTTGGATATGTACATATTTACACAATTAGAAAGTTCTGATGTCATTTGAAGCTCTTCGTTTCGTTTAATTGACACAAAATCTAAACTCTGATGGTTGTTACTTCCCGGGAAAATATGCTCATATACTTGTATAGGTTTAGAGGAGCTATTGGATGCCCAGTACTCATTTTGCTTTAAAAAAAAAAAAAAACAAGGTGTGTAACAAGTTAACACAATGAGCACACTCGAAGAAGAATTGCAGGCTTCTGCTCTGTGAATGCATTCGGTACGATTGTGAGTACATTATAATAAAAACGCACTTACATGTGGCTTGTATGCCTATTTTAAGCAAGAATTTTCTTTTCTGCATTCTTTTCTGCTTCTCAGGACGTTTTCTAGATGCCTGTATGTATAGTTGTATTTATTGTTTTTGAAATATTACTTCCGTTCTTCAAAGATGCAAAACATTTTTTAAATATACTTCAGCGACTGGGGTGTAATTGGATTTCCTTTAACATCTGTCAAAATGGACTCAACACTTGAGGTGGAGAGCTCCTCATGGAAATATGTATTTATTGAAAATTTAGCGCCTTACGGAATTAAATCAAGTACACGACTGCAATATTCTACATATTTACTAGTCATTCATATCATACCCACCCGTTCTCTTTCAGCGTGAAAGTCGCTATAGTTTATTTCTAACCCTTGGATGGTGCGAAATGTGGCTTTACGAGGGTAGACTCTCTTTTCACGAATCTTTTGCTAAGCCACATATATATGCATACATATGTACATGTATAGTCATTGTGTTGGAATAAAATCAATATTATTTTGGAAGAAACCACATTTACGTTTATCACTAAGCAACTGTAGCTATTTCTTTTACTACGTTTAGATACAGTACTATTCGTAGGAAACATTATCGTCTACAAAGTACATACATATGTATATATAGAACGTTCATCCCTTTCTGAAATGAGCTACATGATGTTTTTTTTTTTTTTCAACGTAGGAAAATTGTTGAGGTGGAATGAGGTTATTGTTTAATATATAACAAATATTTGTTTAAGAAAATAGCCGTATTAAGAACAAAATTGTGTAATTAATTAGGAAAAAAAATTTCTACTTTTAAATAAAAACATAAATGACTAAGAAAAAATCAGAGTTGTGACAACAACCATTGTAAGCAAAATTAAGCAACCATTTATTAATTTATATCCAGTTTGCTCATTTGTAAAAAATGCCAACTGAAGTAATTCAAAGAACCACCTAACCAGCATATAAAAAAAAAAACTTTGGAGTATTTTAATTGATTACTGACCAATCATTGTCAAATTGTTCTCAGTTTTTTTTTTCTAGAAATTTAGATTCAAGTCGAGACATGCTGACCGCTACCATCATAGCAGAATATCAATATAATATTAAAAAAAAAAAAAGTAAGCCCAAATTGCTGATCTGCGAAGTGGTAGCGCACAAGATTGACTACTTAATGGACCTCAATTAAAAAGAATAAAAAAAAAACTTTTTTGATTGATCAGCGGATACGTAGTTTTCAGTGAATAAGAGGAATTAAAAAAAATTGTTCATGAATGGAGTGTTAATTTGGATTAAAAATCGGCGCTAATTTACTTTTGAAATGAATTACTTAAGATAACAACAAATAGACACTAATTGTAAGATAGCGTGTTTTACCTGCACGCTGATTTATTCCCAGATTCATTTTTGCTTGGTCATAAAATGTTAGGAGCACTAAGAGAATCGTCCAGTGCTTCAATGCGATGACGCTACTCTCTTTGATTTTTTTTGTTACTACTTAAACTCGTACTCTAGAGTTTAAAGTAAACATGTGGGCTTTTACTTGAATTCTGAACTTTAATTGAACTTCGCAAGATTTCAATTAATTTAATAAACAAAATATTACTGCGAAGGAAGATCCAATTACGTATATTGGAGAATTGTTACAAAGAGCAGCCCCAAACATTATGAGAAAGTTCAGATATTCTTTCATCATTTTTATTGATATATAAATAATATTTATGATTCGGCATAGAGATGTCACAAAAAAAAAGAAAAAAACCCTAATGATCAATACTTAAAGTAAGATGTCATAAATACACACACATTTTTTTTCTTTTTCCTCGAATTTCCCAAGTTCTTTTAAGGAATATGACTTGGCAAAAATGTAGGAAATACATGTTCTCATAGGCTTACAATACACAATCGGATTATTAACGATTTGCTATTGTTTAAAGCGGAAGAAACTCTAAAAAAGACGACCTTATAACTTACTGCTGCCTTACGGGACCGAATCAAATTCCTTTGCTCGGATTTCATTAATAAACTCATAAACACCTAATTTATTTACTCTACGTCCAAAAATTGAGAAACAAAATTTTACCCGCCTGTGGTGCTAGGCATTTAACAGTCAGTGTGTTACGTAGCAAGTAGACGGTAATTAATTCATTAAGGAGTCTTCTTGTGTGTGTTTGTTTCTTTTCTTCACAGGTGTAAACATTTATCACGGTATAGAATTTATGTATCTGATGTCAGACAAGGGTTTAAATTCGTATGTATGTACATAGATAGAATTCATTTTCACTGATGATGTACAATATCTTCTATCTATTTAAAGACTAACCAGATTGCCGGTTTGAAGACCAAACTTATTTTAAATTTATTTCATCATAGAAGATAGTGATATGTATTTATTTATGTGTGGGAACAACATAGAGGAAAAATAAAACAGTTATATTTTTATAAGATAAATTAAATTTAACAGGTCTACATGCATACTTTTTTTTAACTTTTAATTATCGCTTTCCTTTTTTATGAACATAAATGTCATAAGTATGTGTATACTCACTATTGAAATACTAGTTTCCAATATTTATTTTTGCAAACAAGGCAAAAAGAGAAGAGACGTTTACTTCCATATTTAAAAAAAAAAACATGTTCAGATTAATATGCTAATTGATGAGATGATCGCCGGAATTACCCAATCGAAGTAGTGGCGTAGAATAAAATTAGATATCCTCCAGGTGATTGTTATCATTATAATTGTGGCATTCACATCAGTATTCTGAGTGTGTTTGTTTCTTCCACCTACATATGTATGGATGTATGTATCTGAATTTTATTGCGATTTGCGGGGCGATCATAAAAAAAACTTGAATTACCCTAAGTTTAAAAGAGGCAATTTCAATGTGAGAAATGTCGTGCGGTTTCTTCTATGTATTATGTTTGAACTTAAACGATGGCCGCTAAGTAGTTTTTGCACTCAAGATGGCAGTTTGGAAATTGTTTCTAATTTTAATTTAGTTTAGTCAGCACATCTGTAAATAGCGCACAAAACAATACAGAAAAAAATTGGTACTGAAGTGTTCATATGGTAACGCTGGTTAATAAGAAAAGTACCTTTTTTTATGAAAAGCGTGTTTTCCATCCTTAAGACTTTGTCAATAAAACAGAACCGTTAGAGTCAAAAGCAAAATGCTTTTTTGTTAAAGTGGCTACAAGTCAAGTACCGTTAACGTTAGTGCTAGGACAAAAATTCCAATTTCTCTTTATGGACCATCCAACAGACGCCAGTCGTTTAAGCTGCAGTCCAATAAGCAATCACAGAAGCAGACATATTGGCATTTTTACTTGCACCGATGCGAAGTATAGGTCAAGATATGGATTCTGACTTTATCTTTATATAGAAGTGAAATGTATTTGGACTTACAAAGAATTTAAAAAATAAATTTTCATAAATTTAACTTTTTTTTTACTATACATTTTCTACAAGCAGTTGAAGGTGCAAGTTCGTACAATCAAGTTGCACACTTCATTTTATTTTAGTACCAAGAGAAAGTGTAAAAAAAAGTATTGGAAAAAAAGTACATGGATCACAACTGGGACACTGTTAACACTGTTTCTGCGCTTAAATACAACATTTTGTATTAATTTTGCACGAGTTCTTGGTGTACGACTATGAGTATAGTCTATGCATGTGTTATTTAGAGCTTGTTAGTGATGAGCACAGTAAGTCAGGTTTTCATACACACGATCCGCGTATACGGAGGGGCAGGTAAATGGATTTATTGTCAATGAAACAAGTCGATTCTTGAATGTTTGCTATTCTATACCCGGCATACGATCGCATCACCTGTATTGATGCTCATGAAGCAACTCTCACCACATTTTGTTTTGTTCCTAATGTAGGAGATTGATTTGGTATTATTCTTCAAAACTGCAATACTCGTATTGCAATATTATACTGATTTCTCACTTCGACTCAATTAAAAATTATTTGATTGCAAGACAATTTCAAATATCAATATTTTTCCATCATCTCTGACTCTGTCGTCCATGTGGAATCATCAATCAATTAAAATCTTATCAAATACGATATTACAATACTACTTAAAACCCACTTGAAGCAACTCAGAATGTACGCAGTTCGAGTGAGTGAGAATATGTTGCGTCAGTTGCAGTTAAATACAAAATGTACGAGAGGCAGGCAATTGGATTGATTGGATGCAGAAGTTAAAGTTTTTTTTTTTTTTTTTTAGATTTTTTTAGAGGCGGGTAACTTTGTATTGAAATAAAACAAAGAACAATATTTTTAATATTCATAAAATTGGCTTTATTTGACACATAATTTTATGGCATTCATGTTTGAATATGATTTCATGCATGTGGCCACCGCGCCCGGCGCCTATATCGTATAACCTGGAGGTCCAATTTTTACACACTGTAAATCAGACGGCAATGACTTGTCGAATGTTGGCTTCCAATGGATATTAAATACATTTTTATTTTTTTACTTTAATTTAAGAATCTTCGCCTCTAAAAAATAATCTTTCATAAATTATGTATACACACGTAAATAGGTACATCGACAGCGGTTTATAAAACCTAAACGCATTCGATACTCCAAGTCGTGTTTGCTTTTGGGCCAATGAACCAAGAGCAAAATAACAACAAACAACATCGACAAACAAGTCGCATTTTAAAATTTTATTTATTTTATCAATTGACTGTAGTTTTAACTATATTGGATTGCAAGTCGCCTTTTACCCCTTTGGTTACTAAAGCAATGCGTCTAAAGAGGAGGAAGACTAATAGTGCATGGGAACCGCATATGAACGCAGTTTTTTTTTCTAAGAATGAAGATAAACGGAATTTCTAATGAATGAACAACGAAGAGAATGTATACAGTTGTCATGACCTGGTCCTTATGAAATACGTCTCTCCTGTTGTTCTCGCCTTGCTATCACCATCAGTTCTTTTTTATAAGAATATAAATGCATTGCTATTTACCTGCACCAGTCGAAAACTGAACGAGCAAAATAAGGAAAAAAAAACTTGATAGCAGTACGTTTCCTCTAATCACAAAGGCACAAAGAAGCACTTTGCTTCTTTTTCCTCTTTCCAAACGTTTGGGGCGAGAGGTGTGCGGTGTGTACCCTACAGCAAATGTAAAAGGATAAATAACATCTACACATGTACATAAAAATGACGATTCACCTCAAGTAGATGTAGAAATATACATATTTCTCTGCGCAAGAAATATGATGGGTTGAAAACGAACGAACGAACGAATGTATGTATATGTGTAGAAAAGTCGGCGTAAATTGAACTTGCACCTACACTCGTATTAATGCAATGACACCGAGCAAAGAGTGAAGATGTGACAACAGCTTGTTTGCTTTGTTCAAAGCGCCAACGATGTTGGAGGAATTTCAGCTGAGCTCAGCTCATAAGCATTATCCCGGCAACATACACAAATAAAGGGATGGTAATAATTATGCGAATACTGTAGGTAGGATGCATAGGGATACATCTCCAAGCGCTTTGCTTTTTTCTCATTGATATGAACATTTACATCTACGCATACGTCCATTCATTCTTCAAAATGTCATCCTTCTTAGTAATACTTCATGATGATAAAGGACTGAATATATACAAATACGCTACACAACTTTTTTGCATACATATTAATATATTACATGTATAATTCTAGAAAAAAATTTTATATTTCTAGAGCCGTACATATACTTAGGTTTATACTTATATATGGAATAATGTGTGATGTTTATTGTGCGATGAAAATTCTTTAAAATTTAATATTTTTCACCACGACCTATTGGTAAGAAATTGCTATCTACGAACAAGTATAGGAGGTCGATTAAATATTTTTTCTACTCACAATTATATTGCTCCATTAGAGGGCTAAGGTCTAGCTTCGCAGAGCTATACGTGTTATCCCTGAGTGACGTATCCATTTTTGCGTGCATAGAAGTGACCTACAGCAGAGAATTTTTGAAATGGGAGCCCATGCAGAGTAATCCAATACACATAACTCTAACTTCTTTACAATAATTACAGCCCCCCTTTGGTATATTGCTGGTGGAGTTTAAAGTCACATGGGTAGGTACCAGAGACCTGCAGCAAGTAGCTCGTTCTGTGAGCCATGCGAAATATTTACTGCTTTTTAAGTATTTAGACACATTCGTATTCATTCACCAAAAGTACTTGCTGGGCTCACGTTTTATTGCCCCTCATAGAATGAATCTGAGCTCCTATTCACATTCATTGCAAGAAATGGTAGGTGTTGTGTGCATCACATTTAGTAAGAAATGTTAGTTTATATCTCGTCCCAAGTATTGAACATTTTTAATTAATATTCACGAAATGATTAGAATTTTTTTTCAATAATTAATCCAATATATTTGAGATATGCGCTTTTATCATCAAAGAACGAAAATAAGAAAAATCCCACCACATGATTTCTGACAGCACGAACTTACCTTTCACGTGTCATTTTCGATTGTTTCTTTCTTCACGCCAATTGACCACTTGAAGTGCTTCTATTTGTGTGGTATAAAAGTTATTAAAACAAAAAAACAAAACGCCAGGCGAACACGACTTCATCATACCTACATAGGCGTCGGAGCAAAGAGTCCTCAAACTGAATTCCACCTGAAACTGGTTACAGATTCCTTTTTTTCTTTTGTGTGTGTATCATTCTCACGCGGTATATTGTTTTTTTTTTTTTTTTTTATATAAATCCCAAGAAAACTCATAGGATTCAGGTAAATTGTTATAGACTTCATTAAAGGTATATTCTTTCGAACAATTTTCATATGTAAATCTACGCACCTACATTATCGTCATCTCTATTACAGGGGCCCAACTATGTAACTCGATTCTACTTTTGATTCTATTCTAAAGTGTTTTCCGATTCTAGTTTCAATTGGCACTATGTATGAAAGTAGAATCGAATGTTAGTAATGCCAACTTTTTCGCACCAAATTTTCGAATTTCGTTCGAGTATCGCATTTTACTGACATAAGGAAACGCCATACAGAGAAGCAAAACAATCATTAATTGAGGAAGCAATAACAAGGGTAAAATAATAAGCATATTTGTGGCTAAATAAAAAGTTTTTGAACAATCATTGAAGTAAAAGAGAAGATGGACAGTGTCGCAATTTGGTTTTGGGCTAATGAAAATGAGGAACACAAGGAACAAATTGATAAAAGGCGTATACGAGATGAATCCAATATTAGCTCTTTTGACAAATTCGTCCATGAAAAGTTTGAAGTTTTCCTGGCCTGTGGGGATTTTAAATATCCTTTCGATATATCAGGATGGTTTTACATACATATATTAAACTATTGTCTCGAATTGAGATACTTTTGTGTTTGTGGTTTTAGATGATTCCCTAAGCAGAAAGTATATTTTGAATAAAATTATTATAAAATGATATATTTCATCAAATTTGTTCTTTATTTAATACATACCATTACATTACACTACACATTACAAATTTCCAATATTTTAAGTAAATTATACTTACATTTCGCTTATTTTTTGGGATGAATACGACCTGCTCGTAAACTAATTAGTATTAGAATAAAAAATTGCGAATGCGGATGACTTTGACAGGAACTTTCGAGATATGTGGTACCAATTTCCCAAAAAAAAAATGGCAATTCTAGATATGTTCGATTTTAGTTTTGTCAGAGGTTGCTATAGAAATACAGAGTTGCTATTTTGCGAATTCGATAATTTTAATTGTAGAATCGAGTTACATAGTTGGGCCCCAGCAATCATAGTTGTCTTTTAATTTAGAATAGTTCCTGATGAGGATCGTGGGATTACAAATATAAAATATTTTTTAAAACACAACTAACTTTTATCGAAAAATAGTTAGTTTGCCTCTAAAGCATCAAATCAAGTAGGTATCGTGTGAGATGACTAATCAACCCAATCTAAAAATCATAAGCGGAGAATCCCATACCATATTACCTACATACATAATTAAATAATATACAAGCAGGTAATCAAGTGGAAATATCTTTGTTGCATATCTGAGTAGGTAGTCGTAGCACATATCGTGTGTGTGGGCTATTATTACATGTTAACACCATGTGCAGAGTTACCAATCTAGAACTAAATCGTCCTTTTCAAGTTCAGCTTTTCTGTGTGGTTCGCTTTTGCGATTGCTATCCTACTTCATCCTACACAACTCTATTGCGATGTATTTCCGAATGTCATGCAGTTGTTCTATTGTAATAATATAAAAGAAATTTTCGGGCGAGGAAAAAAGAAAAACCAGCAAATACAATGCAAGTAATAATAACAATAAAATAATGTTGAAGAATCTCTCAATCTGTGAGTAATAAAGCAGCATCACTGTGCAGGAGTTTTTTTTTTCCAAAAAGAATGTAGCCACTCATGTTCAATCGGGTTTGATACTTGTATCTATGCAAGCATTTACCTGTTTTTAATAGAAGCAGAAGAGAATCTCCATTCTCACCTGAAGAGATTGATAAATATTTCACCAGTGGTACGATCATATGATCGGAATTCATTCAGGAAATCCCACAGTCGGAGGGGAATTGGAATGCCTCAATGCGTAATTGTGTGGACTTGGTCTCTTTTGTGTGTTCACTTAAGTAAATGCTGCGCCAGAATGAGACAGAGGCACTGAGAAGAAAATCAAGATCCATCCAAAAATTAATATCGAGAAATCAAGCAACAGAGGAAGAGAATAAGAGTTCAGGTAAAAGATACGCATCCCATCGATCGTATGCGCGCAATTTACCAAATCAAGGCTGACCAAGATTTCCGTGCGATCCAACGATTGTGGCAACGACGGCGGCATCTTTTATGTTTTTCTTTATCGCTACTTTTCACTTGATTTTGATTCCACTTTTTTTTTTATTTATTTTTTTTTTTTCATTCTCTCTTATGTGTTCCTTAAAAATTCCCAATACCTGTTGAGGCAAAAAATGAAAAAAAAAAAAACTTTTCTCTCCTTTACCTTACAACAGATATGTACATTCCAATATCGGATGGACATGAAATTTTGGGATTGCAGTCTTCAAAAGTAGTAATCATGAAGAAAAAAAATCCACATCAATTATGAAAAAAGAACAGTTAAACGATATTTATTATCTGATCATCAACTGTTATCACACCACTAAAATCTTCAATTACTAAGGAATATTTAGATCCGAGATTCACTCCTTCTCTGGTCTAGTGATTGGCCATGGCGCTTAAGCCAAATGAATATTAATTTAAAATTAAAAATAAAATTACATATATATATAAGAATGCTGTTCCAATAATAGTATTATTTTTACTACCATATCATAAAAAAATGCATGTACATAGGTATTCTGGGACTCCTTCATTCATTAATAAGAACATAGAACTTTAGTTGGCTGTATCCGTAGACATCGTCTTTCGTCTTACACCTAACCAACAACCAACAACCAACACAACATCATATTATTGCATTCCTACATTTTAAGGATGTCTACATTCAGTCCTCGTCGTTGTGGGATTGTGTGGGCAATCGGATCAAGACAGGTAAGAGAGGTATCAAGCACACCAAAACTGCTGGACAATCAACAAGATCTCCCCACGTATACGCCTTATAGAAGAGGAGAAAGAATGCCGCGAGGACAAGGAGGCAATGGTTCATATTTTCGTGAAACTGTGAAAGGTAGGCGCAATGTTTAAAAGTGGATGAGTTAACGACGAGGTGTTCCCTTCCCGTTTGTTCTTTCTCTTTCTTGCTTGTGCGCCCCCTTGTACCTGTATTGTATATTCTTCGTAAGGCAGACAGCACTACAGCAGTATGTAATAAGAAATCCAAGAAGTAAAAGGAAAACTTCTTGGAGCACGCAGGCGATGGGGGAGACGTATTGCATAGGCAAACAGATTTGGAGTGGAAGTACGGCGTTTTTATGGGAATTCTTTCGTTTTCGCAGTCCTTTATGTTCGCTTATCCTTATTTTTTTTTTTGACGTTGCTAGATTTATGAGAATTTTGCATGTGCTTAAAGGGCAGGTTACTGAAAACCCTTTTTTCTTAGCATGTTGGTATTTATATATTTTTGTGATTTGTTAAAATATTTACATGCACATAATTCTTTACTCTGTAGGTGCATATGTAAGTGGGAATATTTCTATGACTTACCATTACTGGGTTTCGATGGAATTTCGGATAAAGGGATCCCTCGGCCTTCAAATATATTCGTTACGACTGTACAATTCGGACTAAAGTCCAAAATAGAGCCAACCAGCGGTTTTGCGGACGGCACAGTCGGAAGAGTGCCCGAACTACTCTGTAATTGACTGGGCAAGGCGGCTGTTGGCGAACTATTCCCACCCACAAGCGCCCCAAAACAAAGTACACACGCAACACGCAGGATTTGATTCACTTTAACTAAATGCCGGTGGCCTTTATCATTGTGTAAAGTCCTCCAAAGCGTCGCCATGATTTATATTGTGTTGTATAACTAATCTATTACTTTTACTATATATGAGCAATATTAAATTTGCTCAACAAGAGTACGTGCACTGTGGAAATTTAGCAGTATAAACGGCTCAACATTTGTATATATATATTTTTTTATTTATACATATACGCGCAGTTATTACTTTTTTCGGACAATTATTATAACTACTACTACTTGTTCACAAGGCACTTGAACATTATAAGATACATATAAAACAGATCAAATTAGTTGGATATGTTTTCAATGATATTGCTTTACACTTTAGGTTTCTCTTTATCTGACGATAGATCCAAAAATATTAGAGGTAATTAAATATAAAAATAAAACAAAAACAAGAAATTATAGTATAATTATTATAAACAATGTCAGGGAATGACGCAAAACACCCGACCGACCAGCGCACACCCAACAAATTAGTAATTTCCACTGACTGACTTGCCGTCGTCGTACTCGTTCCGTCCAAGTCGAAAAACAGTGAAACTTTTGAAGGAAATCAAGTGAAATAGGAGATTTGTTTTTCCCATTGGAACAAAATGGAAACAATTGCTGGAACTGTTCCGATTTTATGGGACACCGAGATCTGTTCGATTTTTTTGATTGAAAGCTGTGTTGGTCAATATTTTCGTTTCGCTTAGTGGAAGAAAAGTAATTAAAAAAAATATTTTTATAAATTTAGGAGATCACCGAAAATTAAGTCTTATTCGAACTGCGTAGTGGGCTATACGGCAAAATTAAGATCAAATAGTCGCCGAACTAGTACGTGCAGAAATACCCGGCAGTTGTGAGAAGTTATGCCTTGGCTCTCTATGGGTTGCTTTTAACCTATTTGTTTATTATTTTGTCGAGACTTTTTAAAAGTCTGAATTAGACGTACGAACTGCATATTCCTCCACTAATATACTTAGTTTTAAGTTTTGAGATAATTTTGCATGGAAGCTGCTTTCGATCGAGCTACGAGGTAGATTGCATAGGTGTGCAGACCTTATAATTTGAACCATATGTTCTGTGTGATATTAAAACACGATCTTTATATTAGGGGAGGTATTATTTTCAACAAAACAAAATGAAAATACAGATTATTTACAGTTTATTACACGTTCTTCTTATACGTTGACATAATTATCGATCTCGGCATCACTGGAAATCATCTTGGTTTTTTTGAATATTTCATCAATAAAGGTCTTACTATTGTCCTTGTCTGCAATAATAAATGGCAAAATTAACTAATTAAATGAAATCCTTACAGCAAATATCTTACCTAGTTGCTTGGAATAAATCTTATGTGATATTTTCTTAGCTAGCGCTTTAAATACATCTTTGTTTGCAATATTTATTTTGTAATATGGATTTAAGCACTTCACTACGTGATCACCTACAGATGCTTTAAATTTTTTCATTGCTTCGTATTCATCTCTAATCGCGGCGTTTTCCTTTCGATTATCCTTCGAAGTTAGGTTGCTCCTGTTTGACTTTACATTTTCTTTTTTCTTTTGCTTTTCGTTGTCAATATTTCTCGTTTTTTGATTTACATCTGTGCTGGTGCTGGTGCATTTATTCTTGTTATCGTTTGATTTTGTCCTTTTAGATTCAAAATTTTTACCAGCTTCAATTATTCTTTCGTTCTCCGATGTGATGTTTTTATCTTTCTCATATGAACTACATATTTTACTTAACTCGTCACTTAAACTTTGTGTCTCTCTTGAAACCTTAGGTTTTTTACTTACTGTTTCTTGATGGGAAGCAGCAGTGGGTGATACTTGCCGTTTGTTATTCTGCTTTTTAATTAGTTCTTGCTCTGCAAGATTTTGCGGTTCGTCTGTATGTGACTGAGATGATTCAGAAGGTCCTTCTTTTTCGCAATCATTTTGCAAAGTGGATGTTTCGAGCTTTATAAATTCGGAAAATTTAGACACAGTTTCAGATTTTGCATGTTTGCAATATTCAGACATTTCATGATCGCTTTTGTCAGTGCTGTGTGAATCGTTTCTTTGCCTTTTGAGAACAGCTAACGCTGTTGTAAAAGTTGGCCCTAAATTAATTTCTAATCTTTCAGCATTTGAGTTCTCCACTTTCATCAAAGGTAGAAATCTTTGCGTTACATTGAGCTCTGAACAGTCACTTATTTCTTCTTTGGCTTCTTTTATCGTAGAATCTTCACTACATGTGGAAGCATCTTCTGATTTAATTTCAAAGAACGAGCTTATACTTGTTTGCTTCTTGAAGTCTTTTTTGTAGCTGCACGGTTTATTCAATTTTGATTTAGAAGCTGCTATAGTTCTTTTAACTTCGTCAGAGGCTGATGATTGTAGTTCTTTAAGTTTCTTTTCGAAATATTCAACGGATCCACCGTGAGTGTTGCTTTTTTTAGGGACGTGATCCTTAATTATGGGAAGCAGCGTAATATCTTCTGTACACTTCCGAATTCCAGACATCTGAAAATAAGAATGAAGAAGTAGGAAAATATATTAAGTTTCAATAAACGGGAGTAAGTAAAACAGAAAATGAGCACAGGGATTATCGTATAGCAAATTCGAATACTCGATGTTGCTTTGGTGATAACGCGATTTTGTTAACCTATTAACTTCTGTGTCATAGTAGCTACTAACATTGCAAAATATACACCACAAACAGTTTATCAGTCCTTGTTTGTTTTGTCTTCCAAAATATGTACTAATACTTTTTTGAAAGGAATATCATTTAATGTTTTGGTATGCACCCGCATACCTGCTAACTCACTTCTTTAGCGATACTGTGTCTATAAATGTTCACAACCTTGTTAGTTGTAAAGCATTGGTATTCGATTTCTTTGGCGATATCTTCATAATCCTTGTATTTTAAGTCATATGTAGGCCGCTTACTATTATTAGCACACTTTTCCACATTCGCTTTTAACGCATCTATAAGCATAGTCAGATAGTTCTCTCTTAAACTGTTTTTCAGTCCAGCTACTTTTGTTTCTGTAGACTGGGCATATTTGACGCGCGACATTTGCGCTGCAGGTTCATTTTCCAGCGCCTTGGCAGCGCTTATTGCTTTTCGAATTTCAAATTGTTTCCGAATAAAATCTTCAGTGTCTTTTTTCGCCTTCTTATTCAGGTACTCCCTGCTATTGCAGCCGCTATCATCACTATCATCTTCTGTCGCGTAACTACGTGCTGCCTGCGCTATCCCAGAGCGACCACCTGTGATTAATGAAAGTAATAGACAGACAAAAACATAAAACTAAGAAACTCATACCTTCATACAGATCCGAGCTATCTTGTAGGCTAATATCGGACTTAAATGCCGAGCTCATTTGGAGCTTGTGAAATGTTTGTAGAGCTTTTTCGATGTTCTTTGGATTCTTACACACGTCACATTGGTTTGCACATGGCGGAGGAGGGTCTCCAAAGTAATCCGAAAACAATTTATGTCTACAACGAATAGACTCGCAGTACTTTACCATTTCATCAAAATTTTTCACAGCTCGAAGAGCGATCGTATTTTTGGCATTTTTGCTTCTGTTCACATCGTTTTGTAAGAGAAATGTTATGGACTTAACATCTTCTCGGCCATAGTATAAGCGACAAAATGATTGTTTGCCATCTCGTCCTGCTCGTCCCGATTCTTGATAGTAAGCGGCAACATTCTGTGGAATATCCCAATGAATTACAAATCTAACTGTTGCTTTATCAACACCCATTCCAAAACTATTAGTAGCACATATCACAGTGTACTTTCCAGACATCCAGTCTTCTTGAACCTGTATACGTTCGGACGTCTTAAGACCGGCATGGTATGCAATAGCCTTGACGCCCTGCTTTGAAGTCCCGTGCGCGACCCTTTCTGCAGCGTCTCGTGTACGACAGTAGATTATACCGCAACCACGTTTCGAAGAAGCCCGATCCTTGTCCTCTTTGTCCACCAGACAGTGCGAAATAAACTGTGCCAAGTGCTCAAAATCATCTTCGATAGAATTCTTAAATACAACATCGTAAAACAAATTCATTCGAAAGCACGGTGTTTTGAACGTTGCGACCTTTTTTTTTAGTTTCAATTGCTCAAAAATATCATCGACCACTTGTTTCGATGCGGTGGCAGTTAGGGCAATCCATTGGATGTTCATGTACTGCTGCCGAAGTTTGCCAAGCTTAAGGTAGTCTGGTCTAAAGTCGTGACCCCATTGACTTACACAATGAGCTTCGTCCACAGCGACATACGCTATCTTGTCATATTTTACCAAGTGGCTGAGTAGGGACTGAAAGGATTCTGTTGCGGCTTGCTCAGGAGTGATATACAAAAAACGTGTTGTTGGATTAATGCTCTTCAAATCGCAAATCACTCTTTCGCGATCTTTGCTAGACATTTTCGAATTAATCGATTCGGCTGATATTTGTAACTTTCCCAAATGATCGATTTGATCTTTGATTAGGGCGAGCAATGGTGAAAACACAAGTGTGATTTTCTTTGCCAAAAGTCCTGGCAGTTGAAAGCACAAGGATTTTCCTGAGCCTGTCGGCATGGAGACATAAATATCTTTTTTTGCTGAAAATATGCAAAAAAAAATTATTCACAGGCACAATTACAGACTTCGGCGTTAATTTACTATTAATTGCGCACTTGACAGCTTTCTCTTGTAAATCATTTTTAAAGGTCTTGTAACCGAAATATTTTTCTAAGCCGGCGTAAATGTTATCATCTGTTAGATTATCCATATTTTTTTAATAAAAAAAAAGATAAAATAAAACTTTTGCCAAAAAATTTAACAACACTTTTGACATTTATTTACAAGCAGTGCTGACCCTTTTGGGGGGAATTTCTTTGTTTGACAGACAGTCATTTTCCAAGCAGCACTTCATAAGGCTGAAACACAATAAGGCAGGGTAAAATTACAATAAAAAGATCAAAACAAAAATGGAACATATATTCAAATTGTGTATTGTTTTTGTTGGTGTGCTAATTAATTTCACATAATAGCGTCGATCTATTTGCCTCTGCTGTTGGATGTTGCTGTGTCAATGTGTTCCTGCTGTCACGACGATTCCAATTTGATTCGAGATGAATCCGAAGATATGTATATGTAGCGTAAACCACATGAACTTTTGTATCTTACGTTAGTACAATGCGTAACAGTTTTTGATACAAAATAAAAAATTAACTTCGACAAAAAAAAAAACAGTTTCACAAATTTAGTATATTCTGAGTGCCTTCTTAAAAGAAATCGGGAAAGCTCTCTCCAAAAAATGCTTTCGAAGAGCCAATGGATCATGATTAGCAATGTTTTATCTCTCATGAAGCAAAAAGGATTTGTTTTATTCCATGGATAAATGATAGTAATGATCTGACCCTGAACATATTTAAATATATTTAATAAAGACTGAATACTTAAATTGAAAAATTAAATTAAATTTTCATCGAAAAATATTAAAATAATTAATAAGAGCTAAACAAATTTTATCAATGTTTCTGTACACAATATGTAGAAAATAGTTCAGAGTTCATTGGACGCTACTGCTTTCCAAACACTTTCGTTTTTTTCCGAACGCACAATTCTTCATCGATTTCTGTTCATTGGATGCTTCTTTTGATTTCCGCCTATCTGACAGCGGCAACGTGTTTCGCTCTTTTTCCTTGTGAACTGTAAAGATGGCGGTCGGTAAAAATAAGGGTCTCTCTAAAGGTGGTAAAAAAGGTGGCAAGAAGAAGGTTATAGATCCTTTTTCACGTAAAGATTGGTACGATGTTAAAGCCCCAAATATGTTTACCACCCGTCAAATCGGGAAAACTTTGGTAAACCGTACCCAGGGAACGAAAATCGCTTCCGAAGGTTTGAAGGGTCGCGTGTTTGAGGTTTCTTTGGCCGATTTGCAAAAGGATACTGATGCTGAGCGTTCATTCCGTAAATTCAGATTAATCGCTGAAGATGTTCAAGAACGCAACGTTTTGACCAATTTCCATGGCATGGACTTGACCACAGATAAATTCAGGTGAGAAATTCTCTCCAATTAGTGAAGAAAAAGTGTTCAATTTAAAGGCTCTATGTACAGTGGATATACATATATTTAGAACTGACCGCAGCATATCCATATGTATATGGATTAATAGCTTCACATTATAGGGTAATTTCTTCTCCTAGGCCAACTGTAATTTTGCTCTTCTACTTCCAGGTCGATGGTTAAGAAGTGGCAAACTCTCATCGAAGCCAACGTTGATGTAAAGACCACTGATGGCTACTTGCTGCGAGTCTTCTGTATTGGATTCACCGCTAAGGACCAGATGTCGCAACGTAAGACCTGCTACGCCCAGCAATCTCAGGTTAGGAAGATCCGTTCAAAGATGACTGAGATCATTACACGCGATGTTGGTACTTCTGACCTCAAGACTGTCGTTAGCAAACTTGCTCCCGACTCCATCGCCAAGGACATCGAGAAGATGTGTCAAGTCATCTATCCATTGCACGATGTTTATATTCGCAAAGTGAAGGTATTGAAGAAGCCGCGTTTCGATTTGTCAAGGCTTTTGGAATTGCACGGAGACGGTGGTGGCAAGGGAACCGAAGGTGTTGTTTCCGAAGGTGCCGTCGTCGACAGGCCAGAAGGCTATGAGCCACCAGTGCAACAGTCGGTCTAATTTTATTAACATTATTTTGTAAAAAAATAAATGATGCCAAACTTGATAGACGAGTTTTGGGTTATACAAAGAAGTACAAAAAGTTTTTTGGGGGAAACTTGGGGAATTTGGAAGGGATTTTCTTTTTTTTTTTTCAGCTAGGTATCCTGTGGATTCTGATGGGTAATTTTCTCTGCATGCATGGATTTCACAATAAGGTGAGTTTATACTTACATATGAATAGGTATAAAAGTATACATTTGGCTTTCTAAATGATGTTTAAATTATTTTTCGTCGCTGAGACTATTGATGTCAATGAATCACTGATAGAATTATACGCCATTGTTTCTATAGCATTGTTCATACCACAAACTAACATTTGTTTCTTTTAATTTCAGAATTTCTTGGATTGTTTTTCCGTTGTGACTTGCAGATACTAAAACAATGGTGCATCGAAACATGGTTAGTACTCTTATTTGTAATGTGGATAAAGATTACTTTGATATTACGATTTAAGTATGCTTTTTAAAGTTATTTGTTTCTTCATATCAATGTAACATTGTATATTCTTCCAAAATGATGTTGAATTAATTATTTGCTACTCTGATAACTTTTGATGTTAATTACCGTCTGATTTAACTTTCGAGAGCAAGTAAAAGTTTTAAATGCGAACGCCATTTGTAAAATAAATTCTTTTCTTTTATTCCAGCGGTTATCAAGACCTCCTCTGCATGGATTTTGGATCGTTACAGGTAACTATTGCTTTCATGTATACTTTTTTCTGACTGCATGCATTCAATAACACATAGTATGATGAGAATTTCTGCACTGAATAATACAATGATGTATACCAATAATTTAGATAGTAGAACTGATAATTTGCTTAAAGGCTGTAGTATAGCGATAACTTATGTATACTACTAATATATACTATTATTTATTTTCAGGTTTGTTTTGCGTGGCACTATGTTGTAGGATTAATGTCCATGTGGTAAGTTTTTACTTCAAATTTGTATACCCTATTTATATTAAGTTTAATATGTAGTTTGTAACAGAGCAGTATTAAAGATGGATCACATAGATGATCATGTGTTTTAAATACTACATCTTGCATCTCTTGCCAAAACTGAAAAGAATATCTTCAATGTTTTACATGTATTTTTGTTACGCACTACATATTTGTTATGATGACACTCTTACCCAGCTCGCTTTGACAAGCCATGAAGAGAATTTGTTCTAAACCAACGCAAAATAAATACATTCTGATAGACACCTTCATTTACATTACTTGATTTCTTTTTTGAACTGAGTATGTCTAATTTATTATTCTTTCTTCTTAAAGGGCGTGCTGAGATAAACCGTATCTATGCTATAGAACTACTGTCAGCCATATCTTCAATATCTCAAAAGCAGTGTGTACTACATGTTTGCTATAGTAAAGGTAATTATATTTACATTTGTTATATTTAAATTTAAAAGTGTTTTGTGATGATATTGTTTCGGATTCCCCATCATTTGACTGTTAAATGACACTAAATCCATACTGACAAACAAATAGATAGTAGTTTTAAAAATCATAAAAAGAAAACAACTTACGAATAACTTTTATTTTAGGAAAACTATGAACTAATCTGGTTACCACTGGAGGACAAGATTATTGGTTAGCAGAAATCGATTAAAATAATGTAAGTATAATATGCATTTATATTCTGCCAAAGTACCGGTAAAATTAGTTTTAAAAAAACATCAAGAACTGAAAGATGAAACGCAATACTTGCTGCTTTTTTGATTACGCACTTTATTATGATGACACTCTTACCCAGCTCGCTTTGACAAGCCATGAAGAGAATTTGTTCTAAACCAACGCTAAATTAAGATCTGATCAATTTATTTAATTATTTTGTACAGCAATTATTAGGCATATTTTATTCCAAAATTTGTTCTTTCCTTTTCAGATACCTATCGCAGAAGAGGTCTTATGTATACAACTACCTATTCTGTAAGTAATATTTCTTATAAATAAATTTGAAAAAAAAAAACACCAAGAACTGAGATATCTATCTTTCTTCAATGATGAGAAAGAAGTCTATGGCTTTTATAAATAAAACATTAATTAACTCTTGGTGGTTTTTAAAATACACACATTATTATGATGACACTCTTACCCAGCTCGCTTTGACAAGCCATGAAGAGAATTTGTTCTAAACCAACGCAAAATAAATACATTCTGATAGACACCTTCATTTACATTAATTGATTTCTTTTTTGAACTGAGTATGTCTAATTTATTATTCTTTCTTCTTAAAGGGCGTGCTGAGATAAACCGTATCTATGCTATGGAACTACTGTCAGCCATATCTTCAATATCTCAAAACCAGTGTGTACTACATGTTTGCTATAGTAAAGGTAATTATATTTAAATTTGTATGCACATATATTTTAAAAGTGTTTTGTGATGATATTGTTTCGGATTCCCCATCATTTGACTGTTAAATGACACTAAATCCATACTGATACAATAAATGCACAGAAGTCTTGAAAACCATGAAAAGAAAATAACTCACGAACAACTTTTATTTTAAGGCAAACTTTGAATTAAACTGGTCACCACTGGCGGAGAAGATTGTTGGTTAGCAGAAATCAATTAAAATAATGTAAGTATAATATGCATTTATATTCTGCCAAAGTACCGGCAAAATTAGTATATAAAAAAACACCAAGAACTTAAAGATGAAACGCAATACTTGCTGCTTTTTTAATTACACACTTTATTATGATGACACTCTTACCCAGCTCGCTTTGACAAGCCATGAAGAGAATTTGTTCTAAACCAACGCTAAATTAATTTCTGATCAAGTTTTTATTTACGCTACTTGAATTATTTTTTGAACTGAGTATAATTTGCTATTCTTTCTTCTTAAAGGGTGTACTGAGATAAACCGCATGTATACGATGGAACTACTGTTGCTGGCATCATGTAAGTTTACTTTCTTTTGCATAAAAATAAGACAATATATATATTCTAAGTATTTTCTGATGATATTGTTTCGGATTCCCCATCATTTGACTGTTAAATGACACAAAATCCATACTGACAAAACAGATAGTAGTTTTGAAAACCATGAAAAGAAGGCAACTAACGAAAAACTTTTATTTTAAGGCAAACTATGAATTAACCTGGAGGATAAGATTGCTGGTTAGCAGAAATCGATTAAAATATTGTGAGTATAATATGCATTTATATTCTGCCAAAGTACCGGCAAAATTAGTATATAAAAAAACACCAAGAACTTAAAGATGAATCGCAATTCTTGCTGCTTTTTTAATTACACACTTTATTATGATGACACTCTTACCCAGCTCGCTTTGACAAGCCATGAAGAGAATTTGTTCTAAACCAACGCTAAATTAATTTCTGAACATGTTTTTATTTATATATATCCTAAATTTTTAGAATTTCGATCTAATTTTGTTATTTTCTTTACTTTGCAGCTCATGATGCTAATTCACCCTAATTATTGGTACATACACAATACAACCAGAGGCTTTAAGTTAGTTACAACGAATAACAAAGTGAATTTAACCATCCTGGTCTTATTGTATCTTACATATTATATGCCAAAGACAATAAATGAGAAACCAGCCGCCTAACTGTTGCATTTTTACTTTTTCACAATTTAAATAGGGAGGGAAAAATTCCGTTGGAATTTCCGTTAACCCCAAGTATGTACCTCAACATTACTGTTTAATGAAGCGTTCTAAAGCGCGAATGGATTATTATCATGCAACGTAAGTATATTTTCTCAAAAAGCACTGTGAATGCATCAACTGCGCTAACAACTATCGTGCCTAGAACCAAAGATATCGGTTTCAAACTCAACAAAGGTAATCACCCCAAATCTTGAACTCGAATCCGACTATGCTGACAAAAGTAAAATAAAAAACAAATAAGTTGTAAGATTCAAACATGAAAAGATGGCAGCCATAATTTCCAGTTTAGTCTAATTGACGTGGTTATTTTGTTTTTTCTGCAAACAAAATTTTTCGAACGTAGCCTTTCGCCCTGATGTAGTAGTTGGGCTTTTAAATAAACGACCTACTACATCTGGTCTAGACGCACTGTTTACCCGACGGACACCGTGAATTAAAAAGGCAAATTCAGCTGAATGTAAAAATTAAATCAACAGTTTATATTAACACTTCAATTTTCGTAAAGAAATTATAAATTTAGCCCTGATGTGGTGGTTGGGCTCATCAGTAGACGACCTACCACATCTTCTCTAATAAAACACAATAATGATTAAGGACCGTCGATTTAAATTATGTACCCGATAGAGCTTAGCAAAAAAAGAGGACAAGTTATGTCAGACTAGGATTTGTGTACAGCAGAGAATCGATTAAAAAACACCACACTCTGCCTAAATATTTAAATCATAAAATATAAGAAAAAAATGTTCTTCTCCGCAGTTTGTAGGGAGGACATAAAAAAGGTATACAAAATCCTCCACCACCAAATAAGATACACTAATTCCGCCAATATTGACACTGAATTCCAATGAGAAGTAGATCGATCTCGATCGTCTTAAGGACGACCGATTAACTTTAAAGGTTTTGTTCAAAAAATATAATTTAAATATGTATATAATAAAAATATAAAATAAAATAAAAGAATATATATAACAACTCCACTACAGTTCGTAGGGAGGGTGATCTCCTGAAAAGAAAAAGAAGAAAAGAAAAATCCCACCACCGAATAGGATGTCCTATCCATGCCCTATCCCCCAACACTACCGCAACCGAAACCGAATCCCGAAAGAAAGTAAATAAACTCGACCACCTTAAGGACGGCCGATTAAATTTACATAAAAAACAATCTAACTTTTGTTGTAAAAAGCCCAGCGCTTCTATTGATGTCGAGCGATACTTCCCTGGGGATAGGGTAATTAAATAATAAAAAAAATAAAATAAAAGAATATATATAACAACTCCACTACAGTTCGTAGGGAGGGCGATCTCCTGAAAAGAAAAAGAAGAAATATCCCACCACCAATTCAGATACCTATTCTAAGGCCCTAATGTCCCCCACACTACCGACACCGAGCTTCGACCGTCTTAAGGCTTCCACACAACGCCGTGATAGCGATCTCTAGCAACACGTTACGCGTGTATTGAAGTTTGTGCATGCACACCGAATTCGAAATAAAACTATATCGGCGATATACATATGTTGCGATTGTTGCGATTAAACTTATCTATCGGTGTATTCAGCAGTCGATCATTTTATCGCGCAATGGTGAATATGGAAAAGATAATTTCTTGTGCGATAAGCTATTCAGTATTGTATGATTTGGATAATAATGAGTATCTCGCAATCGCTATCGCAGCGTTGTGTGAAAGCCTTTAAGGACAGCCGATTAAATTAAAAGAAAAAAAAAAAACACTCTTTTGTACTATGAAGCCTGATGGCTTTTGCATAAATGTTTGTTGAGCGATTCTACCCTATTCTCATGTATATATATAAAAAATAAAATAATATATACAACAACTCCACTACAGTTCGCAGGGAGGGTGATCTCCTGAAAAGAAAAAGAAAAAAAAAAAATCCCACCACCAAAAGTCCTAATCCCCCCGCACTACCGAAACCGAAACCGTAACCGAGTACAATTAGATTAATCTTGACCGTCTTAAGGACGGCCATTTAATTATAAAAAAACACACACACACTTTTGTTCTTTATACGCCGATCGATACTTCCCTATACCCCTTAATAAAAAAAAAAATAATATAAAAGAATATATAGAACAACTCCACTACAGTTCGTAGGGAGGGCGATCTCCTGAAAAGACAAAGAAGAAATATCCCATCACCAAATGGTATATAGATGGATATCCTCACTTCTATTCATATGTCTAACCGAAAAAACTTAATTCTCTTCGTAACATACCGTAAAAACTTACCGGCGACGTGAAGTGAGGATCCAAAAACATAATAAAATATAAAACACAAGACTCACATAGATTTTTTTTGCTGCTTGCTTACTGCTTACACTGCTACAACTGCTGTCCTTTGTCATCCTTATTTGTTGTTCGTTGTTCTTAAAAGGCCTCCTCTTGAAGTCCACATCCAGTTGCAGGTCATAGCTTCATTCCACACACTCACGCACTAAATTATTCGACCACCGCGACGTCGTAGTCGAAAAATAATACATAAACCAAGAAATTCTTTCGAAAAAAAATTATTTCTATTTTACGCATAAAAATTACTGTTCTTATGTACATACATATGTGTTATTGTACATAACACTCACGAAAGAAAAAAAAAATTCACTCACTAAACCGATCTGGACCGCACTCCGCGAAACTACACTCACGACTGAGTAGCCAGCCACTCAACCGATCTGGACCGCACTCCGCGAAACTACACTCACGACTGAGTAGCCAGCCACTAAACCGGTCTAGACCGCACTCTACGAAACTACACTCACGACTGAGTAGCCGGCCACTCAACCGATCTGGACCACCCGAAGGTCCATGCACGACCGCACTCCACGAAACTACACTCACGACTGAACCCGAGTAGCCGACCGCACAACCGATCTGCACCCCACGAGAGCGCACCACCGACTGAACCCGATCAGTCAACCCCACGACCGATCTGCACCCGACGAGGGTGCACCACCGACTGAACCTTATCAGCCGACCACCAAACCGATGAGGTCCCCATCTATGCCAAACGTGTTTGTGTGTATGTTCTTGTGTGAATTTTTATTTTTTTTATTTTTTCAAATTTTTAATATTTTTTTCCATAACGATCGTATTAATTATTTTTTTTTTCTACTGGGACCTGGGCGGTTAGTAATTTGGTGTATGTGATTGGGGTGAACATAAAGGGATCCATTATGATACAACTGTTAAAGATGATTTGTACCAGGAATTTTACTTTGCTTTTTATTATACAGTCGACTCCCTATAATGCGAATTTTCACGGGAGCTCACAATTACTGGTAGTTCGAGCTTGATCTAGAGAGATTTTTTTGGAAAAATTCGAGTTATCGCAAATAGCATGGGGGGTTAATGAATTGAGTCTGTACTCTGAACACAACTTCAATAAAGTTGAGGAATATTTTTTTTTTGTCTGGTACGAGTAGAATCAAATGTATTTTGAGCCAATGGTTTGCCAATTTTGTTGAAGAAGAGTACACTGTGCAGACGTTCAGCATTTACTGATACTGTACCATATACGTGTAGCATTTTTAAGTGTCTGTAGCCCCCTTAATGCTACGATACGAAGAACATTCTTTTATTTTCCTGAAATCAGTCGTGTATTGTAGACACCACTCGTCGACCTCAATCCATTCTTAGAATGCCATTCTTAACCATTTTGCAACATACGGACCCAATAATTTTTACAGGAGGTCATTTGGATACTACGAGTAGTTACAGAAGATTTTAAAAGACCGCGTATATATTAGCTCTATCTGTTATAAAAAACTAATAAGTTTAAAAAACTATAATTTTGTCTTAAATTTTTAAAACTCTAAATGCTGTATTCCTTCGCATGCCAGTGTTTTACTTTACTTAAACCATTTAACAAGCAAAGTACTGTTACATGCATTTGTATCCAAAAGCTTGGTATGCCTTAAGTAACTGAAATATGAAATTTTATCAAAATCGTTGAAACCATTTTGGAGAAAATTCCGTGTTTGTGTCTCCTTTAGTGGCAATGCAATAGCTTCCTCACTCTTCACTCGTTTAGTCATGCAGACAGACAAACAGAATCGGCAGACACACTATAACGAGCTTCTCCATTAACGTACTTTCAGAATTGTTTAATATCTCGAGTTCCAATTTTTGCACGAATTCAATACATGTTTTATATCGAAAGTGCAAGTTAAAATGGACTGGAATCTCAGCCTAGTATTACTAGGACATACCTACGTACTTTTGATTTTACTACTTGATAGAGTTGATTAGACATTACATTGTTCATATCAAAACCAGTTTTAGGTGTACCTATGCATTAATAATATAAAATGTCCGGAACACTATTGCACGAGGCCCTCCTCGCACTTGATCAATTTTTTAAATTCAACAGCCTCCTATTAAACCAGACTGGTTGTCCACTTAACACATTTTCTTTAATTGACACGAAACGATCAATAAGAGAGATTAAAATTTAAAAAAAAGTGTCATACATAGTTTTTAAGTCTTAAGATGGCAAAATATTATTCCATGATACCGATTGCAAATAATTGTTCATTGCACAAAATCAGCTTTATTGAAGTCTTTGCGAAATTTGGGAATACTAGGAGTTCTCTGATAATGATTGATTGAGAAATCTACTATAAAGGCATTATGAAATATGGAATTTTTGAGAATGGGAGCTAATTCATTCAGCTAATTCAATATTCAACAACTAATGCTTTATCGACAAACATGAGATCAAGAACATTATCAAAACTGTTTTCATTAGGATTAATCTGAACTAAGTCATACTGACTAAAGAAGTTTATAGTTATATTAAGAGGAGTTCGATATCTATCAAATTTATTCAACTCCCATACAATATCCGCCATGTTGAAATCACCGGTGAACATAACATGTTGATGTGGTTTTAAGCTATCAAATAGAGTTCGACAATTATCATAATTTAACTTATAAAGTTCTAAAGGGCTACCAGGAGGAAAATAACTAGCAAGCAGAAAAAGATCGAAGTCTGGTGAAAAAGAAATTTTTAACATTAATGACCGACATCAAAATTGGAGGTGTCAGGTTTTTAGAAGGCAGCTCGAGTTGTCTGCAAGAGACACAACTACGAATAGCAATCAGTATACCTCCACCCCTGAATAAACCTGTAGGGTTCACGCAGCAATTTTTGCGAAATACATTAAAAGAGGGACAACTCTCAACAACTTTTCAAGAATACTTTATTTGGACTTTATTTTGTCTTAAAATCGTACATATGTACTGAAAATAAGCTACACTTTGTTAACGAAATGCTGAATTTTATTTGAATAACGGACGTCGTAGTGTCAGTGCTTACTCCGGCCGATTTGTGATCATATGGTGACACTGTTGACGGGTTGTAGGTGGTGGGTGGTTGGTGGCCGGTATGTTGCAAAATGGTCACCGAAGTCATTTATGTAGTTTATGGGATATTCAGTTAAGAATGGCATTCTAAGAATGGATTGAGGTCGACGAGTGGTGTCTACAATACACGACTGATTTCAGGAAAATAAAAGAATGTTCTTCGTATCGTAGCATTAAGGGGGCTACAGACACTTAAAAATGCTACACGTATATGGTACAGTATCAGTAAATGCTGAACGTCTGCACAGTGTACACTTCTTCAACAAAATTGGCAAACCATTGGCTCAAAATACATTTGATTCTACTTGTACCAGACAATAAAAAAATGTTCCTCAACTTTATTGAAGTTGTGTTCAGAGTACAGACTCATTTGATTAACCCCCCATGCTATTTGCGATAACTCGAATTTTTCCCAAAAATCCCTCTAACTCAAGCTCGAACTACCAGTAATTGTGAGCTCCCGTGAAAATTCGCATTATAGGGAGTCGACTGTATAATAAAAAGCAAAGTAAAATTCCTGGTACAAATCATCTTTAACAGTTGTATCATAATGGATCCCTTTATGTTCACCCCAATCACATACACCAAATTACTAACCACCCAGGTCCCAGTAGAAAAAAAAAAATAATTAATACGATCGTTATGGAAAAAAATATTAAAAATTTGAAAAAATAAAAAAAATAAAAATTCACACAAGAACATACACACAAACACGTTTGGCATAGATGGGGACCTCATCGGTTTGGTGGTCGGCTGATAAGGTTCAGTCGGTGGTGCACCCTCGTCGGGTGCAGATCGGTCGTGGGGTTGACTGATCGGGTTCAGTCGGTGGTGCGCTCTCGTGGGGTGCAGATCGGTTGTGCGGTCGGCTACTCGGGTTCAGTCGTGAGTGTAGTTTCGTGGAGTGCGGTCGTGCATGGACCTTCGGGTGGTCCAGATCGGTTGAGTGGCCGGCTACTCAGTCGTGAGTGTAGTTTCGTAGAGTGCGGTCTAGACCGGTTTAGTGGCTGGCTACTCAGTCGTGAGTGTAGTTTCGCGGAGTGCGGTCCAGATCGGTTGAGTGGCTGGCTACTCAGTCGTGAGTGTAGTTTCGCGGAGTGCGGTCCAGATCGGTTTAGTGAGTGAATTTTTTTTTTCTTTCGTGAGTGTTATGTACAATAACACATATGTATGTACATAAGAACAGTAATTTTTATGCGTAAAATAGAAATAATTTTTTTTCGAAAGAATTTCTTGGTTTATGTATTATTTTTCGACTACGACGTCGCGGTGGTCGAATAATTTAGTGCGTGAGTGTGTGTGAGTGTGTGGAATGAAGCTATGACCTGCAACTGGATGTGGACTTCAAGAGGAGGCCTTTTAAGAACAACGAACAACAAATAAGGATGACAAAGGACAGCAGTTGTAGCAGTGTAAGCAGTAAGCAAGCAGCAAAAAAAATCTATGTGAGTCTTGTGTTTTATATTTTATTATGTTTTTGGATCCTCACTTCACGTCGCCGGTAAGTTTTTACGGTATGTTACGAAGAGAATTAAGTTTTTTCGGTTAGACATATGAATAGAAGTGAGGATATCCATCTATATACCATTTGGTGATGGGATATTTCTTCTTTGTCTTTTCAGGAGATCGCCCTCCCTACGAACTGTAGTGGAGTTGTTCTATATATTCTTTTATATTATTTTTTTTTTTATTAAGGGGTATAGGGAAGTATCGATCGGCGTATAAAGAACAAAAGTGTGTGTGTGTTTTTTTATAATTAAATGGCCGTCCTTAAGACAGTCAAGATTAATCTAATTGTACTCGGTTACGGTTTCGGTTTCGGTAGTGCGGGGGGATTAGGACTTTTGGTGGTGGGATTTTTTTTTTTTCTTTTTCTTTTCAGGAGATCACCCTCCCTGCGAACTGTAGTGGAGTTGTTGTATATATTATTTTATTTTTTATATATATACATGAGAATAGGGTAGAATCGCTCAACAAACATTTATGCAAAAGCCATCAGGCTTCATAGTACAAAAGAGTGTTTTTTTTTTTTCTTTTAATTTAATCGGCTGTCCTTAAAGGCTTTCACACAACGCTGCGATAGCGATTGCGAGATACTCATTATTATCCAAATCATACAATACTGAATAGCTTATCGCACAAGAAATTATCTTTTCCATATTCACCATTGCGCGATAAGATGATCGACTGCTGAATACACCGATAGATAAGTTTAATCGCAACAATCGCAACATATGTATATCGCCGATATAGTTTTATTTCGAATTCGGTGTGCATGCACAAACTTCAATACACGCGTAACGTGTTGCTAGAGATCGCTATCACGGCGTTGTGTGGAAGCCTTAAGACGGTCGAAGCTCGGTGTCGGTAGTGTGGGGGACATTAGGGCCTTAGAATAGGTATCTGAATTGGTGGTGAGATATTTCTTCTTTTTCTTTTCAGGAGATCACCCTCCCTACGAACTGTAGTGGAGTTGTTTTATATATTCTATTATTTTATTTTTTTTATTATTTAATTACCCTATCCCCAGGGAAGTATCGCTCGACATCAATAGAAGCGCTGGGCTTTTTACAACAAAAGTTAGATTGTTTTTTATGTAAATTTAATCGGCCGTCCTTAAGGTGGTCGAGTTTATTTACTTTCTTTCGGGATTCGGTTTCGGTTGCGGTAGTGTTGGGGGATAGGGCATGGATAGGACATCCTATTCGGTGGTGGGATTTTTCTTTTCTTCTTTTTCTTTTCAGGAGATCACCCTCCCTACGAACTGTAGTGGAGTTGTTATATATATTCTTTTATTTTATTTTATATTTTTATTATATACATATTTAAATTATATTTTTTGAACAAAACCTTTAAAGTTAATCGGTTGTCCTTAAGACGATCGAGATCGATCTACTTCTCTTTGGAATTCAGTGTCAATATCGGCGGAATTAGTGTATCTTATTTGGTGGTGGAGGATTTTGTATACCTTTTTTATGTCCTCCCTACAAACTGCGGAGAAGAACATTTTTTTCTTATATTTTATGATTTAAATATTTAGGCAGAGTGTGGTGTTTTTTAATCGATTCTCTGCTGTACACAAATCCTAGTCGGACATAACTTGTCCTCTTTTTTTGTTAAGCTCTATCGGGTACATAATTTAAATCGACGGTCCTTAATCAATATTGTGTTTTATTAGAGAAGATGTGGTAGGTCGTCTACTGATGAGCCCAACCACCACATCAGGGCTAAATTTATAATTTCTTTACGAAAATTGAAGTGTTAATATAAACTGTTGTATTCTTTTTTACATTTAGCTGAATTTGCCTTTTTAATTCACGGTGTCCGTCGGGTTAACAGTGCGTCTAGACCAGATGTGGTAGATCGTTTATTTAAAAGCCCAACTACTACATCAGGGCGAAACGCTACGTTCGAAAGATCTTGTTATTTTCCTGTGCGAGCCTTAAATATGAAACTTTTTGTAGAAACAGCGGGGCGTTGTAGTTGTAAGATTCGAACATGGGAGGATGGCTGCCATAAACTCCAGTTTACCTGATCGTTTTTGCTGCAAACATGTTTTTTGGATTCGCACAATTCCGTTGGTAATAGAAAAAAAAAAAAAAGCAACAGCTTGTTTCGACAAATAATATTTTATGCAATGATTGTGTTAAAAATAAATGATTATAATTTAAACGGCAGTCAATATGCTTTACATAATAAGGCAAGGTTCTAGATATGGACATATGTAAATGATTCATTCTTAAAAATACATACCTACATGTACATACAATTATTTTATTTACTTAGAAGTTTAAACATCGGTAGAAATACATTTATAATTAAAAAATAATAATAAAATACTTTATATATATGTAAATATACACAGTGTGTGGAAAACCATCTTACAAAAGCCAATGTTATTTTTTAAATAGACGATGTACACTTTCCCTTATCTGGCTACCCCTAATTTGTACAGATTTTAGTTTTGCGTTTACTTCAAGTGAACAACAAATTTAATACAAGTTGGTCAGATAAGAGTTTCTCGCAAACTTAATAGTTTATGCAAATAATCAAATTACCAACCGACAAACATTTAGAAATACGGTATACAATACGATTGGGATATTAAAAAATGAGAATATAATCATATCAAAGCAAATTTTGCCGTTTCGCAAATCACCCGAATTGCGTACTGGACTCAAAGCTCGTTCCTTAATTGCACATTAGTTTAAATCATACCGAAAAAATCTGATTCTTTCAAAGTTTCTACTTTCTTTGTAAATGAAATGAAAAGAATGAATTTTCTACAAAGAATTTCGGTAAATATTTCGCTATTGAAGCAAAAACAAAAGAAGACTTCTTGCCAAACACAAAAGGTTATGGTACAGATTTTGGAATGTTTAATAGTTTGAATATATGTATATCGTAATAAGGCTTTTCGGTTAAATTGGTTTCTACATTCATTATAATTAGAACTTAAAATAATAACTGGTGTCTGCTGTAACCCGATACGTTAGCATACGCTTGAACTTTATAAATCGGTCATCTCATTTTGAGAGCTTGTCTCAGCACCACCAATAGCGTTACCGTGATTTGCTTCATTGATTCGTATAAATATTTCGTTTTGAATCCGCCTCAGTACCTCCACCACCTCTGGCAAAACCCCACTCTGAACAGCCTTCTGCATTGCTTCATTAGCATCGAATAATGCTTCATTCATATCGCCTTGTTCCATTTTTGCCTTCGCTCTGGCGTAGTAGCCCTCGTAGCTAGTTGGCTTTTGATCAATAGCCTCTGTGGCTAGCTCAATGGAATCGTCAAGTTCCTTAAAAATAAAAATAAAACGGTAAAGATAAAATAAAGAAAATCGTTAAAATAACTTACATTCAATTTTCTCTTGCATCGTGAAAGATTAAGCAACAAGTTCGCCCGAAGCTGTGTAAAGACAGAGTTTTTGTCCAATAGGCTTTCAATGTTAGCGATTTTCTTCAATGCATACTGATATCGGTGAGCTGCTTCTTGGAAACGATTCTTTCTATATAAAACATTTCCATCTTCTAGAAGCTTATTTAGAAGGACGACTAAGATCTCTGGTTTACCCATTGCCATACTCCAGGTAGTCGGGCCGAGTTTGGCTCCACGTTTAAGAAAAACTTGCACTACTTGAATATTTCGACAAGCAATCGCCCTATCGAGCGGTCGCATCCCATTTATGTCTATGTGTTCGATTTGGGCACCTTGGTCAAGAAGATACTGTACTAAGCTTGCAGATCCTTGATAGGCCGCTAGATCGAGTGGGGTGCGTCCATTGTTATCAGCGTGTTCTTTATCACAACCCTTTTCAATTAGGCATTTTGCTGCGGTCTGTCTACCGCGCAAACAGGCCCACGAAAGTGCGGTGAAACCTTCCTGATCTTCTGCATCTATTGTGGCACCTCTGTCGATAAGTAACTCTAGTATACCGATTAATCCTTCCTCGGCAGCTATCATTAATGGTGTTTTCTTATTTGGAGTTGAGGCTTCATTTATTAACGCTCCGTTCTGAAGCAACTTTTCCGCGACTGCCCAGTGAGCCTCTTTGACCGAAAGCCAAAGCGGTGTAATCCCCGCTTTATTTCTACAGTCAACCTTTGCTCCTCGTGCCAATAAAACCGCAACAGTGTCTACACATCCATTTTTTGCAGCTGCTGTTAGTGCAGTATCGCCGCTCAACTGTTCAATGTGGTTAATGTGAACGTTTTCCATCTCGAGTAAGTCTTCAACAACGGTGGTATGATCTTGTGAAGCTGCCCCGATTAAGGCTTGCTGCATAGCTTCTTCGAGGGTGACATCATTAGAGTTAAGCCTTGGCGTCCAATCACTTGCTAGTAGGTATTTTACAACGTTCAGTCTTCCAGTTCTAGCCGCGTGCACGAGCGCACACCTTTGTGTAGTGTCAGTTTGTCCGAGACTGCTGCCTGCTGCGACCAACAGACGCAAAACGTCACAATGGCCTTTCATTGCAGCCAAAATCAGCGGTGTGCAGCCCTGGCTGTTGGTGCGCTCAACGTCGGCTCCGAATTCTAATAACAAGCTCACCATCGGTACTATACCTTCGTGAGCTGCTATGCAAAGTATTGTAGCATCACCCATGAACTCTGTCTGATAATGGGGTGAAGCACCAGCTAGTAGCAAAAGGCGCGATACTTTCATATTAGGATTGTACACGTTTCTTAAGGAACCCAATGCGGCTGATATCGAATCGGTGACACTGGCGATCCAAAACGACTGCGTATCTCTAGGCGATGGTGGGCCTTTTGAATTTCGATATATGTGAGCTTTGAGAATATGGTGACCCAGCTCAAGAGTCTGTTCCGGATCTAAAGGTGGTTGCAGCCTTGATAATCGAAATGCTATTGCTGCATGGCCCAGACGAAAGTCGCACAAAAATTTCAAAGATTCACCCTCGTCTCTTCGAATTAACCACTCTCTGAACGACGGATGAAAGAACATGTAAGTGTTGTCTATCCGCTTTACCAAGAATCCATCGAGCAGCTTGAAACGTTGCAGAAACTCGTCCCAGTTCATAATCTCTTCGGTTTTCAGCGCACATATTGTGTAATAGATTTCATTCAACGTCAATGGGTAGAGAGCGGCAAGGCATACATTTAAAATAGTAGATGCCTTTTCAAAACTTGAGCCTGTGGGAAATCTTAAATTAAAGTGAAGTAAAAATATTTGCGCCAATGAAACTGGAAGTATTTTGTAGCTCGTCGATTTGATAACCAACTGTCCGCGTTCGATGAGATCTAGAACCAGCTTGGCATATAAAAATGAACCCTTTGTCAGCGCTTGCAAATGGCCAATGAACTTCATTTGTCCCGCACTATTATCCTTGATGGCAGCGGCAATATTGTTCTGGATATCAGCGCTGTGATTAACGCGGAACGTTATATAGTCGAGCATGTCTTTTTGTAATAGATCATTGGTAGCCCAGCTATCGAGCGTCATCTTGGTGAATGAGAGTCCCTTAACAAACTCTAGCATTTGTGTACGCACAGTAGCGACTACCTTAAGCCATGACGGGAAATATTGCGTCATTTTTGCGAGGAAACTTGCTATTGTATGCCCATGATCCGGTCGGTGGTACTCTGCTTCACACAAAGCATCAATAAGAATCACACAAGTCTTGGAGGCGATTTTTCCCGATCGCCTTAAAACGGTCAATGGCTCCAAGATTGCCATGCGCATCACTCTTTCAGCATCAGCAATGCACTCTTTTACACTGAGGATATCCTGGAGATGTGGTTCAGTAATCAGGTACTGCCGGTACGCAACCAACTGAGGAGCTTGGCATAGCTGGGCGGCGAGGGAATGCACAAAATCTGGCACCAAACACGTCATGTTTGTGTCAGCTTGACAAAAATGGTATCCAACAATGTGCGACGCAAGAGCTTTCAGCCTATCATGTCCGATATTTATCTGGCAGTAAATTCCATCGGTTTCGATGTACGGCACGTCCTTGCGGCGTCCAAAGCACGAATACTCTACTAGTTGTAACACAAGAGCTGTTTTCCCTGTGCCCGGGTTACCATTGATCAGTACGCCTGGTGTCTCCGTCGTTGTTAGTATATTAGATAATTCGCGAAGCAACCATTGTCGGCCTATGAAAGGCGGGTCCGGTTCTTGTAGCGGCACTTCGAAGAAAAGTGGTTTAAGAGCCAACTGAATAGTTGGCGTCGAGGGTGTTTTGTAAGCTCCTCCCGCATTCCTTAGCTGAGAGCGCGCTGAACGCCTAACCACAGTTTTTCGCAATTTCGGTGATTCAAACCCATCGCATCGGTCACTAATAGAAAAGGCTTTAAATTTGCTGGCGATACTACCAACTTCCTCTTTCGCTGTGACAGAGAACTGGCTTCCGTACATCTTGTTATAGTCCTTCGATCTGAAATGCCCAATAGCTTCAGTATATTCCGATGACTCTGTAAGGGTTTGTGAATCAGGACTGATGTTTGTTGAACTATTAGACTTGCCAGTGTCCAAGAGCAGACCCAGTCTAGTTCGCAGCTCGTCATCATTTTGTTTTTCGTTAGAAACTGAAGGTAAATTAATTCCATCACCAGTTCCACCTATTCAAAAAAAAAAAAAAATCTCAAATTAGTTTTAGGAACGATATGTAGATAAAAAACATATTACAAAACAACTAGGATCACACCATGCAAAAATATAAGAACAAACAAAATCTTAAAGCATGCCTACATATGAAAAACAAAAAACACTCTTGGTAATGAAAAATGAGTTTCCTGCCTGCTAATTGATTGAGGCCAGAACTGGTGGTCGATGAATTCACATTCCACAGAGATTTAATCTTCCCGAAGACCAACGATGATAAGTGACCAGCATAGACGGATGTCCCGGCTAAACTCAACCGATTATGACGTATTTCACTACTTCCACCAGTGAGATTGTTGCTCAATAGCTTACGGCGACGGCGAGTAACAACAGAGTCGGAGCACGTTGATGTTTCCAATAGATTGTTATTATTTCCTTAACATGATGTGAATAAAAGTAGATTTTAACTAAGCGATAGTTTGATGTATAATATATAAGTATGTAACAATGCGGTTTAAGAGTATGCTAACCTCGACAAGTGAATAAAACCCCTACTAAATAATACACTGTGGTACAAAAAGTTTGCGAATACTTCTACCACTTTTTACACTCTTTTTGTATTTTGAAATTTACAAAGTCAAAGAATTCGGATTTAAAAGAAAAACAAAGCGAATACAATTCTGATAGAAAGCATGAAATAAAGAGATCTTATTTTACCTCTACCCATCTAAATGTCAACCATCTAAATGTTAAACTAAAAAATTTATCTGTTTGGGTTTTTTCCTCTATTTGACGTCTTCTGAAGACTGTTTTCAAAATTTAAATTTAATTCAATTTGTACATTATAAAATAGTTTTAGAATTTTTTCCCGGCTGCCAAATTTCTGTACAAAAGAGCCAAAAGATTCTTAACGAATCGAAGCCAAAAGCTATTATGGTCGTATAGTAAAAATCCTTTGTATTCGCACTGTTTCGGAAGTGGTCGTACGAAACGATTCTTCTTTTATAGTTCAACCTTTTGACCAATGAATATCATGGCAAATATTTTTAGCAACATATCTTTTGTAGGTGTACGGTTACTTTAGCCATATAGTGTCCACAGAACTATATACATTCATATAATTTTTTGTATGTAGTTTGACAGTGAGCCACGCCAAACAATTATGTACTTACCGGATAAAATTGATGACGTTTCAGTCGGGCAACCATTCGATGCCGTTCTCCGGTGTCCACCGGTCAGTGCACTTCTTAAATTTTTATGATTGAAAAATCTTCTCCTAGTTGGCGGTGGTGTGGCAAATGATGTTGCCGCTACATTTGCGATTTCTCCAAAGTTGTCATTGCCCGATGATGATGTTGTGGTTGTAGCTGTTCCTGTGGTTGAACTAAATGATTTTGGTAATTTTCCAACGCTAGCATATCTAAAATCTGGTGATATTGATTCCTGGCGATTCTACAAAAAAAAAAAAAAAATAAACATTATTTACAAACATAATTTCCTATATGAGCGAGTTTATTAATAAAGGACAAATAAAAATAAGAAAAGAAGTAGGTACTGCAACATGGTATTCATTATAACCGATACCCACACCAAAAATTATGGGGATAACTGCAAATGGATTTCATTCTCAGGAAAAGAAATCACGAAGCGGTACATAAGAGGCAGAGCTTAAGCCAGTGTATATGGACGTTGAGAAGTGGTCGTGCACAAAGATCTTCATCTCCTAAAGCTAATGTGCATCCTGTGCAGCCACATGAGTCATCTGCATGAAAACAGAATGTGTGTATATGTATGGACCTACAAGTTTTATCTTTGCGTGCTATGTGTATGGATGGGTCTTCGTGTTTGAATGCAATTATAATTAAGAAGGCATCATAATATACAAACTATATATGGGCTGTATTTTTGATTACAACCACATGGATAGGTTCTTGTGTATTCTTTACGTTCGAATAGAGTAGCTCTCCCGATCCCGACTGAGATTTTTTCTTTATTTGGTCTGTTTGTTTGGATATGGTCAAAATTTAGTAAAGCCTCGAAGTCTACAATATGTGCAAATGTTACATACATAAAGTGCAAGTTAAAATAATATATGTAAATCAACTCAGACTAACGGTATATCAGCTTCATTTCAACCTGCATCTGCACCATACCCCATTTTTTGTGTAGATACATATAAACTTAAGCGAACCACACTAAAAGCAACAACAAAAAATGTATTATGATGCAACATTTGCTTTTATCAATTGCATCATTCCTCGAACCTGGTGAGAATTCGTTCCATGGTTCTCGCACACTGAGACTGTTTAAAATGCCCAATTACCGTAGCAAATAATAATCAGCTGCACCTCCAACTTTGACTAAGATATGAATATGTACGGAAAAAAAAAATTAAGGGATTAAAAAAATGTTTGATGATTGAACCTGGGAACGAAAGGCAATTGCACTTTCCACGTTTAAACAATTTGACTTTTGCTCTTTTCTTCTACTTGTTGCTGTTTGCTCATTTTCAGTGCAATAGAAACAGATCAAGATACACGAAATAAACCTGTGGTAGCTATACTATGCAATGTACGACCATTGAGACTTGTGTTTGAATTTAAACACTTTTTTCCATATTTTCTCGCTACAAGAGGTGTATTGGCTTGCGGTGGCCATGCAAACTATTTTACTAGTGCAGGTCAACTGAATGCACAGTTAACTATTTCAGCTGAGTTATGAGGTTACATTTAGCGTGAATCGACGTTACGAAGTAGATAGCAAACAGTTGCTCGTTTGTAGCTCGCTCGACGACGGTAAGTCTGATATGTTGCTTGTGTTGTTTCTGATACTCGTTTGTAAATATGTATAGCGGCAGACATCGAGAATTAATTGCTTATAAAAGAGTGAATAGACTCGTTTTAATATGTAAAAACATTTACATCTATTAAAACATATTTCAAGCGCTTGATTTGTGGCAACCCGAATGGGTTTTGCGTTTTCAAAATTAGATGTGATCATGGTGTCATACTGACTGTTATTTCACATTCAAAATCTCGGATATGTACATATTTGTATTGTATTGAAGTGTCGATAAGTTTAAATGCCTCTAAGGCGCGTATAGAATAAAAGCAATAACAATTTGAAGCTATGACCTCATTCTTTTTTTTAGCCGAATTAACTCTGCAACTGTAGTATATAACTACAAATCGGTTCATCCTAAGCTAAGTCACATTCACAGAGGCAAAGCAATCTTTATCTGACCTAATTCCACAATGTTTAAATGTCAGTCAAACATGTAGTACTTATGTATATAATATAAAAAGAAAAAATAAAATAACACGATCGCGTACATTCACTATACAGAAAGTCTAACATCCATGTATACATGGTGTACCCAGCGATGATGTGGAATAGCAAAAAACCTTGGCACCTTACCTGCATATATTTCGACAAGGCAGCAGCATTTGTGCGCAATTGTGATCTTAGCTGTGGCTGTGGAGACCCCAGAGGACTAACAATTGTTGATGTCGATCCACCAATGCCCGTATCATAGCCTTGGGTATTACTACAGTCGACATCTGTAAAGAAAATATGAGAAAAGAAAAATCAAATAAGCGAATTATTTATTTCAATACAAGAACAACTCTTTGGAATAAGATACACGTGCAAGCATAGACTGTATAGAGCCAGATATTGTGGATTACTTTCAAACAGATAATGGTTAATAAGTGGATTTCATTGTTATTGAATGGTAAAGTTTTATTTGTATTTAATTTAATCTTCTATTAAGAACAGAAAGACTTAACATATTGAGGCGTATGCCTATAGCAATACAAGCTAGCCTAGCAGACGATCTGTCCACTTTCTAACCTTTCTTACTACAAATAGAAAACGCTGCAAATTAAGGC
This sequence comes from Chalcosyrphus nemorum, assembly GCA_949716465.1. Lineage (NCBI taxonomy): Eukaryota > Metazoa > Arthropoda > Insecta > Diptera > Syrphidae > Chalcosyrphus > Chalcosyrphus nemorum. Next base: position 61,476,624 of record OX454334.1, on the reverse strand, counting down.
ACTGATCAGAAAAGGTACTTTGAAGTACTTCCAAGTACTTTAGCAGTACTTCATAGCCCATGTTTCAAGGGAATCAAAGAACTAATTAAGTACCTGAAAGTACTGCTTAAGAACTTGGAAGTACATACTTGGTACTTAAGTACGCGATACTTGGCACTTACGACGAAGTAATTGAAAAATACTGGTACTTGAGTACTGAAGTACAAGTCCCGATACTGGTACTGGAACTTGGAAAACGCTATTTACATATAGAACTCACATATTTACTTACAGAACTTATAACATTTATTTTAAATTATTAAGATATACATTTTTATATTTACCAACCTTTTAGGGAGCTGTTCATACACATTGGACACTGATCGTTACGAAACATACAGGAATAACATCTCTCATGGCCACAGGTGTCAATCAGTTTCCGTCGCTTTCCTTTATCAAACGATATGCGGCAACTTGGGCAAACTAAACCACTGCCTTCATGCTCTAACAAACGTCTTATAGATTGTAAGTCTGTTAAAAAAAAGAGAAAAAAAAGTATGTCAATACAGATAAAGTAAGTTCAATTAAATGCAAATAGAAAAAAAACCTATAATAATTTACATACTCCATAATGTGTAATAACATTAACTAATCAAAGCACAATGAATTTCATTTGCATTAACATATTTATTCTAAAGCATGATTGTACAACGAAGCAAACAATATTGTAATTCTCAATTCAGGTTGTCGGATATAACCAACACGAACCAATTGTAAGTTATATTCTTTTTTTTTTTGGGGGAAAAAACATGCAAATGAGCTATAAAAATGTCAGATAATTGCACGGTTAAGACCTTCACTTTAATGTCAAAATACCTTTCTTGTAACCAACACAAATGAAAAAATTTTCACAATATTCTTCGCGATCACTGTGTGAGATTTATGTATACATACATATGTATGTATATTTTTTGTATGCGGTAGCGGTAGCACCATTCGGTTCGAAGTTAGCGCTGTGACAAACAACTTACGTGATGTTAATAATTAACAATTGCATCTTTCGATACAGAGATAGTTTTGCTTGAACGCAGTTAAAACTCGCTATCCTTTTCACAGTGAAGCGTCACGTTGTCGTGCTTCAAAGGCACGAGAAAGAAGTGCATATTTTCTAAAATCACACACACGACAGAGATTTTGGGAGCAGTTTATTTATGTACTTTAAATCCCTATTTCAACTGAGCTATGACTGCAGCCGCAGCAGCAGAAACAAAAAGCCTAAAGCCTGTTATATGTACGAATTACGTGGGCATGTCGACTCCTATACCGCTGCTAGACTTTTCGTCGGTTCAACCTGACACACAAAAAAAAAAAGATCGTCCGTCTACTGCGCTGGTCATCCCACACAATGTCAGCTTTTTGCAAAAAAAAAAAAAAAAAACAACTTTAACAAGCATATGTACACCGTACTTACGATTTGAAATGAAAAGGTGTTATGAAGGCAGAAATGTAGATTCAACATACATACATATGTATGTAAAGCAGTATTCGCGGTCCGCAGCTTCGTTGCCTACGTAAAAACGTCATATTTGTCGGCCTATTCAAATTTGTAACATTTACAAACTAAATTTTTGTGAATGAAAATACGAGCTTAAGACTTGAATTGATAGAAGAGAAGGTGGTATAAGTATGCGTTTAGAGGATTGCGTCATACCCTAGTTAATTGATATCTCTGTCGCTGGAAAAACGGCAATTTCGCTTCGAACTGGGAATTTACAGGGCTCACATATGAAGTGAAAAGTAATTTAACCCAGCTGAAGGCTGAAGTCTTGCGAACATGTACCCAGATAAACAAATTCGGTAGACTTTCTTTCGATCTTCTGGTTGTTCAAATAAAATAAATGCACGAGAAGATTTCGTGAACGAAAACAACATAATTCAGGAAGAGTTATCGGGATTCTAGCGCAGCACTTAACCGCTCCTAGCAAAGTGGATGGAGAATCTACATAAAAGCAAGAAGATTGTAACTATTTTTCTGGATTTGAGTAGATAGTTTAAGACGTTGAATAGGGTAATTTGGCTGAGAATCTAAACAAAATGGAGTACGAGTTGTTTTAAATTGGCTTGAATCTTATTTGAAAGATCGTAAATAAATTTTAAATTTATTAATGAGTTATCTGATTAATTGGCTTTTGAATACGAGTATTTGGACTCATATCTTTTTTAACGATAAAAGTTATAAAATATTGAAAAATTAAACTGTTTTCTAACGATGGTTGTATACATGTATGTACAGAGAATAAATAGAAAAATGTTTCGGAACAAACGAGACTAAATCTACTGAATAAAAGGCGAGATACTTCCCTTAAGTGCAATGTCCTACACACATACAATATTACGATCAACAAACTATGTATGTATATTGTATAATTTCTAATTATTTCTGTTACGACACTTGTTTTATATGATACAATAAGTGCGTTCTCAGGTTTATGAACGCAAACAATGTAGGCGAGCAAAAACATACATATGTATATACATATTTTATGTGCGAGTAGGTATCAAATAGTTGAAGTACCCCTGCTTGTGCAGTAAATCTTGCTTTAGCATTCGTTTTATGAATGAAAAGTACGTGCGCACGCCCAACACCGATCAATTCTTTGCGGATGCTGTGCACTGTACATACATATATTCGCATTCGTTAGGAACCTACTATGTGGAAGTATAACGTGGGCGAATTTCAAGTTACATTTCTTCCGTTCGGTTGCAAAGCACGACCGTTGTTGTGTGTGAGCCGGTATCCTTTTTTTCCTGTTTTCAACCAACGCAACGCAACGATTGGCACTTGCAAAAATACATATACATATGTGTATCCCCTTATGCTATTTATTAATCAGATGTAGATATTTATTTATATTTGATTTTGTTGTTTTTATTCGAACGGAAGTTTATACACATACTATATGTATATATACTATACACATAGTATGTGTTACTAAAGAGGTACTTGGACATACATTTTGGAAGGCTTCGCTAAGTTTAGACGTTGACATCTCAAAGATTTGTTTGTCTAATGAACACCTCTATCAGAGAACGGGAACCTAAATATAAAAATAATCATCCAACGAGGGAAATGGCGGTAGATTGATTACACGTTTCGAAAAAAGTGATTGTTCCATAGCCAATTCCTCAACCCAGGATGAACTTTCCAAAGAAAACATATCGCAGAACGGCTTTGATGAAGTCGCTCTAGCTGAGAAAAAAGTTGCGGAGAAGCATTGCTTAAAAACGAAATACCACTTTAAATAAGAAAACTTGCAAGAACATCATGTTGAGAATAATTTATTTGAGCATCTGCTTTGAATGATTATCGCGTCTAAAATGTCTCGAATTTTTAATTTTTAAGAAATTTGTCTCTTGCGAAAGAGATTGGAAACCTTCTCGCTCGATTAAAACAAACATTTTCATATTCGATGGATAATTGAGGAAAGTTGCCGTAAAATAAGACAAAGTAAAAAAAATAAATAAATAGAAAGTATTATAATCCAAGTATGATTGGGGATCTGCCGAAAATTTATTTGTTATTTTTTGTTTGCATTGCTTCAAGTAACATCATCCCATAAAGCCTTTTTTTTAGCAACACCCAGGTATGCTTTCTACGATTGCTGATAACATCAAACCAAAAGCAAATGTCTATAGGTTAATGATTTCAGAATAATTTGGTAATGGACGTTGATTGTGATCTTAAAACTTCAATTTACATACATGTATGTATGCAGCCGCCTAACTACTTGGCCACCAAACAATTGTAAAAAAAGTCTAGATGTTTATTTACCTTTTGGCTACCACACCTTTTTTGAGATGTTTATAATAACACATACAAATTATGTAACATACTGTCGTCGTAAGAGCAGAGTTATATACCTACACGTATGAAACACAACACACTACGGCAATCCAATCTTTGAACCTCTCACTGATATAATAAATCCTTACAATGACCCCATATTGTCATTGAAACCAAAATTAATCTACGAGTAGTTTCTACTTATGTATATTCCACATGTTTCGCTTTCGATTGCCATTTCAATAAAACAAAATCGAAATAGATGGAAATAAATAAAAACCACATAAAATATACTTATTTACGTCAATAGACAGCGAATTAATAATTCAAATATTATGATCTGTTTGTACATAACCATTGCCATCTCGCTTAAATACTAAAATTAATATGGATTTGTTGAATAAATATAAAGACTTAACACACTAACTGTTAATTTAAGACGAAGAAGAAATTGCGGAAGCGAGAAACCTGATCATTCGGCTACGAATAGTAAACATAAAAAAAAATGATGTCACCATAAATCATTTTTACTACTTATTTAGGTGTGTGCATAATGTACATATGGAGACTTGAAGAAACAAAAGACTTGTAACTTTGAGTTCTTAGATTCCACATTTATTTGTACGACAATTGAGGAAATAGTGAAATATTTTATTTTGCCATGAGCTGCTCGACATGGCCTACATCCTAGTGATTTATTAGTGTTCATTCACACATATGTAGGGGTATTTAAATGTAGCACATAATTGATGAAATACGTGTAGATTGTACGTCGAGTCATTTTGCCAAATGTAGCCGTCGTTGCACGCCATGTTTTATGACACCTACTTTGAATCGGACTACGTAATTTTTGGTCAGCAAAATTGAGCCAAATAGGTTTCTAGTTTCATTGGAAGAGATATCGTGGTATTAACTTGCGCTTAGGGTTCATTTATAAATCCAGTTTGATATGTTTAGATTTGAGAGCATTCCACGCACTTAAAACATTGTGGGATTAGATATTAAGCAATGTGTTGTGGAAACGACAAATAGTAATGATTTCGTGACATAAATGGCCGCAAAATAATATAGTTTTCGTGAGAGGAATTAAACAAATTTATGCAAATTGCCAATGTTCACAACTTTTCAATGGTGTCGAGTGAAGTACGAATGAACGAATTGTTTATAATAAAGGTATATGCACAGCTTCAAACCATTTTTACCACATTTGGCAAATTTTACTATTCCCAAAGAAGATTAATTTATCTATCGATTTATATAAAAAAGTTAACTTTTAATTAGTTTCTGCAAAGAAATCAACAATTCGCTGATTTTTCCGCGAATGAGCGAATGCTTCTTGCGAACTGTCAGCAACATTTAACAACACTCGTTTAACCTCACAAGTTTCTTTTCCTTTGGCAAATGACAAATAAAATTGTTCGCCGATTGCTGTGAGTAGATAAAAAAAAGTTGCTGTCAAGGAAATGTCAAAATTTGCGAATATTCGCTCGGTCGTCTTCGCAGTTCGCTGAACTATGAATGGACTCTCATATTCTTGGATGCTTGTCAAATGAAAGAAGGAGGGACCGTGAACCTATAATTCCTTATGAAATTAAGTCGTTTCCCCTTTTTAAAGTCCAGAACACTTAAAAGAATAATGCTTCTGTCAAAAACGTGCTACTTTAATGAATGACAAAAATAGCGTCAAGAGGATTTTCATTTCGTGATGCAATATCTTCACATATCATTATCAGTGTGTATACCTATTACCTACTAAGTGAAAAGGCGACAAGTTTTGTTATCAGGTAACGATTCTTATCACAGTACACAGTCTGTGCACAAGATAGTGTGCGGGTAAAATACCTATAGCCCCACCTCAGCGTGAAATAAACCTCTTTGTCATCTGCTCTTCACTTGAAAATTTCAGTTAGAACAGAGTCATGCAATCCATATTAACGAGACAGGAAGTGATATCACTCGACCTTATGGTCGGGACTGCGCTGTGCATGGATATTAGTTACATTTGTTTAACAAACAAATATCTATGTTTACAGAGATTTTTGTGTTTTCGTTGGTGGTAAGAAGTTGTTCGAACAATTACGCTAAGTGGTGGTTTAATGATATGCACAATACGCTTTTAATGAATACCATTTTTAGTCTAAATTCTCCTACGTGATGTCAAGCTTTAATTTATGTATAGTGATGATTAATTTATCAACCTTTTGGAGGAATAAGCAACCGCGTCGGTAGCCCCCACCAAATTGAGGAACATATTTACTTTGCAAAGGTTGTCTCATTCGGAAAACCATTCAGATTGCATTAAGATCAGAAAATTGTGACCGTACTACGATGGTCAAACTGTATAACTGGTTCTCTTTCACTCTGGCTAACATTTTTCTGCTCGGTTAATGGAAATTGTAAATTTCATGAGAGATACTTTTTTTTTATTATGTAGATACATTTTAATTCACTCTACTCTGAGGCTGGTATGTTAACAGCTGCGGTGAATAGATGCACTTTGCATCATGTATGTACATATGAACATACATGTTTTAATAAGTACATTCGATGAGGGAATAACAATTAAAATATTGCGAATATCTAGAATTATTGCCTTCAATGACTTGTGAAGATGGGATAATATTATGTACCTACATTTACATGTCTAGGAAGGAGGTTAATGATGTAAAAAAAAAAAACTCACATTAGCAAGTAGCAACCCGTTTAAGTAAGTTTTTGTATCGCTTATCTCGGATTTCCGTATGTGTGTATCAGGTGCTTTCACCCGTTTTAATGAGTCTGTAGTTGATGATGGATTTTTTTTTTATTATTATTTTTCAATTAAGAGACCCGTATTTCGCTGCTCATGGCAGGTATTTTTTTTTTTATATTTTTTCTCACCAAGAGATTGTCTTGAGTAATATTTTAAGGTAAGAGTCCGCGTCAAAAAAGGAGAGAGTTTTACACTAGGAGGTTTGTATGTGGATCGTGGATGTGTGAGTATGGTATGCGCTGTCGAGATGAAAAATGGGTCAATTAGTGAGATGGTGAAATAAGTTTCAAGTTGAAATGTTTGACTATGTGTAATCAATTTCTGAATTACCCTGCAAGCAATAAAAAGTTTAAAAAGTACCTTTAATTAATGAAAGCTATAGATACATATGTATTTATGTATGAATGAAACCGCCTGCATATGAGAATTTAACACGTTGAAGCCATTAGATAGATTGTATTTAGAAAGTTGATTTAAGCTATATTTTGTGTTTTATTTTAGTTAGATTACTGATAAGAACCTACTGTATAAAAACCATTGCATATAAATATTAAAGAAGAAAAGAAGACGATGACAACGGTATTTTTATTGTGGACAAATGAAAGAGTAAGAAAAAAGCATCTGCAGTAAATTTTCAGTTACAAGACTTGCTAATTACTATATGAAAATCTTTAGGAAATTTCGTAGGTACACTTTTTATAATTTTCCCTATAGGTACCGTCACTATTACCAAGTTTCCACCGAATTTAAGGATCTTTAAAAATGTTATTATCTATCTAATGATTCAATGATTCGAACCTAATCTATGTGTATATATTCCAAAAGGTGTTAATTATGAAACAAATTACTATGGTTCTGTTCTTGTTCAAGCGATAAAGCATTTCGAGTTGAAAGCAGAGATACATATATATGAAATAATAAACACTAATTAAATTATATGTGGCGAGTCCAGCATACCACATTCTTTGTTCAAAACCAAACATTAGAGACAAACCAAAGCCCCACATTAATGAGAAATGAGTTACCTAAGACACTGCAGCTATACCCACTTCCAGAGCGGCGGCCGGTGGTTTTGTTGGTGCTCCAAGTATTTTGAAAGAGTTTATCCTTTAAAGACATTTTTCGGAACTGACGTTACTCTTCCCCCCGCGTAGAGGGTGAATTTTATGATGTTCGTCGCGAAACCGATCCACATTTGAGTTATTTCTGGTTTCTAAATTTAGATACCTGCTTTTTGCTACTTCGCACTTTACTTTAACCAAAAATAAAAACTGAGAATCCAAACAGAGAATCTCTATAGAGGTAAAAGGTTTTTAATCACTTGACGCTGCTTTTTCACTCTCAGACCGGTTCTGACTCACGTTTGCTGTTCCGAGCGCACAATTTTCAGGTCGTCTTTATTCGCTATAAAACAAACCTTTATTTAATCGCATTCTCATTATGAATTAAGAAAAAATGAAGAACAAAACCGGACGAAGAAGTCACACACCGGAGTACTATGCTCTCATTCTTTTACACACATATGGGAATACACTTGTCTTGGATGGTCGGTCGCTTTGCAACAATATTACAAAAGCACAAAACAGCATGCATGCAATCTAGGCACTCTTATCGAAGCCCATGTCTTCTATTTGCAGTTTATATCAAAATCGAAAAACTCGATCATTAACTTTTTCATTTTTTACTATTTGTTTGTTTTAAATTTAGTTTTTTTTTTTTTTTTCTTTTTACACACTTCACGACACGAGGGACTGATTCAGAGACACAGCAGTAAAGTATTTGTACATATTTTTTGAGATAAGAAAAAATTCCAATCGGATAACCTAAAAGTGCGAATCAAGTACAAAATTATTTTGAGAATCTTGTACAAAACCGAAGTGTCTGAAGACCCGAAAGAGTAGTTAGTTACCCAATTTACATTTTTCGTCCGGCGCAGAAAATATAGGCATGCGCTTACACTCAAGCGGTAGCTGTTCTTTAACTTCAAACTGACAAAATGAAACTGAATTGGAATCGTGTTTTGTGTACCTTTCGAATAAAAAACCAGACTCTACACAGTAACAGCAGTCACAATAACAACAACACGCGGTAATACAACAACGAATAATCTCATCGCCAACCGCCAGCCGCGCCGCGCCGTGGTTGTGGACCTGTGGTCGTGGTAGGTACCCCTGTAGCTGTAGTACAGTATATTTCATATATACAGTCCAATAAAATGCGGTCTCTCGCGGGTTAAAACTTCATTATCACTTTTTAAAAAAATTGATTGAGGTAAAAATGTGCTCATGTTGTGCAATGTAACGCTTCGAAAATATAAACTATGTATGAGTATTTAAATTGTGATTTTCAAAAGATCAACAAAATATGTATTACAAAATTAAAAGGTAAAAGTTGAATTTTAGTTCCGTTAAATGCAGAACTTCAACTTGAACAGAGAAGCCTTTGAAAGCATCTAGATCTTCAAGCATGATATTGGCCTCGTTCCCTACGTAAGCAATTTGCTAGCCGCTAGACTGCTAAAACGCGCTAGAATCCGCTAAAATCTAGTCCATTTTTAAGTCTAGTAAATCTGAAAATCCCAGCAGCTTTTGGATAAGCGCGGATTTTGCCAGAACAATTTTAGACATCAACGCGAAATCTTGTAATTTAATAAGCTTATCAGCTAAATAAGGCTTATCAGTAACAACAATTTTGAAAAAGGTAAAAAGTTCCAAAAACCATTATTTCAGTGTAAACCATATCACTGGATATTTGCAAATTTTTCAAAAGAATATTTCAGTTTTAGTTAGTGATTCATATTGGTCCCTAACTACCAATGTTTCCCCCTTTTGGAGTGATCATTGCTTTGAGTTATTCCCTCGTCTTCTTGCTTCTTCATCTTTCAGCTAGTGCGCTCACTTTGCTTTTACATCTAGACGACTGGAGCTTGGGCAAAATCTTCTTAGTTAAACGAAAAACGGCGAAACCACCAACACGTATCAAACAAATGTATGTACATCCATCAAAGCAAAGTCCACATACACGTACGTATGTGTGTGTCGTTGCCTACGTTTTGGTAAGATAATAGGCGTAGAGCATATTCAGACAAGTCAAGATAGTATACCCCCTCATCAAATACACAAACGCACATTATAGCCATGCAGAACCGGCCTGCAATCTACCTGCACAACACTTCTAGGACAAGGATTATGCAGGAGAAAAGCACTTGAACGACAGTTTAAACACAAAATAAAAAACATCATGAATGTGCTCACCTTTTAAACGGTAGCAAAAATAAAGTTGTCAATACATGGACAAAAGGTGTGAGAATCTTTTTGAAATGCTAAGTTACTCTGTGCTCTCATAGATACACGAAAGCAGACGATAAACGCATGTGTGTGGGATCCTAAAATCATGTTTTAAATAAGCTCGTTTCCATTGCAATCTCTTTTTAAGTAATAGAGTGGAGCCATTGGAAAAATTTCGCAAATGCTTATTATGCACTTACCTGCTTGAGCGGAACTTATGCATTTAGCAGCAGTGCCCTCAGAGACGTCATCGTCACACCAGCCTACTTTCGTCGATTCATCCAACGAGAAGGTAGATAGTTCCATTGGCGTTGAGTTGCCTTTAATGCTGGTTAACTCGATAGAAGATGTCAATGAGAGGTTCATCTGGTCACCATATGTGTAACTCGATTGAGACTGGCTCATACTAAAGAGGTCTCTTCGATGTTTTTCCGGTGTATCATTGTTGGTTTTATTGTGGCTCTTAACTGGACTAACATCACTGCTAAAAGAGCTGTTCAGAGCACCATAACAGGAAGTGGTCATAATAGCAGGTAATCCATTTTTATCATTTAATTGTGTCTTGTGCACTGGCTCAGATACAGTTGATTGCCAGTACTCCTCGGTATCTGTCTTGCTGAGCCTTAGTTCTTCAAATGACTCTATTTTATAGAGACGAGATTCGTCAAGGGTCAAAATGTCGTCGTCTTCCCAAGAAATAGAGTTTTTCTCAACAATTTTTTTGAAACATTCATCCGCATCTTTGATGACATCGTACGGAACCGAGTTGTGTGAATCAGAATCGTTTTCCTCAATACATGACAGATGGCGCGTGCGAAACCCATAATAGTGCGATTTGACCTGCAGTGGTTGTGGCTGTGGCTGTTGTTGTTCCAATTGAGTTTCTCCATTGATATTGGAATCAAATTGGTCTGTACCGTCAGATGCGAATGAAGCATTCAAATCAATGCCCTGGAACATTATCACCCGTGGCTGCGAGCCTATATCAATGATAAAAAAAAGAAGAACAAATATTAGTAAGAAAGAGATGCATAAAAATAGTCTAAAAAAGATTCTTGATTCAAAAATAAACCGAGTATCGAAGTTCAGTGCGAATTCCTATTTCATTACGAATGCGCGCATGTGCCTTATGCGTCTGTGACCTAGACCATCACTTGGCGGCGGCAGCAAGAGCACACACTGCTGTCTGCAATGTCGCGTGTGTGCTCCGTTGTTGGAGATCGCGCGCGACAGTAAGGAATTTAATTTATTTTTAGTTGCGGTGCGCAATTGCACGCGTATTTAAATGAGTACTACGTGTTTTATAGCTCTTGAACTCTTTGAAAAGTATTGAAAATGTAGATCATATTGAATTAGAAATACGCGTTTTTTAGTAGGTACGTGCAATTTAATATTTCAAAAATTGTTTGGAAATATTCATTTCATGTAGCGAACTAAATTTATTCAACAATACAATTCAGAAAATTTTGGAAAGATAGTCGACTATAAAAAAAAGGACAACGACTTAACTTGTACCGACAGAAAAAGGCAAATTAAGAATTAAACAATTAAGGAAGAAAGTTTTAAATTAAGAACAAAAAATATATATATATATGTATGTCGTAGATAAGTGGCATCCTTGGCAGTACTTAACGTATAGTATCAAAGATGGCGCTACAGATGATTGAGAGGTTCTTATTTCTCAAGCTCGGACGCGACCATCTAAGCTAAGGAAAGGCAGGAATAGAACCATTCTGCTAGAAAAAATCAAGAAGGATCCAAGATGACCGTAATTTTATCGTTAAAAAATGGAGGCAGAGAATTTGTCACCGACATACATATATACATATGTATGTATATAGCTCATAGAGGATTAGTTCCTAGCTTCTCAGTGGACTTTGCATTGTGCGTGTTATATATTTCTGCCCGTAGAGAATGCTGTATCATAAGGGCAGAGGGGTGTTTTGAGAAGCTTTCTCATGACATTTATCCTCTTGGAGGTTTATCAGAGGATCGCAAGAGGTGGTGATGTGGAAAAACTTTAATGAACACTATTCCAAGGCACTAATCACTGAGCTTGTGACACATTTCATAATCACTCCGTACCTGGCAACTACAAATGAGTATTGAAATATGTATGGATTACATTAAATTAATCTATTCTCAAAGCTTAAGTTGGACCTTTCATTGAAAGCTGTCCTTTTAAAAGAGGATTGAAATAGTAAGTTCACATATTCTAATCATACGAGTACAAAATCCAGTAAATCGACTTACGAGTTCAATACACTCTACCCCGGAAGTTCCCGGTCTTACAGCTCAAGGAGTGTTCATAATTACTTCTTCTCTTTTTCTGAAACGACTTCTATCTCCTTTACCAGGATTTGTACACGCGTTCGTGACATTAAAATCTAAGGGATTCTTTTATACACAGTCATCGCATTACCACCAAAAAACGAAACAAAATAATGCAAGAGAATACTATTTCATCAAAAAGAAAAAAACATGTTCTATTTTTAATTGTGGCTGGATGGTAGAAATAATTGAAATTGTACACAGAAGGCAAAAACACGGGCCAACTAAAGAAAACTTAACTCCATGGGGGAAACGAAGCACACCCATAGGCATTAGTCCTCTATTTAGACAAATGCCAGTTTGAAAATAGATCTCTCGCGTTAGCACAGGACACGAATGGAGGATCCCCAGCAAACTGAACTAATTTTTTGTTTATTTGGTATTCTTATCGTAGCGCAACTATTTTTGTGATTCTTTGGGCTAGAGTGAGAGTGAGTACGCGTGCCGTGCCTGTCTGAGCGGATGCGTCTTCAAGCAGTAAATTATTTTTAGACAAATACTGCTTAGATGCACGTTACATAGAGATGGCTTATGTAATGATGACAAGAAAACGAGGGATCCTTTTTGAACACATCTTGCCGAAGAGTGGCCATTGTGCTCAGAGGTAAGTGACTCACGCTTCTAGAATTATATCCGACGAATGACCCCCTCACTAGAGATTTACACGCATACCCGCTAAAACCAGTTCATTTGTAGTGACAGATATTTGGAATGCTGCCACATATAAGCAGCTTTAAAAGGATATTTGCTGATACACAATACACCGATCACAGAAATTAAAATCACGTTTATCAAAAAATACGTTTTAAGCCAGTCAGACTATCAGTTAAATCGAATTGTTTAACTTTCCCACATTCACATAATTATCACTTTAATTATTACTTGTTAGTCAACGAAATATTCTTACCTTAATTTAATTAATCCAAACAGCAATCCGTATACTGTCCAGAATCAGAAACCCTATAGCTAGTTATCACTTTTAACATTTATAGCAGTTTTATTCACATTTGTAGTTAACTTCACTTTATAAACCGCCAAATTTCATTGCATTCACTTCACAATCACAAGATCGTACAACACTCGCACGTCACAACCTTAATCGTCGTGCTCGGATACTACACTAAGTGCAAAGTAAATCACCGGCAACTGCACACTGAGCGCCTTTCAATCGTTCTGCTGCATCATCCCCTAACTGGTAGGGATTCTGCCGCGCCAAGAAACAAAGTCAATTCTTGCCATGCCATGCTATGAAAAAGAAAGAAAGTGTCAAATTCTAAAAATAAGTTCGAACAAATTCAAAAGCCTCACGGGTGCATTGCCACTGATTTCACGACTATCTATGTAGGTATCTATGAAAAACGCATTGTCATATCTCGGATGGCGTCATTACGAGATTCTGTTTTAAAATCTTGTTACGTTTTGAGCTCCCGATGATAAGATGTAGGGGTGACAGTAGAAAAGATCCACCACATGTTGGTTTTTACTTGAGGTACGAGGTACATTGAACTCTGCTTGCATCCTGGTGCTAATCGCTTTGCATTTCTAATTTCTTTTGCTCGTTTGGGTAGTACTTTTGAAAACCATCAAGCTTACAGATTGCATTGGTTACAAAATTCCTTTATTTTACGAATTCAATGATTCACCAAGTGGTGCTTTGTCGGTGGCGTATTTCTTGCGAATCAATCAATTTTTTTCTTTGGGATGTTCAATGTCCCTGTCCCTGCCGTGGGACAGTTCATTGACACAAAGCGGAACTTATTTATCTCGTTTAAATGAATTCCGTGTGGTATGTAGGTGAAGTATTTATATAATTTGGGGTTTTCCTTTCCTTGTGTTTAAACTATTTTAGGGTGTAGTGTTTCTTTTTCAGTAGAACACAAATGTTTCACATTTTAGAGTTGAACTGAGTGCATTTCTCTTCAATTGTATTTAATATGAGTGGAGTAGGTACTCACAGGAAGTAAGGATAATTAAGTATTACTGGGAGCTATTTGGAGTCGTTATTTGAATCATTTCCTCAACTATGGGGGGATTTAGTTAGACAGAAATTTTATTCAAACGATGAGATTATATGGAAACTGGGTAAAATAAAGTTGGGTGACCGTTTTTCGCTTATGAGCCCTGACAGTTATGTAAAGAGGAGATTTAGTGAACTTTTAACTTTTAGTTTTAGCTCGCTACGTCAAACGGTTCAAAAGTTATATGGCCGTGTTAGACTGACAGGCAGTCGGACATCTTGCGAATTGCTCCCTGATATACATGCATATGTACATTTTTGATTTTTTCATTCGCCGCAGAAGTAGAGAAATTAAATAAAAAACATTGCAGCCCACAAAGGTTCAACTACTACCGAAGCCGAACAGCTGACTACCAAAATGATGACTACTACCCCACGATAGTAGATTCGCATTGACACAGGTTTCCCCACAGGACACTGACAAGTGAAAAAACATCTCATGCTTATGGGCATAACACAAGACAATCTATGCGGAATGTGCAATGAACACGAAGAATCAGCAGAACATATACTATGTCCCTGTGATTGCTTAAGCAGAACACGTCGTCGTTACTTGGACTAGAGGAAATAACTGCTAGCTCACTCAAAGACGTTGTTGATTTTTATCGTCAATACTATGCCAGTATTCTGAATCAGCTCTAGAACTAGGAAGTCACAATAGGTCCATATAGGCCGCAGTGCCAAGGTGAATAGTTCCTTTCCTACCTCAATTTGAATCTACAATCTACCCTACGATGCAGTCGATCATCTGACTGCGAACAGATCTCCATAACAAGAAGATTCACCTACGACCGATGCCGATCAGACGACCGCCAAACTGATCACCCCCACGACGGAAACGTATTTGCCAACCGCCAACCCGATCTCCACCCCAAGAGCGTCCATTTGCGAATGAAGCCAATGACCCAAGAGACGAACTGTATTTCACCTGTATGAAGGAAGGATTTTATCCTCGTTTGAGGTTTCGGACAAAATCAGCCAGAGGGCGAGTTTCCTGTCGTCAATACAGCAAGCTGACTGGAATGATTCTACGTCAATCCAACTCACACAAAACACGACTCTAAAAACCTGTTCAAAATATAATTGCACATACACTAATGGGTTTTTGGAAAGCCGAAAAATATGCAACGCTTTAATACCTACTAATAATTGGTTTGTGCCTATGCTACTGTAATTTAGAGAAGACAAATTTGAACTTACGTACTCGAGCAACATTGAAAACGACTTATAAAACGATTTACCCTTGCTATGTTCTTTTGCTAACAATAATCATCAATTCGCTATTACTAATACATTATCTTGGCTCGAACATAAAATAATTTCCTTATCAGTTCAAGTCTTTATTTCGTGACATTTAACCTATCTTACAGACAAATCGCCAATTAACTGCGACGAGTTGATTTTTAAACGTATTTAGAGTTCGTCAGGTTAAAACACGTAATCAATGTTTCTAAATTTTTTTGAGAATAAAAACATTAATTTAGAAATATTCACTTCAATTAGCATTTTTGCCATTTCTGACTAATGGTCTTGCTTTTGTATTTAAACAAATTGAAGTGGAGCATCGAACTTTCTTTCAGATATGAATTGCTATTGTGAGAATCTTGAAGTGTTGCTTTGGCATCGCGGGAGCGGAACGGCAGCAGGTCTACCTGTCTTCGTCAGTGGATGTATTTTACTCCACGCCAAAGGAAACCTCAACATTATCTCTTTTACCCTTTTGTTCTTATTATTATAATAGTTTTTTTTTTTTTTTTGTTAAGGAGAAACTTGTTGCCATCATAAATTTGGTGGGTCTTGCTTTGTATGCGCTACTCTGTTGTGTGTGTGTTCGTTAGTTTGTGTTTCGCAAGGTCAAAGCGGTCGTAAATAATTGCGGGTCAAGGTTATATCTGGAGTAGTTTCATTATATTGAATGGCAGAATATCTTTTGCTATTTTTTTACTTGCAGCTATAATATAGGACATGTATTGGAATAGTGAAAAAAATCGAATTTGAGATAAGAGTCAAATGTGACATGACGATGATAGAGAAGTAGGTCTGATGATTCTGTCTGTCTGTCGGTTTGTATTTGGAATTTTTGTTCTAGGTCTGATTAAATTTCATACTTCAGATGGACTGAGAATAAGAAGATTATGTCCTGTATCCCTTTGTGGGTCATACGGCCTCTACAATGCCTACGTGTGCGACTTCTGGAAATGTGTTTCAGTTCTCCCCAACTCTTTTCCAGTTGCCGTGCTTCCTTCTCAACTCTTCTGCGCCACGTACTCCAAGGACCACCGCATATCCTGCCATCCTGGGTATTTAGTACCAAAATTTAATTTCAGATTTTCAGCAAACAGTATAGAGGTGCAAGTATGTACGTACGACATAGTCGTGCACTTTATTTTCTTTGTCGCGTGTTCATCATTCATGTGATATAAAAAAAAGTCGTGATGTTTACCAAGAACTGGTGTGGTGGGAACTATTTAATTATAATTTTGTGGCTTTGCTTCCTTCGAATCGGGATATAGAGGTTTGTTCCTTAATACCGAACGAACAAATAAAATCGATCGTAAAATGTGTGAATGTACATTTGTTAGTTTGTTAGAGAATATTCAAAGTTGAGAGAATCTGAAGTTGATCAACTTCCGGAAAACGAATTTGGAAGTTTACTAAAACTTTTCCTTTGCGTTTATTCAGATACTATCACTGCAATGGTTGACTGTTTGGTCATGAAAATAAAATCGGCTGAGAGCCGAGGAATGCGTACCACGAAAATAACTAACTAACTAGGTACAGTGAATAAAACGACATTTAAAATGCCTCGGAGCTTGGTCAGATAAATAACATCGTTGGGACATAATTCCGAACCTCAATTAGGACAAGTAACTGTGTGTATGTATATTTCCTGATTGCCAAAATAACTTTCAATTGTTTACAATCAGCAATGACAAGTGTCCGCTCACTTTTCAAATAATTTAGTTCAACAAACAAAAACATCAGATGACAAGTGTAGCATATAAAATGCTTTTTAAAAATGTTTCATTTTATCATCATTTTGTAGTGTATCCTTTACATACTTGATATGAATGCTATTACCAAAAGATTGGTAAGTTTTTAACATTATCTTATCTCTCATCTCTTCACAACAACAATGTGTACAATCTAGATTATCGATTTAGCTAAAATAAGTACAATCTGTACGCACTCGCTTCGAATCGCCGAAACCTTAGATATCGACGACGTTCAGTCATCGGGTTGAATAAGGCGCTTTCTTACTTCTAATAATCACATATATGTACATATGTATTTCAACCAAATCTACCAGAACGTGCTTATCATACCAAGGCGCGAAACTGTAATTACAGATCACTGTGTTACATATACCCCTATGTGTAACATGAGGAAACAATTGGCGGATTGATTATATATTCTTGTCAGATCCCTTTGCTCCGTCGCCGCTGCATTTATCTCATCGACACATATAATGACTTGAAAAATACAAATGAAAAATCCATCGGTTACAAATAAGACTATCACCATTACGTGGCAATCAGGCGGCAGTAGCAGCCACAGCACCAACGGCAGCAGCACCACGGAAATCCACAAAACCAAGTTGCGATTTTAAGGTGATTGCATAAATCTGTTCAGTACGAGTTTGCAACTGAAAGTAACTCAATCGCCTCTTAGAATCTTTTCAAAAACCTTTGTAAGGACGAACGAAAAAAAAAAAAAAAAAAAATTATTTTGTGATTGTGGTGCGCGAATTTTTTGTGAGAGTTCAATGGATCCCAGCGTGGAATCAATACGCCAAAGATTGGCAGCAGATTGGAACTTACTACAATCAGTCTACAACCTGTTGCGCGATTCGAACGTATTTTGTGTGACTGATAACAACCAGAAAATCGTTGAATTTGTCCAGCCAGCTGAACTTAAGGTAGGTTAGACTTCTGACTCATTTTTTGACGAGATTCGATCCAATTTTTTTTTTCACGCCTCAACTAAGGCATGAAATTCTGAGTCGATCTGCGACTATCTGAGTTTATATTAAGAGTTTTTTCTTCTTTCAAAAATGAATATAAGTGGCGTTACTTAAATATTTCGAACCGAAGTGCATATTTCTTTGTTCTTTGTTTTTGAATCAGTGAGACTTTGTGCTTGTGATATACTCGTAGCTTATTCCCATCATAAATATGTGGAATTTATTTTGCCAATGTGATAGACATATTTCGAACAAATTGAAGTTTTTTCTTGAGTTGATATTGGTATTTCAATTTGGTTGTGCAGATTGAAGGACATCGCAAATAAATGTTTTGAAATATGGATCACATTCACAGCCCTTGGCAAGGTTTAATAAGTGTTATTACCTTCGACTGCCTCTACTTTAATGGGTTTGCATTAACAGATCTTTGGCACACAAATTTTATGTATTCACCGTAAGTTGTTGTCATTTTATTTGATACAACAAATTGTTTGTGTGGTAAATTAAAAAAAAAATATCAAGAGTAGATAAAAGATTAGCCATTATTTGATTTCTTTTTACCTGTGTAAGTTTTTGGAACTCTGAAGTAGTAAGTCGTTCATAAACAGTAAAAACCTTCAAACTACATACATTATGTCTCTGCACTGTGTCGCTGAAAGTAGGTTCACTGGTTCAGTGTATAGCGGCATTATTGTACATGTAATTACAAACATTTTAGGTTTATGTTTATAATGAATTGATTAACAAGGTTAGAAAGACACGAAATGTCATGAATGTTAGTAAAAGATAGAGCAAGAGTTTGTTATAAGTCAAAAGATATTAAATATTTTTGTTACATTCTATTCTTTAAATACTTTTACAGAATCTCATAGATTTATCCATTCCGGATGAGGGGTCTTGTGAAACGGATATTCTAGCCATATGTCGAACAATAATTCAGTACTCCGTCAAGACGACACATAATCGATTTCATAATCAATTATTCGGTCAAATGGATCCGTACGGTCTGGTTGGTTCGTGGATAACCGAGGCACTCAACACAAGTGCGTAAGTTTCCGATATTCTCCGTTAAGCTATTTTTAAAAAATGGGATAAAACAGTCATAGATTTCTTCTGTTTATTGTTTTTATTTTTCTATCGACAGGTATACGTTTGAAGTGGCTCCAGTTTTTTCACTTATCGAAACGGAAGTTGTAAAAAAAATGTGCGACATTTGCGGATACGTTAATGGCGATGGAATATTCGCTCCCGGAGGATCAATTTCAAATATGTAAGAACTACCTATTTGTATGTTGACAACTAAGAGAAACCTTTTCTGTACTCATATCATATGTCTTAATTAAAGAAGAAAAATTGTCTGGCGATATGCATGGCAATTTTTATATTTTTTTGAGCTGTATTTTGTGAGGGAATTTGGATGAAGACCGCCTATTCTTGAAACTATTGCTTCAACACACTCTGACTTTTCTATTCTTAGGTATGCCTTGGTTTTGGCCAGATACAAGAAGTGCCCTGACATAAAATCGAATGGAATTTTCGGAATAAAGCCTTTGGTCTTGTTTACTTCAGAAGAATCGCATTACAGTTTCAAGAAGGCGGCGCATTGGATTGGCTTGGGCACAGATAATTGCGTTTCGGTGAAAACGAACGCAGTGGGACAAATGGTGGCCGATGACCTAGAGGCAAAAATTTTACGGGCAAAGGAGGAGGACAAGATGCCATTCTTCGTCAATTCAACTGCTGGAACAACTGTTCTGGGTGCCTTCGATGATTTGAATGCAATTGCGGATGTTTGCGAGCGTTATGCACTTTGGTTGCATGTTGATGTAAGTTTGATTTCGTTCGTTGGCATCTTCTCTTTTTAATATTAAATTCATTTTACAAGGCTTGCCATGGAGGATCGGTTCTTATTTCCAAAGAGAATCGTCACCTTGTGAATGGAGTTGAGCGAAGTAATTCGGTTGCTTGGAATCCACACAAGGCTCTGGGAGCACCGCTGCAGTGTGCCATGTTTCTCACAAAGGAAACAAACCTTTTGTCACAGTGCAACAGCACTGAAGTAAAGTATCTTTTTCAGCAAGACAAGTTTTACGATGTTTCATATGACACTGGTAATAAAAGTATTCAATGCGGTCGCAAAATAGACGCGTTCAAATTTTGGCTAATGCTCAAGGCTCGAGGTGCGAATGGTCTGGGAGCCCTTGTTGACCATGCCATAAAGATGGCTAAGGTTCTTGTCGAAAAGCTGCACCAAAGAGAAGGATATCGCCTTGTACAGCAATCGTTTTCATATACAAACGTCTGCTTTTGGTATATACCAAAAGCGATGAGGGGTCAAACGGAGACCCCTGAGTGGACAGAAAAATTGTACACGGTACTTAAAATCACATTAATTTAATGTGTTGATATTATTTTATTTTTTAATCTATTAGGTCGCTCCAAAAATTAAGGAAAAGATGATAAGAAGCGGAACTCTTATGGTTGGTTATTCACCCTTAACGTATAGAGGGATTGGGAATTTCATAAGAATGATTTTTACATGCTACCCGGTGATCGATGAAGAAGAACTCGATGCTATTCTCGATGAAATAGAGCGTTTAGCGGAAGATAATGATTGCTAAAGAAGGATGTGTATTTGCTTATAGATTTGTTACATAATTTTAATAGTTTAATTTATCTTAAAAACATACGTTTCTGGTTATTGGAAAATATATATAAACTTTATATTTTATTTAACATTTCGATTTTCTTATTTAAAGGCATTTTGAGAAAAATGTAACATCGTATAGTTTCAGAATCATCTGTGTACATACTGGATTTGTCACTCAGTTTCGTCTTAAGTTCTATTAATTTTTGGAAGAGCATATTTTTCTTTGATGATTTATTGCACACATACTATTACGACAGTAACGTGTGCATGACAAATAAAGAAACATGCATCAAAAGAAAATAGAGACGTGCTTTATTTAAACTGAGATTAGATATCCAAGTTACGATAGACAAGCTATCAGCGCTCTACTGTGTCAAGCTAATTGACAAGATTTCATGTGAGTAAGATGCTACGTGTTTGGGAACGAGATGTCGTTCAGTTAGAAACCAAAATAAGGTTTATAGCAACAAAAATATTCACTTTGAGAACGATTCTAAGGTTTAGGGAGGAAGACGCTATGTATTGAAGTATGCAGTGCAACATAAAACTCTTACGAATACATAAAACTGTTTGTGATTTATAAGCAGAGCTATCTCGTAGTAGGTATATGAGCTACAGTGTTTACAAGTTCATTTAAGCTGAGCCAGCATTTAAAGACATACAATAAAAACGCGGATGAAATGTAGCGCGCGTTCGGGTGGTTATTTCGATTTCTTTTCTTTTACCTTATAAATCTACACTTGTAAAACAACATCTAAATACAGAGAATTCAGTGAGATATTATCAGTCAGGCATCCAATTAGAACCCCAACCAGAGAACTTGATCACAATCTAAATGTCTCTTAGTGTCCATAAGGTCGGAGATCGAATTGGTATTGATAAGATGACAGTACACACCATCATTGCTGAAATTGGAAGCTGAAAATTGCATCGCAACAATGCACCATTCTACAACTTCCTTACAGTTCCGCAGGACTTTCTATTTCCAAAAGTGAAATCCTTTATGTTAATCAAAGCTCAGATGTGACGTAAAGTTGTAGCGCGTCCTGAATGTTTTTTTTTACACGCGCACTGAGAGGCAGGAGGAAGGCAGGCAACATTTCGGGTTCATAACAAATAATAAAAAGTGCACGACTGCGTCGTACGTACTTGCTGCTTTATGCTGTTTATTGAAAATGAGTGAATTGTACAATAAAAAGTAAAGTATCTTTACTAAAAAATAAACATTTTACTTCCACCGACCCTAGGTAAGAAGTTTGATCAAAATCCGTCCATCCGTTCAGGCTATAATTTCGTGCACAGACAGACCAACTTTTTCGGACTTCTCTATAAAATCTCAGAATCGAATTTCTGTTTGAATCCAATACTTGACCTATGTTATATGTGTAGGTGTAAGTAAAAAGGGCACTAGCCATGAGACAAACTTAAAAATCAGGCCAAGAAGATGTGATGATGCTGCGAAAACGCAACAACAAAATCAATCAGAGATCATAAATGATCAAACTCATACATAGCCCTACATTATGATGTGCATATATATAGACGAGCACGAGTACAATTGAATAAATCAATTGTGTGCAGTGTGCTATGTGATGGTAAAAGTATGCCGTCGTCGAACGTATATTCTCTCTGGAGATTTATTATGAAGCAATTCAAGCTGCTGAGTGTATAAATCTAGTTCTACCTTTCTGAGCTTAGAACAAGCTGTAGAAAAGTTTCTAGCGATTCAAGTGGTCTAACCAAAACAAGGTACCGAATGGGGGCGATGACTGAAGAACTCAAAAGGGTAACCTACCTTTACCCCTTTTTCTGTGACCACTAATATAACGTGAGTAAAGTTGTCGTATGCCAAACTACCTCCGTATCTGTGCTGTGGCCAAACAAACGTGATCGAGAAACCGGTCACTATAAGAGGCTGAGAGGCGTTCGTATCGTATGCGTTTTTTTTTTCTTATTTTTTCATTTTCTTTTTTGTATTTTTCTTTTTAGTTTCTCTTCGTGGATGAAGTGGTATACTCTGTTTACTGATTCTATCAATGTTGGGGTGACCAGATTGCAGTTGCTTAAAATATTAATACAAAATCTATATATGCGAACATAAATTTCTCTTCATACTTTTTTTTAAACAGATTAAATACAACTGTTTTTTATTATACCAAAATTAATTTGTCTTGACTGACAGTTCAAGAAGAACAACTGTCAATGCAACGTATTGTCATCAATAAACCGAAAGGTGACAATGATTAATAATTAGAATTTATAGTGCAAAAAACAATACTTTAAACTCTTACTCATTTAAAAACAAATTATCACGCTCTAAGTATAACAATACATAAGTCAGATTGTTCATTTGTCATCGGGGAAAGTCAAAAGGTTATCAGCGGAAAATACTTATCTTTAATTTTTTTGTTTTCAAGCAATTGTGAAGGGAGTAAGTAGTTTATTCATTTCCGCGCTTTTACGTTTGAATCATGCACATCGGAGAATTTAACTTTTCCATTCGGTTTTTTTTACAACACACAACCTGGTAACCTCACATATGTAGTATGTAAGATCTTTTTAGTTTTTTTTTTTTACTTCAATGTTGTCTAAGAGGGAAATAAATAAAAAATGAAACCTGAATGGTGTACGGCTTACCAACCTTAGCCTTTATGTTTCGGCGATCAGTCTTCTTTCGAACTTGCTAGCTTGCTATCAGGGCGCGCATACACATGAGTTTGTTGGATATCTAGAAAATCGTCGACTCGCTCCAATCCTATATCATTTGAGTGTTCAAATACGGATCCGTGTTCGTGTTGATTGTATCTTAGTTTAGAGTGTTTAGTGTTTTTATTTTTTTTTATTTTTTTTTGTATTTTGTTTTGTTTTTCGCTGCGCGTCATGTTTGATGGGATTTGAGAATTAACATATGCGACTCTTGACCGCGCCACACATTTTGTTTATAATTTGAAAAAGAATAGAATCTAAATCAAAATACGAGTGATTCTTTGAGAATTTGTGTGATTTTAAGTGCAAATGTTAAACATATACATAAAAATACTAAAGTATTAGTGAGAACTACGTAACAAAGTTATCTTTGGTTGAAAATGTTTTTTTCGAGTGAAACTTTCACTCAAGTCTGATTTGAAACGATTTTAGGATACTCTGTATATTGGATCTTACTAAAGTGAGTATCTTCTAAGGGATATTTGAAGTTTTCTGAACATTTGTACAAAATCTCTGCACAAGAAAATTTGTGCAAAAAAGTTGTTTCGATTTGTGGTTGCGTTGGATACGAACAGCTCGAGCTATAGCTGTAAGTTTCATAAATATTAATATGTACATTGACAGGAGGTTTTTCTTATTAAAAATTCACTGGAAGTAGATATGTATGTATATAACAAGCTTTACAATAATATCAAGTCAACTCCAAAGCGCAACATATGTTTGCGATTTCTACAAGTAGCTACATCACATCGGTTGCTTGGTTGATTTGTGCGGCACAAAGTCAACGGCATTGGCAAACGTGCAATTGCAATGGCAAATCCAGCAAACAAATCTATGTGTGTATGAGTTGGTGCAGCGCATATACTGCAGCAGTGATCTACCTACATACAATTTCATCTCGGTAATAAAGCATGTATCTGCAACCTACGAAAAAAAGACTTTGAATTAAAAATAAGTAACAAAAGGTGAGCTCGCTTGCTCGCAACGCAAAGTCGCAAAAATGAAAACAATTGCCAGTTTGCACATTTTTAATTTATGCACACAAGAAATGTGTTTTGAGTTGTTTGCTTAATTTAGTAATTCGGAATTGTTAAGAGACTATAATTAGGTTGTGCTTAGGTCAGAGTTGTGGCTTTTATTTAAGGCGAAGAGAAAGCATTATTTACCCTTATAATTCTCGAAATATCAGCATACTATAAGAAAAATATTAGTTGGCCAAACAAATCCAAAAGTGACAAGTAAAAAATTTCACAAATTTTAGAAGTTTAAAGTCATGATATTTATAAAAAAAAATACATATTAGGCCATAAACTGCCGATAGAGGGCCAAAGCCTAGCTTCTCAAAACTATACGTGTTGTGCGTGATATATATTTGTAAACGCACAGAGGGGACCTACAGTTTTATGTCGTATCCGAAGGGCAAGGGATTTTTAAGAAGCTCATGACAGTAAATACTCTTGGACATTTGTCAAGCTGATGGTATTTCCCTGGCTTCGAACTTGGAACTCCTGCCGCATAAGTCCAACGCACTTACCACTGAGCCACGGCACACACGGTTACACAATTCTCATTAAAAGTAAGGTTAGTGCAAACTAATCAAAAACCAATATTAAATGGAGTGCATATGAAATGTGCAACCATCACCTGAAACTTTATATATACATAGGTAGCACATACAAATTAATAAATTATTTTGGTACGTAAACTTATACCGCTTCGCCCCCGTACTAAGTACCTTCATACATACATATGTATGTAGATAATATTACTTTAAACCAGCCCACACAGAAATACCAGAAGTAATTCCAAAGTAAACGCTGGGCTTAATTTGTTCGTTGTTGTAGTCCACTTTGTTTTTTAATGACGGACCGACTTTTTCTATTAAATGCTATAAATGGTTATACATAAATATTTGAATATACCCATCGACAGTTGACGTGAGCAGAGTACACTCTTATCTATTCACCTTTAATAGTTACAACTGACCGCTATATAAAAAAATAATCTTAGCTGCAACCTAGTTTTTTCCTCAGAAATATAAAAAATAAAGAGGCCGATGTTTTTCACTTTTTTTTTTTTTTATCTTAAGCAGCATACTTAACCACTTATCATTTACAAACTTATTATATCTACCCACTTAGTATGCTTGCGTCTAACCGCAGTGAAATTTGATAAATTATTATTTTTTTGATAAAAAAATGTGCTTTTTTAAACAAACAGTTTTATACAGCCACAAATAAAATCATTTTCGATTATTTAAGTCATTGGTTTGCAATCATATCTGAGTCTCTGCTTGATCCGATTTGATATAACTTTAATCGATTCACAGAGTGACGTTCCTATTGGAAGAATTCCAGTTGCGGTTGGAGAATTTCAAAATATCTCTAGTGGAGATTGTGGATGCCTTTGATTGCATTAAGTTTCCCAACGTATCGAATTTTAACTCGCCATTTTCGCTTGAGACACGTACATACGTGGGAATATGGTTGGCGTATTCACATGTGTGCGCCCGCTTATTGGATTATATATTATAACATCGTGTCAATTGAAGCCTTATTAATTTTTGTGCGATTGACGGTATAAAATACTTTCTGTGGTAAGGATACCGCAAAGCTATATTGCATTCGATGTAGATTTTGAAAGCAATTAAACTTTGAATTCAAATGGGCATTATATAATTTAATTTTTAATAGAGGCCTTAAAACTTTAAATCACTCGAAATGGTTATAAAAAAAACACTAGGAAATCATACAAAAAGTTCTCGGTACAAACGTATTTAAAGTCTGAACCACAATAGTAAATACTAAGTCGTGCACAAAATGTATCACTATTCGAAGCCTTTCTAACATTAATTATGATGACATGTGCCATAATCCTTCATTCCAATCTTCTTTAAATACATTATGTATGTACGTGGGTGCTCACGAGGCTTAAAATTTGAGCACCAAAATAAATTATGACGTCCTTGGCTCTCCGCTGACCACACTTGGAATCCAAAGCAGAACATTTATTGCCACAAAGGCGGGAGATTTCTTCTGACTCTTTTTCGTGATCGCCCAACCCAAGTTAAGGTATATGTACATATTCGCAGTCTTATTTTATTTATTTGACAGCATTTTGTGTGTTTGATGAATGAAGTTATCATCAATATAATTGCTTTTAAATTTAAGGGTAATAAACTTCTTTATAATTTAAACTACTGTTTGTCTACAAACTTTGTCAACCTTTATTTGTTTTAAAGTAATTCATATCCAAGTCAATGATAGTGATATTCATATGATTCTCTTTGTCTTGGCCAACTAATTACCAAATCATCAGACCAACATTACTTACGACTACAATATTACATGTTTGTCTTCCATTAACGTTAAACAGCGATCTACATGAAATTTAGTTTCGAAATTTCCTCTTGTTTATTTTGAGGTACGAACTACGAGTATATTAAAATCAAATGAGATGCGGACGTGTCGCGTCGTCGACCGCCCTTTTGGGTGAAGTGTTTACCTCCACACAACCCATGTTGCACGCATTTACTCGTAGACATACATGTATGACAGTTTAAGGTCAATCAAGCAGCATACGTCGCTTCTTTAGATTCAACACCAACAGATATTTCACACTTAAGACTGATCCAAATTTGGAAAGTGAGGATTTCTCAATAGATTGCTTGATGTGATGATGATAATGGATGCCCATGTGGGTAAAGAAACGCACTTATCGGAAACGAATGTATGCAATTGAGAAAGGTGTAAACGGAAGGGTCTACCACGCAAAGTAGACCTACGCGCTGCTGTTAAGTGTTTTTGTATCTCCTCCACGATGATAAAAAATAAAACAGAAACTTATGCAAATAAATCTAGTGGATCGCCCTACATTAAGAGCAAATTTTCTGGTTGTTTTTCCGAATTTGGTCAGTTTGGCCAAAAATGTAATCAATTATGTGGCCAGAGTTGGAATACTGTTTGCTTTACGTGGGAACTGTACCCTGATTTGGTTAAGAAGCTCATCGCTTATAGCCAAATAGAGACAAGGTTATCATGAAAAGGTACAAACATAAATTTCTGGCAGCTGCGTTGTATCTCAACCGTCACCTTTATTTGCATTAAAATTTGCAGCAACGAACAGTATAGATCCTACATTGCTCAAGACCTTGGGCATGTTGCTTGGTAACACAACTTGACATGACATATGGAAGTCAATATGTACACAGCCACTGGCAATAGAGTACTCAAGAAATCACAACTGATTATGGGGATGATCAAATTCATAAAAAATGCACCGTACTTCACTAAATATCACGAAGTTACTCTATCATTTGCTGCGAAAACTCAAACATACAGACAAAAGAACACGTTTAATTAATATTTTCCAACTACAATCAAATATTTAACATTATTATTCAAAGCAGTAAATAACTTATTGAACAGGGAGATACATTCCATCGATTGGGTTGGAGCCACTCAATTGAATATTTCGTCAGGGTCTTCCACTTAAATACAATTAGATGCTAGGCGCGATTTTTCTCTATACTTCTAACTTATATAATTAAGATACATATATACATATGTCGCCTTGTGTAGAGAATTTATCGTTAATAAAAGCTTTGAATGCAATTTGCTTATTGTTATGAGGAAATTAATTTAATATGAAAAGTTTTGTATTATAATATGCTTAAATGTTTGTTCCGATAAATATCTGGTCTTAAGGTGGCTCACGCTTACATGAGGAGATTTTAAAAGTCGGATAGATGACAAATTTATTACTGGCATTGGTTAATAATATGATTTAATGAATTCATTTTCATTTATTGCATATTTATAATTCGTAGTCGGAATACTTATTTAATGAATGGTGCTGGTGAATGGATTTGGTGACAATTATGAATGTGAATATTTAAATAAGTGGCGCTTACGATTTCCATAATGCGACTTCACCCTAAGTTTTGTGGTGCAGTTTGATTTTTCAACCGGATTTCTTATTTATGGTAGGCATTTCAGTTGGATACGAGTTCAGGCAACGATGAGACATTGTATTTATTTTACGCGAAAGATGAAAAATACTGATTAACATAAAAAACTACTTGTGTACTGCTTCACTATTACTGTTTTTGAGTATATTTAACTCTTAATGCTATAAAACTTCCTACTTTGTTATAGAAGACGATTAAGCAAACAATTTTGGCTTTGCCTATCAAAATGAAGCTAATCGCTTGTGGAATTTTTTTTAACAAACAAAAATACCTAATTCTCATTAAAACTTTTCTTTAAATACAATTTTATTATTTCACTGATCAGAATCGATTCAATGAACAGCTGATCCTCGTTTCTATAATTTGGAACACAATCGTTTCTCTGATCTGTTCATTTCTCATCCTATTCTCATCCATCAGTTTAGCTTTCAATGATCAACTCTAACCTCAAAACGTATGCTCTGCTGTATTGTGTATGCAATGTATAAAAGTGAGCGTTTATAGTTTATTTGTAGTTTATTTGTTACTCATTTTGCTAACATGGAAAAAATTTCTTGGGCCGACTAGCCAAAGGATACATTACATTTCCGGCAAACTACAGAGTATCGATTTGTTTTTCACACCGAGAAGAAAATTATCATTTCTGTATTATTATCACGTTGACAGGAAATCCCCCGTGATGTAGCCAATACAGCAAATGCACAAATGTTCACGCGTGTTTTATGTCCAACAACTATACATATGTTTGATTCCTGCGAAAATGTGTCCAATCGCTGCTGAAAAAAACCGCCTTTATTTTCAACACTTGCACGTGATCAGAATTCAAACTAAAATTGTAAACAAACAAAACATTTGGCGATTAATTTGAGTCAGTTATCCATTTCATGCATTGTTCCACTGTAGTACAAGATCGGTTCGACTTTACATTCGTTCAGACTCGTTCAGGTCATATTTATTTATGACCTTAGTAATACATTCCACTAAACAAAACATTGTTGACGTGCACTCTATAAAGACACAGAGGTTTAGAGGACAAAAGAGCACAAAAATCCGAAACACACACGTGCCTTTCAGGACACTGGTAAACTGTATCGAATGTCCCTTTTCTCCTAAATGCACATAACAAGTACAAGGGTGTGACATTTGAGTTGAGTTTTGGGTCGAAGAAATTTAAGATTTGTCACTTGAGTTAAAGACGTGTGACTGTTAGTATCTCATCAGACAAGTGAAATTGAAACATAATATTTTTGTGAACCTTATCTTATCTTTCTCTTTGCAGAATGGAGAAAAGATCATTGGTGATACTTTTACTAATTGCGGCTGTATCAAAGCCGAGTGCTGCAATAGGAAGACGTCAATTTCATATACTTGAGAATGATTCCAGATATATATCGCATAAAGGTAAAAAAATCTCAAAAACTAAACGAAATATTGTGAAAGATACTGTAATAAAGTGATTTAGTGCCGTGTTATGTGCATTTTCCATGTGAACGTAGACATGTATTAAATAATCTTTTTTTTGCTTTAAATATTTCAAACAGACTTGATGTCGTCGTCGAATCGTTTCGAGGATTCCAATATAACAACATTTTCAAGAATGCTCTTCGATGTGGCTAGAAACCAAATGATTGTTGGCGCAAGGTGAGTTGTTTTATGTTTTTTTTTAATCGTAATCACATCATATGACACTGAGTTTGAACAAAGTTTTGTTTGGCATGATTAAGTCGACGGATTTTAATTTAGTACAGGGTTCAAGTTGATAACAAAAAACAGAGACGTATCAGCTTTATAAAACATGTTATCATATTCTAAGAAAATACTCTTTCCCACATGTCTCATTTAAACGACGGCAACGAGTTGTCTTCCAGCCATACATGTGACGTATGTATTGTTGTCATAAGCAATTGTCTTAGTGAGCTAATGTTGATAACCTCAATTCCAGATTGAAGAAGTCCACAACAAGTGATCGCTATCTTACTATATACGATTGCTAGTATTTAACCGTCAAAAGAGTACAGCGATAACCAACGCTTTTTTTATTTATTTTTTTTTACTGCTGATGTTGGCACATTGAGACTCTATGCTTGCTCAAATTTCGAGTAACTAGAATTCTGTTTACGAAGCAATTAATTTTCAATGGAAATTCTCATTTTGCCTTGAATATTTACTTGTATCTGTAGGACACATCATGTAGCGATACTTTGTCCTACTGTATTAATAATGCGATATTATTTATTAGGAGATACATATCTTGAGTTTCAATTGGGCGAACTATATTGAAGTCATTGGCTTCATAAAGTTTACAGTTTACAGATGACAACCGCTCGTTGCTTAAAGTAGTAGATTGGTTATTCCCCTTTTTCAGCTGAAGAAAAACAAATAGCAGAATGTTTGACGTGATAAGTCTCACGTTCAACTAAAGCAAATAAATATTGGCAGGTATACGTGACATAAAGGTTTGTTTTCCCAAAGCTTGTTATCTGGAGAAGATATCGTCAGAAAAGTAAATATATATAAAAAAAAAAATACGGGGTTTATTTTTATCTGTCAGATTAAGGGCTGTAAGTTGTATGCTATTACGTACATAATTAATAAATGATTTTCTTCTTTCTTGGTAATTCTTTTTATACTTGACCATAAAATATAAGATTAAAGTGCCATGACGGGGTCGTACATACTTGCACTTGTAAGCTGTTAGAAAAAAAAATTTCAACTATCCCTTTTTCCTACTTTACTACGTTTTAAGCACTTTTAAACTTACTTAAAACTTGCTCTAAGAAAAGTACCGTTATTCGCACCAAAATGCGATATACCAGGTCTTATAGTAGTACCTAAATCTGTGGACCTAACCGCTTAATCCTTTTCTCTGTCCGTGCAAACATTTCCCCAAAACTACCATCTGATTTGTTCCCAATAGTTTTATAAGGTTTCAAACGGGCACAACATACCATATTAAAGCTAAAAGAAATCTGGAAGGTAGACCACTTAAAATAGCGAAAAATAAAAAAAAATAGGTTGCAGCACAACATTTCAACGATTAACGATTAAAATATATTGCCACACTGCAGCCACAAGAATGCCGCCTCGAAGGCGCTAATTCGCCCACCACATAACCAATGACTACGCAATAATGAAAAGCATTTTTATTCAAATCAATCCACATTATACTAAGACCGTTCAAAGTTGTAGTTATTAAATGTGATTTCTTTTTATTTTTTTTTTTTGCAAGAAACCATGTCCCCAATAAGAAATCAGAAAGAAACAAACATCTAACTAACAACTTTAATGGAACCTACATAGAAATTCAACCATCGATCAAATCGATAGCAGCAACGACATCAAATGCGATACACACAAGCTGCCCGGCCCACTCGCAAACCTTTGCTCAACCTTCTGATGATAAATAAAAAATAAATAATTAATATTTAGTGTTTCTACTTTTGGAAGACACTCTCAGAGATCAAATTAAGAACAGATATCTTCCTCTGGAATCGATCTGGATTTCGTATTATCTTCTTCTGTGGTGAAGTGCACAAAATACACAGAGATTGATCAGAGTGTTTTGGACTTACTAAAGACCTAAATACGTTTCAAATACTGTCTGGCAGGCGCTATAGAATGTTGTTTTGTTTTTGAGTCGAGTTGGTGGGTAGGTAATATGGTGGTACTTGATGTGTCTATATGTGACTACCGCCAACGTCCACGATGAAACGCATTGAAAAAATAAAACTTCTTTGGATCCCACAGTTGTGAGTTGTATTGCTATAAGTGAGTGTGCCAAGCGTGCCTCATGTCATATAACTAGTTTGCCTTGCAGTTCAATGCCCCGAATGTCATTGGATCCGAATTTTATAATTTTTCAGTCAAAGACTCATTTAGTGTTGAAAAGCTTGTGTTTGCTGCCTAAATTTTTTTATTGGATAAGAGTTACTCATGATGTGCACCTACATGATAGCACGAAAAGATAGATTAGATTGCGAACTCTATTAAGAGAAGACTTTATCTGCAGGTTTTGAATAAACATCATATTCAACTGTAGCACATGTTCAGAAAGTCACCTACATACTACTTAACGAAAATTCTTTATTGACCTACTTTTATAACAACAAATGAAAATATACTCCTAGAAATATCTATTCTTCTTAAGTGTTCCAAAGCACCTTACTATGTATGCATAAGGATATGGATGTTCGTGTTCTGAGAGTAACTAGTCGCGAGCATGGCTCACACAAATTATACTCTAATATGGAAAGGTACTCGAGAGTTTACTAGGCAAAACTTTTTCTGATACCCACTCAACTGAGTTAAGCAGTTGATTTATTTACTCCATATATGCAAAAAACATTTTGTAAACATCAGCTCAACACAGCGATCTTTAGCATCGAGCATAATACTGATTCTTTTTTATATCTTATTACAGAGATGCAATCTATCGCCTATCCTTTGACCTGCAACTGCGAGAGAAATCACTCTGGGAGGCTACGCCAGCGCAGATCCACATGTGCTTAATGAAAGGCCAATCGGAGCACAATTGTCACAACTACATCATGGTACTGCAGAGTTATGAGAATCAGGTATACGTGTGTGGGACGTATGCATTTAACCCGAACTGTTCGTGGCGCCAGGTAAGTTAATCGAACCGTGCGCTCTCACCCATAGATAAATCTGTTTTAAGAGAGCAATCAACCAGGACCAGTTTTTAGTTATTTTATTCATTATGCAAACATTCCACAGATGGAGAACTTAACCGTCACACAATATGACAGTGGTGTCGGAAAGTGTTCGTTTAATCCTCATTCAAATATAACTGCTCTACTGACCAACGAGGGACAGATATTTGTTGGGTCTCCTACTGATTTTTCGGGTTCTGATCCGGCAATTTTGAGAACAAATGTTGCACATCTGCAGGAAAATGTAATGAGTAGGAATAATGGAGACTTAATTCGCACGAAACAGTACAACTCAAAGTGGTTGGATAACCCCCAGTTCGTGGGAAGCTTTGAAGCCGGTTCCTTCGTGTATTTTGTGTTTCGAGAAGTAGCAATCGAGTACATGAACTGCGGTAAAGTTGTGTACTCTCGAATAGCCAGAGTTTGCAAATCTGATCCTGGAGGTGATCAGATCTTGAACGACAACTGGACATCGTTTTTGAAAGCACGTCTGAATTGCTCGCTGCCAGGAGAGTTCCCATTTTACTTCAATGAAATCCAAGGAATGACATATTCAGCTGAAGAAGATGTCTTGTATGCTACGTTTACAACCCCAAAGTAAGTATAAATACCTAACTATAACTGTAGCTTTACTTACACACTTTTTCTTAGTAATGGTATACATGGTTCAGCTGTTTGCGCCTTTAACCTCTCCGCGATAAATGCAGCTTTCGAGGGACCTTTCAAATTCCAAGAGCACATTGATTCGAACTGGAAAGATGTAAACACTCCGCATAGAGGCCAATTCTCGTGTGAAAATCCAACGGCTGATATGAGATACAAGCACCTCCTAGTGTCTTCCAGATATCAACTCATGGATCAAGCAATTCAACCGATGACACCAGCGCCTCTTCACTACTCACCGCTGGAGAGATTCGCTCATATCGCCATAGACATTGTGTCAACAAAGTACACGGCTGCCACACACGTGCTTTATATATCAACAGAAGCAAGCGTCATAAAAAAGTTGTCCGTGCTGCCATCGTGGAAGACGTGTTTGATAGAAGTTTGGCAATACGAAGATCAATTATTGCACTCTCATATTCACTCCATGGAGTATCTAAAGGTAACTGACTCCCTGTATGTTGGCACTGACCGGGCGTTGATGCGTATCACTTCGCATCATTGCAGAAGGCACGTGTCGAAGACTACGTGTTTGAATGCTATGGACCCGTACTGCGGTTGGAATGAATTAATGGAAGAATGTACACCCCCACCTATTGGTGGTGACACGTCGATGAAATATTGGATACAGAAAGAGCTTCAGTGTCCTATACTAACAGCACCCATTGATGGCGGGTGGTCAGCCTGGTCCGATTGGTACAAATGTACGAAGTACAATGACGAGGGATCTTGCTTGTGCCGGTCGAGAAGTTGCATAAATCCTTCACCACGAAATGGAGGCGAAGATTGTGTGGGAATTCCAACGGAGGTCACCAATTGTACTGTGAATGGTGGCTGGACAGAGTGGAGTGCGTGGTCGGCATGCTCTCAGACCTGTGGTGTTGCTGTGAAAACGCGGCGCAGGTCCTGTGGTAATCCGAAACCAGCATATGGAGGACGCACGTGTGTTGGTCCAGATCGTGGAGAGATTTATTGCTCGCATTTACCACCGTGTCCAGCACCAAAGCCACAGGCAATCGATGGTGGGTGGGGACCCTGGGGTCCATGGAGTGAGTGCAGTGCTGAATGTGGTGGAGGATTTCGCATCCGTCGACGCGAATGCAATGATCCGAGTCCCCAAAATGGAGGTATGGAATGTCCTGGCTGTAATATTGACTACGAGGTGTGCAATGCTCAAGGGTGTCCCGAAGTAAAGAAAATGAGTCAATGGACCCCTTGGCTTGTGCAGTTGAATAATAGTGATAGCAGTGGGGACGGATCTCATGTAGAAAAAAGGTTCAGATTCGTTTGTCGTGCAACAACATCCGACGTAGGCTCAATGAAAATAAATCTATCTAAAGAAGAGACGAGAATTTGCCGCACAGATGGAACATGTCAGCGGGGCTTTGGTGAAAATGAAGAGGAAAACTTATGGAGTGAATGGGGGCCCTGCTCTGTCACGTGCGGCGGTGGAGTTCAATACAGAACGAGAATCGATGGAGCCAAGCATCATAAGAATTCTATCAGTCGCGTATGCAATACACAGCCTTGTCCAAGTGAATGGAGTTACTGGACTGACTGGTCTCCTTGTTCAGTGACCTGTGGCACCGGTATTCGTAAGAGGACCAGAAAGTGTCTTGGGGAAGAAAAAACATTTTGCAAAGGAAAACCTCAAGAAGAAGAAAAATGCGACATGCCACCATGTGAATGTAAATTAAAATCGACAGTTTTTGTGTTCATAGTCAAAACTAATTTCTTTTCCCTACATATGTAGATTTTCTTGGCTGGAGCAACTGGAGCGATTGGTCACCGTGTTCTAACGACGGCATTCGTTATCGATACAGAAAATGCCTTCACAGTAAGCCCAATTCAAATGAATGCCTTGGCGAAGAGTTCGAAAAAGCCATTTGTGTGCCAGATCCCTGTAGTGGTAAGATTTCTAATGCGTTATTACTCAAACAAACATTGAATTCTTGTGTTTTTCTAGGCGCTTTAACAGCTTCGTTCTCAACAATCAGCATTATCACTGCCTTTGTACTATTGATCTATGCTTTTACTATTTTATTTACATTTTGGTTCACTCGGAATCGATTTATGCCGGTCGCCCCGAAGAACAATTCACCGTCACCTAGTTACGATGCATATCCCAATCAATATTCCAGTCTCCCAACCAAAGATGTAAGACAAAAAGCGTTTTACCTTAATTCATAACACTAATTCCACTTTCGCAGATCTATGAACAGCGACCAAAGCCCAAGAGACAAAGCAGCTTCAGCATGAGTTCGAGTTCAAAGAATTGCAACACTGGTGGTACTTTAAATAAATCAAACAACATCCAGCACAACCACACGCCAAAGGTTCTCGCGAAAACTTTCAATGACTGTGAAACAGGAACCCTTAAACGGAACTCTCACGGCCTCAACAATTACCGGACAAATATCGATGACGAAAAGTTTTAACAAAACATGTATACCAGTGCAAGTGAATGCCATTTTATTGTAGAGACCTTTTCTTAGACCCACAGCAGTAAGGATGAGAACAATTCCATTAATTTAAACTTAATATTGTTACATAACGCAGTGCCATTAGTATAAGCTAAGCGATAAATTGTTAACTAATGTTATTCAAAAAAGCATTATGCTCCTGACTCATATTGAGTTGCATAAATTTAAGGTAGATGTAGTTTATTTCATTTAGTTCAGAAATCGTCGTTTTAAAACCTGCTTCGGTAGTGCTTCAAGAGTTTCTTATCCGGCTACTAATCATAAAAAGACTGATTTATTTTTTTGTCTATTTTTCATATGATAGGACATAATATTTAACTTTGTATGTATAGTAGTCTGTACTAACAAAGCAAAGTATTAAATTGAATTTAAAAAGAAAGACAACCAACTTTGTTAAATAAATGAAATTTTGTATTTTCATAATAATTCTGTTTCGTTTATTTTAATGGGAAGGCAAGAGATGTTTGGAAGAAATGCTGCGCAACTATTTCGACACACCACCAGTAGCGGCACGAATCTAGAAATCGCTCGTAAATGATCATGTAAATTGTGTGTAGGGGTATTGAAGAAGGATGAAGGAAACCACACGCCACACACATGAGCTTTAAACTCCTTTCTTCCTTTTAAAACAAGTTATAAACTTCGACTCACATCTTCAAACCAGCCAGAATAATCCACAGGCATGTAAATACTTTTGGAATTTTTCTTCCGCGGTACATACAAGAACTTAAACACAAGGAAACACATAACTTTTCTTTGAAATTCACAAAAAATATCCTTTAATTCAATTTTAGAAAATATTTATTTTACTTCGCACAACACTCAAATGACAACTGCCGTGAATAAACTTGAATTTTACAACAACACAACAAGTATGACACATTCTAACCAGTCGTAGCAGATACATCAACCAAATGTCAAATGTAATAGATTTTCTTTCCCAAACGAACTGCATTACCATCAAATAGGAATAAATGTCAAAGTCATATGGTGGCGCTGGCGAAAGTGTCAATTTGTGAATTATTTTGTTTAACAACATTTTAGTTTTTGGGATTGGGATTTCGTTACGCACTTGAAAATGGTGAGTTCTTTTTGTTTTTGTTTTTAAAGAAATAAGTATGTGCACATATTTAACGAATGAGAGTCCAGTACATCACTAAAATTACGTAAAATCAATTGAAGTTGAAGTAGATGGATGCGCCACCTGCATCCTAGAAGTGCACCGTACAATAGTTCAAGTGGTTGTTTTTCCCTATTACAGACTTGTGCCTTGTTATAGTAGGTATCCAAAATCCAAAACAATTAATAGAAGGCCTCTAAACTCTTATACGAAACATGCATTTGGTTTGCCTCAACGGCGAATTCACTTAAAAGGTCTATGGATATGTGTTGAGGTCAAACCGACGAACCACCCAGGATATAGTAGCCTCTCTGGTAAAAGAGAAAAGTAGAAAAAAATCAAGGCCGTTCTCGCATCTTAAGCGTTGGCTTTATTGCAATAACATCAAAAATAACAAACTATACATTATACACATCACCATTTGCATGGTTGGCTTATGAGTTTTATATAAAATATGGTTTATCAGAGAGTTTTTCATTGCTAATGCTACCGCCTACCAGTTCAAATGGTTGCTGTGCTGCTCGCTTGCCACCCCATGAGTGAAAACGCTGCTTCTTCCCCAACACCACGGAATTTCTCTTCTCATCTCTTAACGATTTTGTGCGACACCGCTCTAGCACCGCATCATGAATGATATTCACAAACTCGACGTCGTTGAACTGTGCCATAAGCAGCTTGAAAAATGCCCAAATCTCCCCACGCTCTTGAGGTTGGTAGCTGTGCAGAAAATCGTGGCCACTGTCTGGGTGGTAGGAATCGCAGACATCCTCAAAGTTAATAATGGCTTGGAGAATGAATTTGCGATACTTGGTTAGTTGCTCCTCACATGTACTGCAGTCATCAGTCGCCAGTTCAGTTGCATTTGTTCGATCGTAGTAAATAGCCAGGAAGAGGAGAAGTGTTAACATTTTTGTGGTTACCATCGCACTGTGGGATAGAAAATAAAAAATTCAAAGATAGTTTGGAAGGCAACAGTGATTGTGTATTAGTACAAGCGTAGTTGGACGTATCATGTATAGCTTATTCAAAAATGAGTTAACAATAGGATTGGTAGATGTCTAGATTTGTGTATATGGTCTACTTCCATAGCATATGTATTTCTCTTTAGATTTATCAAAAACCTTTTGAGGAAATTTGAAAGGATGATAGGAGTTTATACTTTTATAGCTTCAGAACGTAAAATAAGGAGATCAGACAAAATACGTTTAAATGTGTCAATACATTGATTGTGTACCCTTGGTCGTCAAGTGTTTGATAGTAAAGATACTACCAGATTAGCAGAGATGACATGCTGGCGGGTTATCCTTTAGTAAAATGAAGCCGTGGGTTATTTGAGTGTGTCCTAGCTGGAGTCTCGGCCTTATATCCAAAAAAATTATCCAAATTTTATGAGAAAAAATGTCTGTTTTATGTTTAGTTTTGTTAGTTGTTGCTACCTAACTGTCAAGTTCAATTCCAGGTTGATAGTTTAATCCACTAAAATATGTAGGAGAATATGTTCGAGACTGAAGATGAAATTTACTAAATGCGTTAACTTAAATTCAAAAACACAGCCCAATTAGCACTTATCAAAACTTGAAAGACTTGGTAACGAGAGGTTCTATTCCTTATGTGTACTTTTTGCTTTTATTCACATCACTAACTTTGAATCAAGTTTTTTTCAGTTCAATACCTTAGCTCCAAATTTTAGCTTGGATCTTGTTCACTTGTTGAATCACCGGGCTCTTGAAAGCAACTGTAATTCTTCTATTCGAAATGTTTCACTTATATAGCAGGGATAAGCAGTGAAAGAGCCCTTTCTTCATCCGCCCCCGCTTAATTGCCTGCTCTCCGGATTGGCAGTTATTAAGTGAATATACGCGACAGAAGTATTTTCATAATTTTTTGTTGCTGTTTCAATGTAATGAAATAATTATTATTTCTAAGCCGTTTCACTTTATGTTTTTGAACTTTTAGCTTATTTGCGAAGGCACTCATTAGAATGGAGCGCTAGCAACTGATGTGAGTTTAGTATCCTGTAAGCAAATGAGAGAAAAGACGAAAAATGATGTTAGATAATAAATTTGAATGCAGGATGAATTGGTGAATAAAAATATACATATGTACATATATTTTTGTCGTCCCAGTGGAGTAGGTGGGGGCCCAAATTAATCATTTCATTTTTGTCAATTACTGCATCCTTTTTATGATAAAGAGGGTTTTTTTTTTATCATATTGAGTGGGACCATTGCTACTTTTGGCAGAATCAACCCTTTGAATGTTTACAAGCGGCGGCGGCGGCGGCGGTAAGCATGTTTAGAGTTTACTTGAGGGGGTAGCGTGAGGATTATTTTCGAGGGTGATGTCTGTAAATTAATTATTTGCTCAGTATTGATGTCATTAAACAATTTGAAGAGAGATTTTATGGTGTAAGGAGCTGTGAATTCGAGTGTGACTATCTAAAATGTTAATCGTAATGTGACTTTTATATTTGCTTGTGACGTCAAGATTCAAAGAAATAAAAACAATGCATTTGTTTCAATACAGAAATTTCGTTTTTGCGGAGATGGAGACTGTCCAGATTGGGTATTGGCGGAGATAATTTCCACACTATCTGTGCTGCACTCGAAGAAGCTATTGGATTTGGCTTCGATTATAGCCAAGAAAATTATCGGAGAAGAGTTTTCGGTAGGTTTACAAAGGAAGAGGAAGAATATTTAAAATTTTAAAAAGCTTATCAATTCATAGGAGGACGGCGTAAGATCGATTACATCCACACTAGAAGACGATGGCAAATCGGCTGTGGCATGCATTAATTTTCTACTTATTAGTGCTGCAAGACACAGCACTGAAGAATCCGTATTCAATGAAGAGCTGCAGCAATTGGGCCTTCCAAAAGATCATGCGGCTGCAATGTGTAGTGTTCTCTCGAATTATTCCGGTCAGATAAGAAAAAAATTAATGGATCTTTCTCTTAAAAGTACTTGGGTTTGGAATACAAAATTCGTACGAAATATGCTAAAGTTTTCTTTTCAGTCAATGAACTCGGAACAATAAATTTTAATCATTCAGAAAACACCATCGATTGTATTCAACTAGAGTTAGAAGTATTGCAGGAGCTAAATGGTGCTGGTTTGCCGAAAGATGTCATCCATAAAGTGAATATAGATTCAGCCAACATAAGAGCATTGCTCAAGGATATGAAAGAGGCCAGAAATATACTCCGCGAATATGATTTTGAGGGAAAATACAAAGCCAACTATTAGCTGATAAGTAATGTGTAGAATAATATTTTCAAGAATAATGTCTCAAGACCAAGAAAGCAAGTGATTTAGCTACTAAGTGATTCAAACTTCAATAAAATGCAGGGCTGGAAAGTGCTTAATACCAATGTTGTTTTCAAGTCAGTCGAGTTATTTACATATGTTACAAAACAGATGAAGAACAGCCAATGGTGGAACATCAAGACAAGAGGTATGAATTTTTATAAGAAAATCATTTCCTTAATCGTTGTAAACCCTCAAAAATTCTTCATTGTTTATCAAAACCTAAATCGGGGAGAAGATTATAATTAGTCGTCTCATTTTTATTCTGTTGGATTATTCGAATTGATTATGTGAACTACCCTTAGTTCAGACAATCTGCTCTACTGTATCTTCTTCATTATTATGGGTTTCTACTTATTAAACAAGAAATTCACGTCGCCAAATAAAAATAAAATAAATAGAATTTCTAGCTCCGAAAACTAGTTTAAAAGCAACCCCCTTTAAAGTTATTGCGCGCATTTGGAAGGCGGAATCCTTGACTCGAAATTTCATTTGAATTTACCTAAAACATCAACCTTACGAAAAGTTTTTGCGGGTTCGTGTCACAGACAATACTAATTGTCAAGCAGCTTGTACCAGAACCATGAAAAATGCGCAAGTGGGGTGAAGTATTCCTCAAAAGCTTTCACATCCTCCACCACCGCCACAGCATTTGCGTTGTACTGTCATCAACGTTAATAATTCGGTAATATCTTTTCACTCAATAACACATATGTATGTAATAAAAGCAATAGCACCCTGTTCGACAGTGGACCCCATTATTCCATCGTGGATTTCATTATGATTGTAAATTTTCTTGAATATGATTGAAAATACGTTTTTGAACATGTTACTGTGCCGCACACAGGTGATCCTATTCCGTCTGAATTTTAAATCAAATCAAACCCTCTCCCTTCTGTAACTTATGGCTACGTGTTCATTTTGAATTCATTTCGTGCCATAAGTTTCTTTCTTTTGCTTTTGCTTTTGCTTTCTTCCTTACCAACCTGACTCAACATACATGTACATACATAAACTATTGTTGCTACGAGTATGTGTACCAAGAAGCTCAAGCATTTGTAGCCACCCTGTTTAATAAAGCCAAAGGCGTGTACCACGTGTTACAGCTCACTTGTGAATAGTAAAATATAGCTGGGTAATGACCAAATGATGACTTTTAACATTGTTGATATATAGACACACACTGTGATTTCGCCATCAAAATGATGTGAATTTGTGTTAAAGCACGTATAAAATAAAGGAGAATAATAATTGAAGCATGTGCTTCAGCTCATGCTCCAACCCGTGGCCGTGGCATTATTAAGGGTGTGGGAATTGTGTTCGGCACACTCAGATTCGTTTAACTTTGTCTTGCTGAGAGGAACAACCATATGTTAAATCGTCCGACATTGTAATTGTATAATAGAACTCGCAAAAAAAAAGTAAAAAAGAAAAGATATTTTAGTACGAAATTATAATACTGCAGGCGCGTTATTACAACAACCATTGCAGCACCATTGGTGGAATGTAATTGTTTCATATGTTATTCCGTTTTTCATGTAATTAAATGAACATTTATAATCGCTTGTTCCTCCAGGGAGAGGGCTCAGATGTCCCCAAAGGTAATAAACACGTAGAATGAAAAAAAATCTGCTGTAATAATTCTGTTTAATGCGCATCCATTTACAAATTTTGTGAAGAGAAAAATTCCAATACCGGGATAGACACAATCTGACTTAAAAATAAACAGATTTTCAATTTCGAAAAATTATTTACTATTTAAGTTAGACTATTCGAATGCTGTGTTTCGGGGGATCAGTATGCGTTAAACGGTAATAAAGGAGAAAAAAAAAAACGTTCTTTAATGCTTTATTCAGCTCAAGTGCATGCAACCTGTTCTGGAAAATTGACCAATTGGTCAAAATTACCCATAGCGAGCAATTATCACTTAGCGAGCTAAAAGTGAACGAAAGCTTAATACGAGTGGAACTGCCGAGTTACTCTTTAGAGTTTACTAGCGAAAGTGCTCTCAAGTGGACAAGCACCTTAAGAATGAAGACACAGTGTGAGAGCCAAACAAAAATGATATGGTACGCTTTTATTTAATAATATTGAACCTTTAGGGCATATATGATGAAAGGTAGATCGAATTTAGATCGCGTGAAATTTTGTACGGCGTTCAAAATTAATTTAAAAAAGGATTTATGGCCGCGATAGTGGATGTAAATAGTAAATTTAAATCGTGCAGAGAAAAAAAAATTAAAATACTGTTGGGGAGTAGTGTAATTGCCATCTCCGGACTTGAAATAGGCTAAACTCGGTTACAGTCGCCTGCCAGATAGATTTTGAAAAACCTTTTTTGACTGAGGTTTGAATTTAGTACGCGCGGTCTTGTTTCATGTTTCACGCGGCTTTTCAACGGTATATATTATGGTATAAAGTTCAAGTCTTTTTCTTTTTCTAAAAGCAAGCATATCATTTGTCCGTTTCTTTACTCACCACACTGTATGTAAGAGTGTGACTAAAAAAAAGAAACCTAATTTAAACATTTCGCAAATGACAACTCTAATGCAAGACAAATGGTTTCAGTGATATAATTTTTCCGAATATACATATGTATTTCAATTCAAGACCAAGTGTGTGCATTTGCAATTGTGGTTTCATTCGTCCCTTATAGTCACGTGTAAATCATGCCAACGCCCACTGAGATATCCGCTTCGTCATGTTACTCATCATCTCCGCTTGTCATTTCAAATATGAGGAATAGAATATTTACGTGTGTGAGTAGGGCTATGTCATAAAGACTCCTGGGTAATTTGTCCTTATCAAAATACCTACATATACACCTAAGTTCATTTCCAGATGGTGTTCGCAGTTATCATCGCAAGCTTAACGTTTCCACAATCGGGGTGTAATTTGTTCGTCTTGTGCCGTGTTTTCTCGGAATATTATGACCTAGAATAATAAATCTTCTTCTACTTTCTGTATAACACGGGAATACGTTTGGAATATTTCCCTTCCACCGAGGACAGAAATGTAATTGTTACTTTCTTGTTTGTAAGGCGCAAAAGCCATTTGGCTGATGAATTTCAAGCAATCAGATGGATTTATAAATGCTATCTTCTAAGAAAAAATACACAATTTTTTTTTTATTGTAATGCTCCACCGTATTACACTGAATGTAGTGTCTATTATCGTTACATCTTTAAATAGTAAAATCGTAGCCCTTGGGCGACTTAGATAGCTCAATGGTGTCCTTCAGTTCCATTTTATACGTATTGATGAGTGGCACTCGCCCCTTGGCCAGCTTGTTCTGCTGTTGTTCTTATTCTATCTGATGCTGTTGCTTCCTTTGATTCTGCTGCTTCAGTTGTGCTTTTTGCACTTTTTACTGTTGCTGGGTTGCTATTGTTCCTGTTTTTGTGAGCTCTGGATTACAGCATCCATTCTCTCGTCTGCGCCCCGTCCCCGACCTCTTCTCCACGTTTAACCAATCAAAGGACTAATAGTCTTTTAAGAATCAATAAATTCGCTTCAAAATAAAAATTGGGCCCTCCAGCTGCTGGTAATTTGTTCACATCAAAATGTGAAAAAATTTACAAAGGTTTTTTGAAAATATTTTATAAAAATCATCAAGTACACACTTTTATATTCCATCAGGCTAAACAGAAGGAATTATTATGAAAGATATAAATATTGTATTCACTCTAAATATGAAGCATGTTACTCATGGGAATCCTTCTATGTTCACCGAATCTGAATGTTAATGTTTTGCAATACAATTTTGGACGGTTGAAATCGACGTCCAACAGATAAATCAAAAAACGGTGCCGCCATCGAGCACAATCTCTTACCATATCCACATAAGCAAAAAAGCAAAGCAAAAAAAAAGAGGAG
This sequence comes from Chalcosyrphus nemorum, assembly GCA_949716465.1. Lineage (NCBI taxonomy): Eukaryota > Metazoa > Arthropoda > Insecta > Diptera > Syrphidae > Chalcosyrphus > Chalcosyrphus nemorum. The sequence continues at coordinate 61,432,008 of OX454334.1, read as the reverse complement.
AGCGATCTAAAAATCTAGATATGTACATCCAATTTTTGGATATTTTTCATAGTTCTATATATCACGATGGAATATTTAGAATATGGAATATTCTCCCGGGAGAAGATTCATCCTCCCGGTTTAGGTGGGAATCCAGAATTGATTTCTCGGAGCAGTAGTTGCGCATAAATTTGTTTTGCCCCCTACACCTATACCTATACAGTATCGAAAGAAAACGTCATATTTCATTCATTACTCAATGATTTATTCGAATATTTGGCAGAGATAAAGGTGAAATTTAAATCAAAATGTTGTCGATTTTCTACTTTCTTTTTTTTTTTTTTTGCTCTCTATTCGATTCGGAGATGGAAAGGGAGAAGGGAAATTTGCGGAGAGAATCGCATGCAATTTGTTCCGCAGAAATTATTTTTATGCGCTTTATTCCGTTGGTATTAAGATAATGTAGAATACAGTACAGCATATGCGTTATATGCAAGAAGGAGTCACATTTGAATAAACCGGGTAAAAGATATAAATTGATTGACTACCATCGGGGGAGGATTATACTCTGTGTTCGGTGTCACAATCTGGAGTAAGGATTTTCAGGAATGCAACATGTGCGATTGACAACTGACTCTTGTACATTTTGCAACATCATGTCCACATGTAACCAGTGTACAAATGAGCCTTAGTATCGGAGCGAATCTTGAATAGTCAGCAAAGATTTCGTCTGTGTAGGTACATACCTTAAAAGAGCCAAGAGGAGGACTAATAAGTTGGATTTATGCTGCATAAACTGCTTCCTCAATCGAATACCATTTACATAAGTAGACTGTCGCTTATTGCGGAAAACACCCTCTTAAGGGATGTTGGGTTGCCAAGGGAAATTATTGGTTTTGATTACTTTCGGCGTAATAAGGTCAGTTGGGGTTTACGACAATAATAATCACTGCAGCCTATCCTTCTTGATTACTATGCATATTTACTCCATAGCTATTGGTAGTTGGATGTATGTGTAAAAACGTTCGTAATCTGCGTCCCGATGAATTGAGTGTATAAAATTACTTACTCAAGTTTTTGCCCACATATGTCGAGTACAGTTTGTAATTGTAATTGGCATGACTATTGGCAGAATTTATGACGTGCCATAATCCTTAATCCTTCTAATTTAACTACCTACCCTGGAACAGTTGGTAAAGTCGAATACATACTGTACATATGGTATGTGTATATAGATTGAAAAATTGTATCGTTTTACTAATTCCATACGTTTTAGTAGTTTTATGGTTGAATTTAGTTAAGGGATATGCAGGTACCTAGTTAAAGCTAGTTTAAATGTTAGAAAGTATTGCGAAAGGGAAAATTATGCTTTTAATAAATTTGTCTTCTTGTATTGAGCTGCAGTTCGGAGTGAACCTGGTCCTCAACCAACAATCCTCTCCACCTAGCTCGGTCTATAGCTTATTGCCTCCAGCAGCGTCGAAGTCCTCTTCAACTTGTACCTCTATAGGCCCTCTACTGTGTTGTCCCTCCGGGTTTGATTCGAAGACTCTGCCGGCCGGAGTGTCGATGTCCATTCGCTCTACATGTCCTAGCCATCTCAGACGGTCGATACGCAGTGTTTTGACTAGGTCGCTCACTTTTTAGACGTAACTTTTTTTGTCTTGATTAACTTCTAATTATCTTGCAGCCAACAACAACACAACCATTTGACAGAACTCATATTTTTGCTAAACAAAATTTCTTGGACTAGGTACAATTCACGGCATGGGGAAGTTTTGTACTCCCTCGTGAGCTCTGTCTTCTGTGAAAAACTACGAAACTTTGACGTACGGGAATAAGAATTCACTATTTTTCGTAGTTTTAGAACAGGGAACAGACCTAATGTCAGAACTAAGTAATATCGCGAGTTCGAATCTGTTCCTGAATCCAATCTTTCTTCCTATTCCTTTCGACGAGGTAACGTTCCAGAGTAAAAGGATCAGAACCCTCTCACAGTACTGTATCCCTACTGGCCCGTCGGTGGATATTGCTCGTTTGACCTCAGCAAGTATCGGCAGCCTTCTCGGTTTCGGATCACTTCATCACTGAGGCCTATCATTTGCTGGTGTTTTCTTTGCATTTGTGTAATTCAGTAGTTGATATTGTGAGTGCAGATTTTTACCTACAACTCAACATTTGACAGAGATCCGTACCGTGCACCCTTTGTGTCATTAAATTTACACTACACGTCCCTTGAGATTATAATGTCACAGTTTAATCATATCTCCCTCAAATAGCATGAAATACGCGTTCCGAAGAACGCTGTAGCATGTAATCTTCTCTACAATCTATATAAATAACAAATCCTGTTTTAAATCTGTAATCTAAAATATTTAAACTTGTCTCTGAATCGCCATTAAAATTAGGGGAATGGTGCATAAATACTTTCCAAACAAATTCAACTTTAACTAAACGACGACGTCCGCACGAATAGAATTACATCAAAAGACAACTTGCAAACAAGGATCTATTAAGAATCAGACGGTTATTATATTATGCGTAACCAAGTGCAAAGTTACCAATCACAGATTCCGCCGCCTTGTTAGGCACGTGATCGGTCACGTGCCGCTAACACCAAGAAAACATAAACATCGCACCACAACCACAAACCTACTCGGTGAAAGCTGTACAAAGTTGCTGTCCTCCAAACCAGGGGGTGAATAATTGCGGGATAATCACAACCTTATTGGCGGTTAACATGGTTGAATTGAGCTGAATACGAAATTAAATATTTATTAGATGCAATGTATCAGTATCAGTGTTGGAGAACTACAACTGTGATGCCCGCACGCAACCCCTTTCAATCACTTTTGTGCGCAGAAAATTCGCCCAAGGGGCATTCCACAGGTCCCAAGGGATCTTGACAACAGCCAGCAAGATGTTCAATTTGGTTATGATAATGTTGGGATTACCAATATGTATACTCATTTTCCATTGGATTCTTCTTAATTCATAGATACATTAGCATAACTAAGAAAATCCGCAGAACATCTCTTTGCAAATCTGTTAAGGATATGGAGTAAATATAGCTCCAAAGGTATGCCGTTTGATTCGGGGTTTTATTTCTCTTTCAGGTGTTTCCAATTGAGGTCATAAAACGGTCGATTCCCTGTTCTGAACCTTCTATCTCGGCTATAAAAACATATCGAAGGAGGCCTATGATTTTGAATTCGACCGTTTTATTATCCTTAATATTGTCATTACATGAGTGGTGCCTTATGGATACATTTGTTCGTGTAGATATGTGTGGGTGTGTTTGACAAAATGGTAAATTGGCGCATTATGCGTATTGCATTAGGATTACTTTGCATTTTTGTGTTCTTTCGACATCCTGGCGTGCGAAAATTTACGACAAAAAAGGACGCTTAATGACATTATTTTTAGCAAAGCCACAGAGGCATACGACGAGTAGGTACGAGTATATGGACGTGACCATATGTGCGAGTTGTAAACTTTATACGACTGTTGGTTAATATTTCATATTCTTCGTCTTTATTTGTGTTGTAGTCAGCGGCGATTTTTGACTTGATTCGCTGAGTATGTCGTATTGGGTAACCCTAACCACCTACATATGTATACCTTTGCCTTTGCAGTAGGATATCTTGTTTTTTTTACTTTTCAAATGTTGGCATTTGACTTAGTTCGGGGGTAAATTTACGATTAAACAAACCCGGCTTTTATGGGTTTATTGGTGATATACTTTGGCTTTAAAATAACAAATATGTATGGAAATATTGCAAGCTGGTTTTATGTGTTATGTTTCGATTGAATTTTTGTTGAAAGGATTTGGTTATAAGCCTGTGGGTTGCGGTTTTTTTTATAGATCAACAGCTCTGGGCATTTAGATGTTATTTTTCATAAAACTGTTTTATTTAAATAATGTATTATAGGCTCTTGAGCATATGTATTTAACTATTCAAACTAATGATTCGAATGTTACATTCAGCTATGGACGGTTTGCTACATTGTCCATCGCTTCCTGTGAACAGTCTTGAGATCCGAATGCCACCTTCATATGAATAAATTATGTCAACAATTTAAATGAAAAGTGAGAGAGAAGAATGAAGAGAAAGCATTGCAAAATTATTAGTGCCACATTCCACGTCTTGCACAGAGGTAGGCTGTCTGAAGAATTCAAAATTCAAAGTGGAGTCCAGCAAGGCTGCATATTTTGACCAATATTGTTTTTATTGGGGATTAGCTGAATTTTATTGGTGCTGAATGCATCAACAGGAAACGGGGGAATTCGATGGACTCTTACTGACTGTTGGGCCCTAGGACCAAAACGGGGATACAGGACGAAAGTAAGTAAATATTGCGAATCTATCATAATCTCGATTCAGAAGACTTAAGAGTAACCTTTCAAAGTCGAGACCACATAGCCACCTTCATCAATTTATTGACCACTTAAAGTTGAACATTATATTAAGTAAAGTACCACCAACTTAAGTATCATCCTTATTTGCTAAATATCACTGTTATAATGTGTACTATTTCATTTCCGTGATATCATTCACATCGGAAAGCCTCCCCCAGCTAAAAGTGTAATTCACTAAGTAACCCTTGATTCCGTTGCGGCATTTAACACCCTTCTTTAAGTATTGTCCTTAGCGCGACCATAAACAAACCACCCCACAAATTTTTCCGTTGAATTTTCCTACTTTTTCTATTGAAACAACCAGGACAAGTGCAACTCTCCTCTCCTGCACTGAGATCATCACACAACACAAAAGATTTGTATCCCTTTTGCTGCGCTCAATTTAGCAAAGTTAAACACTTGGTTGACTTTTTTTTTTGTTAGTTAAGCGGAAATCTTTAACACAAAAAAATCATCACCACCACATAGTAGAACAAGGATGAGGGGGCATCGAGCCTCGAAGTCGACCCATTCAAGCTCAGTGTAATTTCTATTAGTTAAACGGAACTCTTTCCTGCAACGTAGCTTAAGGACTATCAAATCATATTAGGAGCTCTTTCCCCGTACAATCGCTTTATAGAAAATTAATTCAATTGCTGGCATTGCGTTGATATTCGCGCAGGGCATGATGACAATG